>JAKSZT010054557.1:1750319-1835174 GCA_026826555.1 Tolypeutes matacus
AAAAAAAAAAAAAAAAAAAAAAAAAAAAAAAAAAAAGACAAAAACAAACACACACACAGTCAAAGGAAAGTCAAGCCATGTTCTTAGATGGAAGCTGCAGTATACATATCTATTCCTCCAAATATAGATGTCATATAAATTCCAATTAGAATCCCAATAGAAATGTCAACATTTTAGATAATACACTTTCAAAGTTCCCATTAGAGAATAAATAACCAAGAAAAGTAAAACATAACAACAATAATTTAAAAAAATGGGAAGGGGGTGCCTGTCTAGAACATACTATAGAGAGCCACTATAATCAAGTGGCACAGAAATGGAGAAGTGGGCCAGAAGAGAGTCCAGAAAGAGGTCCCAATTTCTATGAGAAATTAATATATGACTGGGAGGAGGGAAAGAAAGAAGCCAGGGTCCCCTGCTGATAAATCTGCCAGGAGAGTCCCTTCTCTGAGGGAAACTCACAGCAGGATGTGCCTGGTTTAGGATGTATGTATGCAGTTTATGGGGCCTGGCTATCTGGAGAGAGTGGCCTCAGCCAGGTGACCACTGGAGTAGCAAGGGCAGGTGTTCCACCCCCAATGCTCCCGTGTGGGAGGCAACCTGTACCCTTCTCCCGTCGTTCTGAGCCAGAGCACGCGCCCATCATGCGAGCTGGCCCAGCCCCTCCCTGCTGCACCTTGTCACCACTGGGATCCTAATTTGTCCAGAGGGACAGTGCTTAATATCTCTGACTTGATAACCTGATTTTTTTGTTTCAATGCAAACGGGGAACCCAAATTGGAAGAAGATGGATTATTCAACAAGTGATGTGAGCACACCTGGCTCGCTCCATCTGGAAGAAAATAAAAATGCTTTGCTTACATCACATACAAAAAAAGTAATGTATAAATGTACGATATGAAACATAAAACCTTTCAAAAATTCTAGGAAATCACATCTACAATCAAAGTGGGACAAGAGGCTTTTACATATAACATACTCAAACTCTGAGATATATTTGGATATTTAATATTTTAAAATATATAGTATTTTCCAGTAAAAATAATCTGGGAAACATTTGGAACATAGATAACTAATCTACAAAGCTCTTGACAAGAAAATTATAAACCACCTAATAAGAAAATGGGGCAGGGAAGCAGATGTGGCTCAAGCAGTTGGGCACCCGCCTACCACACGGGAGGTCCGGGGTTCAGTTCCCAGTGCCTCCTAAAGAAGACAAGCAAGACAGTGAGCTGATGCAACTGGGTGGTGCGGTGAGCTGACACAACTAGATGACGCAACAAGGAAACAATGAGAGACACAACAAGCAAGGAGCGGAGGTGGCTCAAGCGATGGGTCACTCCCTTCCACATGGGAGGTCCCAGGTTTGGTTCCTGGTGCCTCCTAAAAAAAAAAAACAAAGACAATGAGCACACAATGAACAGACACAGAGAGCAGACAGCACAAACAACAAAGGGTGGGGGGAGAAGTAAATAAAATAAATCTTAAAAAAAAAAAAAAAAGAAAATGGGGCAAAGATGAAAGAACTGACAAAA
Organism: Tolypeutes matacus; assembly: GCA_026826555.1. Lineage (NCBI taxonomy): Eukaryota > Metazoa > Chordata > Mammalia > Cingulata > Chlamyphoridae > Tolypeutes > Tolypeutes matacus. Next base: position 1,751,855 of record JAKSZT010054557.1, read on the forward strand.
GAACAAGTAGAAACAAGACTTTTTAAATAATAATGAACAAAAATTAGATGAAATCACAAAGCTCCTCGAGAAGGAATGTACCAAGGCTGACTTTAAAAGAAAGAGAAAACCTGACTAGACCGAAAACCATTAAAACTATAGATGAAACGCCTGCACATACACATACAAGCCCCGGCCAAACCAGAGCATTTTATAGGTGAATTCTATCAAATATTCTAGAAAGAGATCACCCCAAACTGTTCTGGAAAATAGGCAATGAGGCATGACCCTGGTATCAAAAATAGACTTGGATAGTCCAAGAAAGGAAACTAGAGGCCAACTTTCCTAATGAACATAGACACCAAACGCTTAAGTGAAAGTATTTAACAAATCATGGGTTGAGAAGGGGAAGCTGATGGTGAATGTATGTAAAATGCTTACTAAGGTGGATTGTAAAAAAGGGAGGGAGAGAGAGAGAGAGAGACAATGATAACTAAAAGAAATACATGATCCTGGATTGGATCTAATAATGGAGATGAAATTGTCTAAAAGGACATTATTGGGACAACTGAAAAATCTGGAATATGAACTGTATGCCTTATATCAATGTTAAATTTCTTATACTTGATAGCTATACTTAACGTGGTTACCTAAGTGAGTATATTCTAAGGAAATACACACAGTCATGTTAAGTTAAAGGAGAATAATGTATGTAACCTACTCTCAAATGTTTAATGACAGATCAGATAGATATAAATATTGATGATAGGGGGATATAATTAGGCCAAATGACATAGCAAATGTAGCAAAATGCTAATAGCTGGTAAATCTGGGTATCTGCATGTGGGTACGCTGGAGTTCTATGTATTGTTTTTGTATTATTCTTGCAATTTTCCTGTAAGTTTGAAATTATTTAAAAACAAAGTTAAAAAATTTTGTTTAAGGTATTTAACAAATCAAATCTAGTGAATTGGTGAAAATGTATCATACAAAGAGGTACACTTCAAGATTATGGTCTATTTTCAAATGTTAAAACGTACCAGGACAAATAAACATTTCAAAGTCTTCCATGATGCCAGCTCCTAGGTACATGTCCCCAGAAATGTGTTCTACTTTCACAAAAAGCGTTTTCTGGAGTGCTCATGGCAGCCTGTGGTGGCCAAGGAAGTGCCCACCCAGACCTTCCTTCCAGAGAGTCTGCTGTGGGAACACTGCCTTCCAGGTGCAGGCCACGTGTCCCCAGGCCACTCCCGCCTTGCCCCTTCACAGGTGTTTACCCAGGAAATCTCTTCCTGCTTTGTCTTGAGAGCCGGTTCCCAGAGACCTGGAGCTGAAGCACGATTTGTCACAGCCCAGTGTCTACTACGAGGAAAATGTAACTATGGTGATGCCTTTCCACGAAATACTAGGCAACGCTGAGAATAAACAGCAAATAATAATATGGTGGGGGACGGGTGTGGCTCAAATGGTTGGGTGTCCGTCTCCCATATGGAGGGACCTGGATTCGATCCCTGGGATCTCCCGTTTAAAAAAAAAAAAAAAAAAGTGTTTGGGGGCGGATGTGGCTCAAATGGTTGGGCATCCGTCTGCCATATGGAGGGACCTGGGTTCGATCCCCGGGACCTCCCAGTAAAATAAAAAATATATATATTGAAGGCGCATAGGCTGCCAGGCTCTGTGTGCCAGTGAGCCGCCAGGCCCCAGAAGCCATGCAGCAAGATGATGACGTAGCAGGAGAGAGACACAGGGGAGAGACAAGACGAGATGCTCCGAAAGCCAGGAACCGAGGTGGCGCAGGTGGCAGAACACCTCTCTCCTACATCGGAGGTGTCCAGGATCGAATCCTGGTGAAGACTGGAGGAGGAGGATGAGAAGAGATGGCAGGAAACAGACACAGAGAATTTCCCAGCGAATGGACACAAAAACAGCAAAATGGGGAAGGGGGGTTTTAAAATGGATAAAAGTAAAATAATTAATTAATTAATTAATTAATATGGTGAATTTCACCAAGTAATACTAAGCAAAAGGAGCCAGAGGACCAGAATATACACTGTATGGATTTCATCTATATAAAATATAAACAGGCAATACTACTCTGGAAGCCAGGCCAGCCAACTTGGGGGGTTGGTGTGTAACTTAGGGGGGTCAGGGGGCTGGCTGCACCTTCTACATGTACATTACATGCCAACAAAAAGAACACAATAAAGAAAATATGCCATTCAAGCTAACAGATTTAAGAAGAATAAAACATATGGTCACCCCAAAAATTCAGAAACTTAACATTCGTTTCTGATTTTTAAAAAAGAAAACAACAACAAAACCACTTGAGAACTCCTGCAAACTGTAAATGAAGAATTCCTAAGGCCTCTAGCAAGCACAGGCCCAAGAATAGAAGCAGGCTCCCAGATTTGGCTCTACACATGCTCATATAAAACAGAGAGGACCCTGGACTTCCCATTTGCCTTGGGCTGATCTGCTGTTAGGAGGGCTAAACTTTGACGCCTGCCAGCCAAGGCACAGCCAATTTGCAAAGACAGTGAAAGGTGCTTTTAGCCTTGGTTTGTTGCTTTTGACTAGCTCCTGGCATTCAAGAAAATCGTTGTCACAGCAATAGCTGGCTACAAACTTAAGGGACAGCCCAGGAACTAACTCCCAGAGTTAACACTTCAAAATATTAAAATATACAGTGTGCAAGAAAAGATTACTAGACAAAGAAACAGGAAATGATGGCCTAAGCAAAGGAACAATATAAAAAATCCTGAAACCATCAATGAAGAGGACCAGACTTTGGACTTGGAGGACAGAGACTTTAAAATAATGATTGTTAATGTGCTCTAGGAGATAAGGGAAAACAGAGAGAAAGAACTAAAGGATATGAGGAAACAATGATTGAACAATATGGGAATTTCTCCAGACAAAGACTGGAGTTGAAGGACACAATAACTGAAATGAAAAATTTCTGGACAAGTTTCAACAGCAGAATGGAGGTGGCAGAAGAAAGAAGGCCAGACAACTGAAATGATTCAGAAGAAGAAGGCCAGACAACTGAAATGATTCAGGCTAAGGAGCAGGAAATAAAAGAATAAAAAAGAACAATCAGAGCCTAAGAGACCAGTGGGATACCATCAATAGCCTATTAAAAGAATTAAAAACCATGATCAAGTGGGATTTATTCCTGTAATACAAGGTTGGTTCAACATAAGAAAATCAATTAATGTAATATACCACATTAACACAATGAAGGGAAAAAAACATATGATCATCTCAACTGATACAGAAAAGGCCTTTAACAAAATTCAACACAACTCAGACCACCAGGAATAGAAGGAAACTTTCTCAGTATGAAAAGGGTGTCTATGAAAAGTACACAGCTAACATCCTACTTAATGGTGAAAGATTGAAAGCTTTTCCTCTAAAGCAGGGGTTCTTAACTTTTTTTTGTTCCACAGACCCCTCTGCCACTCAGGTGAAAACCACAGACTCCTTCTCAGAATGTAGCAGCAGACAGTTTTATGACACTCAACATCAGCATGTCTTTAAATTTTAAGATGATTCAAGATTACATTTTACAACTTTCCCATAATTTCAATACCTGATAACCTAAAACGGTTCAACATCTGTTCAAACGGTCATTTTTGACAAACATTTAGAAATTCGAGTTTTCCCACGGTATCATAAAACCATCTCCTCCATCCTTACCAACCTTTTTGCAAGCAGTTATCCACTACATCAGAACACTCTACATCAAAATAAAAATCATATTAAGTCCACACTATGCTGTGTATTTAAAAAAAAAAAAAAAAAATCACACCCACACCAACACGTCCCCACGAGAATAACGTTTTTCTGAACTTTCAATTTAAGCTCACAGACCCCCTGAAATCTTTAAGAACCCCTACTCTAAGATCAGGAACAAAACAAGGATGCCCACTGTCACCACTGCAATTCAACATTGTACTGGAAGTTCTAGCCAGAGCAATTAGGCAAGAAAAAGAAATAAAAGGCATACAAGGGAAGCGGCTGTGCCTCAAGCAATTGAGCTCCTGTTTACCATATGGAGGACGCCCTGGGACCTCCTGGTAAAAAAAAAAAAAAAAAAAAAGAAAAAAATCATCCCAGACCTGCATGGCACGGAGAGGCTCAGGCCCCCGTGCAGTATAAGTGACACACCAAAAAGACAATGATGCAACCAGATAGGAAAAAAAAAAAAAAAAAAAGGCATACAAATTGAAAAGAAGTGAAACTTTTTCCCTATTTGCATATGACATGATCCTATATACAGAAAACCCTGAAAAATCAACAACAAAGTTCCTAGAGCTAATAAATGAATTCAGCAGAGTGATGGAATACAAGGTCAACATGCAATTATCAGCATATCTAAAGAAGAAATCAAGAAAAAAATTCTGTTCTATTTACAATAGCAATGGAGGCCTCTGCCAGCTCACCCAAGAAAGGGAGGGGATAGGTGGGGAGGGGCCACCACCACTGTTGTCGCCTCCCCTCCCACCTCCAAATCTACAAACCACCCCATCTTGATCTCTTTGCTCTGTACACCTTGGCCACTGGGTCCTGCCAGAGGTCACTCCCCTCAGCCGGGGTCCAGACCCCCACCCCACCCAGTGGGCAGCCCCTTCTCCTGTCTGCTTATTTTGTATAGACAAATTGACACACCTGCGGTCTCACAGCATCTCAAAAACGACCAAGGAGAAAATGCCTTCCTTGACTCCACACTCCTCTTCAAGACCAGATGGTCCCCGGTCCCCAGAGCTGCCACACTCAGCCCCTTGAGTCCACTGTCCCCAAAAAATGTTCCTGATGCAGTCACCGTAGCCTCACAGCTGGCTCCTTCCCAGATACCAGGTTGCTCAGAGGCCATCCCTCACCCCTGGCACTCCCCTGATGGACCTGGCCTCCAGCTTCATGTCTGTCCCCTGCTTCTAGCCCACCTTACCTTACCCTCTCAGCACTAAACAACCCAGCAAGGCAGTCTAGGTGTTTCACAGGCATGACACAGAAATGTTCAAGAAAGACACAGTTCTTCCCCCTCCCTGGTATCCTTTTCCACAAACAGCACCACATCCAGTGGCTGCATAGCTCCCGGCACCACTCCTTCATGGTTGCCCACCGGGCCCTACCAGCTCTCCCTCTGGCTCCTGTCTTGCTGTGGACACCTTTCCCTGGCTGGCTGCCCCCCCACACTCACATGCAGATCCCCTCTCCACCAATAGCCAAAATAATCAAAGCCGGGTCGCATCTCCCTTGAAACCCGCCCCCATGTACCCTCAGCAGTTAGGATGTGATCCAGACCCTCTTGCAGCACCTAGTGGGCACCCCTGCCCACCCCCACCGCTCCCCACAGCGCAGTCTGGTTTCTGTTGTTGAGCATGCTAAACCCTTCCTGGTTACATCGCCTCAGTCCCCCTCCCCTCCCCATGCTTCTAGGCTTTGGTTGCCTTCTCCCAGACTTTGTGATGCTGCCGGGTAGGCACTGCGCCTCCTCTTCTGCAATGAGCACCCATCACTGCCTGGGGTTCTACCTCCTGACTTGCTCTCGAGGCTCCCCTTTCCCCTTCCAACCATTATAACAGGGGCTTAGGGGACGAGTTCCCATATGGACTGCCCACTTTGGGAACTGGGTTTGAGGGAAGGGCAACCTCCAGGGCAGGGGCCGAGAGGAAGAGACTGCGGGGGGCTCTGGCTCAGGTCCCCAGGCCCCCTGACAGCCAACCCAGTGCCGAGGTGGCAGACTCACAACTGAGACTTGTTGCTGTTGGGCCCCGAGTTGGCCATGCTGAGGACGCCCCTGCCCGTGTGTGAGAGGTTGGGCCGGAACTCATCTTTGAAGGGCTTGCCCCAGTACGACTCGCCACCTGCAAGGGAAAGGGCATACCTGGAGGCGGGCATCCCCACAGCCAGTGACGGCGCCTCTCAGAAAGGCCTTCTCAGCCGCAGCTTTCCGAGCCCCAATGCCCACCACAGGCCTGGCATGCTACCAGGGGGGCTGGGAGCAAGCTCGTGGGACCCAGCCCACCACATACCGGCTCCCCTGGGCCCCAGCCAGCCCAGTTGGTGCACTGGGACCAACCCGCTCGACTGTCTGCTGCTACCTGCGAGAGCTGTTCAGGTGCCCACTCGCCCCCCGAGGCAGGCTCGTCTCCGTCTCAGAACTTTTTTGAACTTATTTGTTTTGAGCATTAAACACTTTCCTCTTATTTTTCCTGATACCACTTGCCCCGCTAGGTACCAAAGTCCTCAAACATCAAAAGTACACAAGGCTGAAGAGGATGACCATCAACCGTATTTGAAACACATCAGTTTCGGTGGCCTTTAATTCTATTTGTGTTACCACCTGTCCCAGGCAGTGAACTCAGGGAGTGAGGGATTGGGTCCCAGCTGACAAGTAGCACCTCCCATGGTCTCCGGGTCCTGAGGCGTCATCACAAGCCCCCCATGGACCCTGCCTGGCCCACAGCCCCCTCAGCCCCTGCACCACCACTCCTCACCCTGGGTCCCTGCATGGGGCCTGGCCCAGAGGGCAGGAAGTAAAGGCTCAAGGTCGCAAGTTGAGTGGCCCATGAGGGAGAGGGCCTGGCCAGAGACGACAGGCTGAAGTGGGCTCTGAGGGCAGGGAAGGCCTGCTGAGGGCAGGAGGTGCACCCAGCCTCCCGTCGCCAGGCTCCCTTGAGCCTCTTTTGTCTAAGAGCAGTGGCCCCAACCTGGCAGCTCGGCTGCTCTGCCTTTAGCTGTGTGGCCACAGGCAGGGCCCTGCCTCTCTCTGGTCCTTGGTTCCCCCATCACACCCACATGACCTGAGGGCAGGCACTCAGTAGTGAAAAGAGGTCTACAAGAAGCCTGCTTCCGCCATGACCCTGACACCCTGGCCCCACAGGACCCTACCCCACAGAAATGCAGCACTGTCCCAGAACTGTGCCCTGATGCCACCTGGAGCAAGCGAGGAGGGGATGGCTAGAACCAGGTCGATCTGACTCTGCGATCACCCACAAACAGACTGCCGCCTCCCTCTAAGCGGGCCCCAGAGGGCATGATGTGGTCCCACTCACTACCCGTCATTTAGGCCCAACCACTACCCCGATAACCCCTGTGCTGCAAATGAGAAAACTGAGGGACTTCCCTGAGGTCACACAGCACGCTGGTGGCTGAGCTGTGATTTGATTCGACACCTGGAGCTCTCTACATGGCCCCCTCCCCCTAATGCCTTACAGAGTAGCCAAAGTTGTCCCAGGAAGAGGGGTCCAGCCAGCTTACCTGTGCCTGTGCCCGTGGGGTCACCCCCTTGAATCTGTGAGAAGAACAAAAACCAATGAGCAAGCCACATCCTGCCACCCTGAGATTCCTGACCCTCCCCCAACCCTGCTGAGACTCTCCCCCTACGCCACGCCCCACTGTCCAGCCCTGGCGTTTGCATCCACACCCACCATCTGATTCTGACTGAACAAATCTCCCGCCTGTCAGACAGAGGCTCAACAAAAAGGTCTAAACTTTCAATGAGGACAAGGGCCACTTCTGGGTCATCACTCTGAACAAACTCACTTGAGCTTGGGCTTGAGACTCGAGGTGTCAGCCTGCAAGTTCCCTGTCTCTGAGGAGCAGGGGCTCACAGGTCTGACAGAGGCATCAACTTCAGTTCTGGCCCTGACCTGAGCATCCCACAGAACCCACCCTGACCCCCACGTCCCACAGCCCACCCAGACCTCACATCCAGGGCCCCACGTCCCTCAGAGCCCACCCTGGCCCCCATGTCTCACAAGGCCCACCCAGGTCAATGGCCAAACATGTCACTCACCACAAAGTTCCTGATGGATCGGTGAAAGATTGTACCATCATAATAATTCTTCTTGCAGAGCTTGATGAAGTTTTCACAGGTTTTTGGTGTCTACAAAACAGTCCAGGCACTTCTAATGAAGCAAGTGGTGGCCAAAGGGAGGCTCACAACAGTGCTCCGAGGCCCTCATCACCTGGCAGGAGACGGGCAGCCACCCAGCCTCTCAGAGCCCCAGAGCCCCTGGACCAGGCCAGGCCAGACAGGCTAAGGGCAGGCCTCGGGGCTAAAGAGCAGAACTTCTGCAGCACCGGGACCCAGTATGGGGCCCTGGAGAAGAAGTGGGAGCAGGGCACAGGCGCGAGCAGACTCTAGTCACGTGAGAGGTGTGTGCGCCTTCCCAGGAGGGTCGACAGGCATCCCCTCAGGAGGGGTCATGGGAGGCCATGCTTCCCTTTTCCCACAGAAGGGATCTTCTATGCCAAGTGGATACCAGTTCAACGCCACATTAGGACCTGGCTGTCAAGCTGCCAGAAAGATCACTCATGGGGGTAGTGGGGTTGGTGGGACTGTGGGCTCGGGGACCTGTGGGGGCCACCACACCAACCAGGTCACAGTGCAACTCCAGGTTGAGGTCGCCCCTGTTGGTGTGAAGCCGCACGTAGCCCTTCTTCTTCACAAACTGGTACCGCAAGACATCCTCATCGATGGCAGCTGCAAAGAGAGGGCCTGAGCTCAGCCACCTGCTCCCTCCACCCCAGGAAGCTGGGCCGAGGCCCTTAACAGACAAGTTTAGGAGTCAGGCAGCATTCAGCCTAGGTTGCAACCCCAGTTCTGGGGAGAAACTGAGTCAGAGCCCAAGGGGCTCACTGGGGCAGCATGGAGCAGGGCAGAGTGGCCAAGGAAGAGCTCAGCAGTTAAAAGGGGAGTGGCAGAAAAGCCTGGAAGCAGGGTGGGCTGGGAGTGGAAGGGAGTGAGGAGCCTGGGGACGATGCCAAGGGAAGCTTGGTGATGGAGGGTCAGGTGCCCGTGGGTAGCCTAGGCAGGGATGGAGGCACGAGGTCAAGGCCAAAAACAGGCCTGGCTGAAGCCCAATGTGGGGAACCCTGACAAGCAGGGCAAGGTGAGGAAGCCTCCTGGGCCAGCCCAGGACACAGAACCTACATTCAGGGAAGGCCCAACCCCACCTAACCAGTCCTGAGCTGCCAAGATCTCCTGAGTCCAGGCATGAGAGACAAGGACTGGGGGAGATGGCGGGGAGGGAGGTGCTTGCCCTCTCCACGTCCTCTCCTTGCTGCTACTAGACTGTGCGGCCTGGAGGCACATAGGTGGCTACCTGCTTCGTGCGTGGTCTCGGGAACCATGGCGGTAGAGGTGAAGGAAGCGCTGACCTTCCCGGTGGAGTAATGGGCCTGCAGAGAAAGTTGCCGTCAGCACATCAGTAATGCCCCTGGAGGGGGCCTCGGGGCCAGCTCACGTGGGCCAATGCCCTGCCTGTAACACATGCCAGCCCCATGGTTGCAGCCCTGTGCAAGGCCTCTCCCCCAGGAGGGCACCCTGACTGCACGCCCATTGGCTCCACAGTGCCTCCGCAGGGTCCGTGGCCCAGCCTGCACTGGCCTCTCCCTACAGGCTGTCCACAGATGAGGGACAAAATGGCAGAGGAAAGCAGAGGACCAGGGAAGGCTGGCATCAGCCAGGGTCCTTGAGGCAGAGGGACTGGTGTGGATGGGAACCAGAGTCTCGTGGGCCTCTGGGCTGGGCTGAAGACCTGGCTAGCTAAGGGAGCAGCAGGGGGCGGGGGGCGGGGCAGGCAGGATGGGAGAAGCTGCACCCCAAAAACCAGAGACACACAGACCATGCAACATCTCCCTGTGGTCAGTGAAACCCTGGACATAAATCACAGGCACAAACTGGCCACCTCTAGGGTAAGGAGGATGAAAGACTGTTTCATTTTAGAAGTTTCAAATTTTCTTCCATGGAATCTAAGCTGCCTCTCAATTGGAAGCAGAGTGGGCATCACAATCCCAAAATCCTCAAGGTAGAGAAATGAACAAACATAAGCAAGGAATCCAACTATGGACCAAAGTAAACTTATTATTATTCTAGCAATGGAAGATCTTCTAATGTTGATATAAAGGCAGTGGCCACCAGAGTTCTGAGGGGAAGGAGAGGGAAGAACAGGTATAACATGGGGCATTATACATTTTGTCAAAACCTATAAAATTGTGTGGTGCAAAGTGTAAACTATAATATAAACTATAGACCGTGGTTAATAGCAATGCTTCAATATGTGTTCATCAACTGTAACAAATGCACCACACTAATGAAATGTTTTTAATGGCAAAAAGTGTGAGGGTAGGAGGGGGTGGGTATATGGGAACCCCCTACATATATTTTTTAAAGATTTATTTATTTATCCCCCCCACACTTGCTGTCTGTGTTTATTCACTGGGTGATCCTCTGTGTCTGTTTCCTGCCTTCTCTTCTCATCCTCCTCCAGTCTTCACCAGGATTTGATCCTAGGGATCTCCAATGTGGGAGGACAGGCACTCTGCCACCTATGCAATCACAGTTCCTGGTTTCCAGTGCATCTCGTCTTGGCTTTCTCCTGCGTCTCTCCCTTGCTGCGTCATCATCTTGCTGCGTGGCTTGGCTGGGCCTGACTCACTGCACATTTGCGCGGGCCGGTGGCGCATCTGCACGCCTTCTATTTTTATTTTACCTGGAGGTCCCGGGGAGCAAACCCAGGTCCCTCCATGTGGCAGACGGATGCCCAACCACTTGAGCCACATCTGCCCCCCTATATTTTTTATATAACCCTTATGTAATCTAAAGCTTGTTTAAAAATAAAACTAGGGGGAAGCGGCTGTGGCTCAATCAGTGGGGCTCCCGTTTGCCATGTGGGAGGCCCCGGGTTCGGTTCCCGGGGCCTCCTGGTGAGGGTGGGTCCCCCCACACGGCGTGGTTGGCTGACCCGGCGGGCACAAGCAGCAAGGGGGGGATAAATGAATAAATAAATTTAAAAAATCTTAAAAAAAAAAAAATTAATTAAAATAAAATAAAACTAGGGAAGAGGATGTGGCTCAAGCATTGGACACCCGCCTACCACATGGGAGGACCTGGGTTTAGTTCCAGGTACCTCCTAAAGATGACAAGCAAGACAGCAAGCCAGCAACAAAAGGATGGCGCAAAAAGATGACGCAACGAGGAGACACAATGAGAGACACAACAAGCAGGGAGCAGAGGTGGCTCAAGTGATTGGGCACCTCCCTCCCACATAGGAGGTTCCGGGTTCAGTTCCCACTGCCTCCTAAAAAGACAACGAGCAGACAGCAAGCACCAAGCACAAACAATGAGGGGTGCGGGGAGAAATAAATAAAATAAATCTTTAAAAAATATATATATACTAGTATGATAGTATAAAAAAAAATTCTATCATAAACACATTACCTTTCCAAAGAGAAAAAAAAAAGTCTGACCAAAAGGTTTTTTGAAAATATAATCCTATGTACAGGGAAGGTAATATACCAAAACGCTAAGAGTTGTTGTGTTAGAGTTGGTGCAGTTTCTTTCTCAATTGTTCAAATTTTCCCAGATAATTTTCTAAGGCGGAACCCAGAAGAAGGGAGGTGAAAGCCAGGGTCCTCCGTGCTAGTGCTGGTGGGCCAGACCCACCTGAGACACCTGCAGACAGACACTGCACAGGCCCAGGAGGGTGGCCAGTGTGTGTGAGTGGGGATGGTGCTGGGCCGGCTGGTGCAGTCCAGAGGCCCAGGTTCACCTCCCCCACAGGGCCTCAGAGCCGCTCCAACCCGCCTGGCCTTTTGGCTGTGGGAGGAAGCCCCACCTCTCCCCTGCCCCGACCAGGTCCCTGAATACGGAAGGGAGGACCAGGGGCTGACAGGCCATCCCAGCTGATCCCAGAACTGTCGGGAGCCTTGGATACAGGGCCCTGGACCAAGCCAGGGAGTGGGCACCCAGCAGCCCTGAAATGTCTTGTTGTCTCACCCTGGGTTCCACCCTGGGAAGTGAAGGCCATTCCCTCCTGCCACCCTCAGACTCACTCAACATGCCCTGGGGCTGCTGTGTTGCCAGGGAGAACCTCTGAAAACACAGAGCCACTCAGGAGCTGCTTGCCCCAGAGGGCCAGCTCCCCTCCAGCCTTCTCAGGGCCAAGCCGTCTTGGGGCGGGCCTCAGGGCCCCTGCCTCTTGGCTCCCAGGACAGGACAGCTGCATGGCCTTGGGTCCCTGACATGTGGTGCTGGCACTGACTGTGCCCCAGACTATGATCCCAGGGCCAGGGGACAGCCTGCCTTCCCTCCAAACGCATCCCACAGCCCCTTCCCCAGGACCAACTCGCTGGCTGTGGGTCCCGCCGTCCCACGCATCCTCACAGCATTCAGTCTGTCCACTTTCTTCTTCTCAGGGGCTTTCATGGTGGCGGCCAGGATCTCGTCTCCTTTGAACTCCTTGTAGAGCTCCTGCAGGGTCTCTCGGGTCTCAGTATTTGTGTTTTTCAAATAGTAAGACGGGTCCTGTTTGGCCTTTTCTTCATCTACAAAACAGTGCAGGGCCCTAAGCAGCCCAGCCCAAGGGACTCACCCAGGCACAGGGAAGGGGACGACAACAGTGGACCCACAGGCTGGGCAGGCCGGCGACAGTGGCTCTGCAGGCGGTGGCACAGACACCCACTCACCGCAGGGAGGCCAGGCCATCCGGGGCCGCCCCGCGTACACGCAGGCCACGGTGGCCAGAGCCAAGCCCGCATGTGCCCGGCCACAACCACGGAGCCTGCCCACCATAGTCAATGCTCTGGGGTGGCTGGGGCGTTTAGGGACAACTTGACTTTTCTTCCTTATGTTTACCTGTATGTTCCAATCTTTCTACAGTCTGAGTTTTGCTTTTATAATTGAAATCATCATTTAAAATAATAAAATCTTTCTGGATGTGAGATGCCTGCCTGTGCCCACTCAGAGGGTGGGTGTCCACTGGGGGCTGAGGGCAATAGCCCACCACCCTGCTGGGCTAGACACACCCACTCAAGAGAGCAGCATCCCCACCTCAAAGTGTAGGGGCTGCCAGGCATCTGCCACCTACCAAGAGTGCACAGCAGAGCCTGGCCTGACCCCAGGCTCTGGGTCTCTCCTCGGCTAAGGCAGTCGACCTTCCTATTCTGAATGCACACGAGTCATCATCAAGTGCCTGGGAATACCGCTCTGTAGTTCAGAGGCCAATCTGATCTCTGAGCATGGGTCTTGCTGGTCTCCTCCAGAGCCAAAGAGTGTGTGGCTGTGGCTCGAGTAACCACCACGAGGCACGAAAGTACAAGGATCCTAGCTTCCCCTTCAGGTGCCACCACCAGGGCTGGCCGGCATGCCGGGGCGAGAGTAACCAAGGGCCCAACTGGCACAGGACGGCAGCATATAAGAGGCATCACAGAGGACGCAGACCTGATGGAAACTCAGGGCCTCCGTCACAGTGATGGGAGTTGCATAGGAAAGGGAGAAACAGAGGCAGCATCTCGGGAGGGCGCAAAAGCTGCCCCCAGCCAGCCCTAGCTTCAGCAGGGCTCAGAGATAGCCACCAACCTGGAGGCCCTCGCGGTACAGCCACAACGGGCTTGGTGGGGTGAGCTCTCCCTCCTCTCACCAGGCCCCGCCAGGTCCACCTGGTGACCCCACTGTAGGGACGAGAGCCACACAAAGATGATTCCTGAAAATGGGGGGTAGGGGGGTAGGGGTCGCATTGAGGAACCTCAAGAGGCTCCTTCCAGCCTTAGGACCTGGAAAAGAAGTTGCCGGGCTCCCATCTCAATAGACTGCAGGACCCAAGCCCCTAACCATCCCAGCTGACATCTGCCTCACATCAGATCCCCAAAGTGGAGTGCAGCCAGGCTCAGCCCAGAAGAATTGACCTTTTGCACCCAAACCCCTCCCGCCCCACCTATCCCCTAGACATACATACCTGGGTCTGTTATTTTCATGTTATTCTTAACATGAAAGAAGTTGGAGACGTTGAATTTGTCCAAATTGGTGGGGTCCTGCAGCAAAGAAGAGACACGCAGCAGTTAACCCTCAGAGCCAGGCACCCACCCTGCCAGCCACACAGCTGGCAGCAGCAGGCAGAGGCGGGTGCAGGCTGCAGCAAAGTCTGTGGTACAAGGAGGGAGGACCAGCCGGGGCACTGAGATCACAGGGGACTGAGGAGAGAATCTGCTGGGGGGGGACTGGAGAGGGCTCCACCCTGGGTGGGGGTGATGGGAAGTCATGGGGACAAGGAGGAAGGGTGGGGAGGGGATGGTGGCCCAGAGTGGCTAGCTGTGCACTGAACCGCCTTTGCTTCCTCCTGGGAGCACAGCTCAGGAGCACCCCTGTAGTCAGGGACAGCCTGAGTGTGGCTGAGGGAAGGTGGGCGGATGTGTGGCCATCTCCAGGCCTCCTGTATGACGCCCTTCTCCCCGGGCTGCCAGACAGACTCCATGGGCTAGCCTGACCACCAATAAGAAGGGGCAAGTCTCAGAAAGGAGGATTGTCTGTAGGTGCCACCCACTGGGCCTTGCCCACGGCTGCCATCCAAGCCACGTGCTCCCCTCTGATTTCCTGTCAGTGTCTTTCGGTTAGCTTGCCTGGGACGTACTTACACCTGCAGGCTTGCCCTGTGCAGGATGCTGGGATACAGACATTGTGCCAGTCCCTGCCCCTGGGAGGCAGGACTGCAGGGCAGCCATTCTGATGCACTGAGATGGCTGTGGAGGCAGAAACAAGGGGCTCTGACCCAGCTGTGGGAGAGAGCATCAGGGAAGGACAGGTGGGTGGGAGCCAGACTAAGAAAGCGGCCAAGCAAAGGCCTGGGGGCTGCCCCGGGTTATGAGAAAGGAGACCACCGAAGCTGGGCACAGGGAGGTGGGGCATAGGGGAGAGCCATGCAAGGGTTCCTGGGGTTCCCCCAGGAACAGCTGCTACAGTGAGAGAGGACACCCACCTGGAGGGTGATGATGTCCTGCCGGGAGAAGGGCTCATCAGTCAGCAAATCTCGGAAGTTCTTGGCCTTGATGTTCAGCTGCTCCACAGCCTACAGCCAGGGGGAAGCTGGTGTTATAGGGCCTGCCCCCACCCCGGCACAGGGACTCAAAAGCAGGGAGGACTGGAGCCAGCCCATCTAAGAGGCCAGGAAAAGGAGGAAGATGACGGTGCACACACCAGGCCTTTCCCACCCCGACAGGTCCCTGAAGGGTGAGAGCATGTAGAGCCCTGGCAGAGGATTTGGACTCAGCCCTCTCAGCAGAACGCCTCCCAGAAGCTCTCGGTAGGCATGTTTGACAGGTGAGCACATGGGATCCACAAGGCCCCCAGGGCACTCGCTTCTGCCTTGCCTGAGCCGTCCTGGGCACCAGGAAGGTACAGGGCTGGGACATGCCACGTGTAGAGAGGGGCAGCCCTCGGGGAGCACACAGTGTAGTGGACGGAGCAGGCCAAGCCAAGCCTGGACCCAAAAAATATCCAGTTCTGAGACGTTTTCCTGCATGGCTTTCCTGCAGGGCCCACCTCTCTGTTCACATACCCATTAGGGTGTTTTCCTTCAAACCCTCCCCAAACAAGACGGGCTGTGAAAGTGCAGCCGCCTTCTCTCTCCCCTACAGCCATTCACACAGCTAGGCAGGCAGGTGACACCACCACCCCCAGAAACCCCTCTGCCAGCCCAGGACCCACTCTGTCTGGGAACAGGGCTCCGCACCCCCTTCTCACCATTGGGGCTGGTCTCAGAGCGCATTCCCATCCCCAGGCCTGGTCTGTGAGAGCCTTTGCTAAAAAAGACAGTGGGGCCCTCTGAGGTCCAAGGACCCCTTGCTCAGCAGCCAGGATTCCAGAGGCTGCAGGAAAGTCCATCTTTCCCTCACCTGTCTGAAAGCAGACATGTGCCTGGCAGAGCTGTGGCTAACAACCTGGGCAGCTTAGCTCACCGGCTATAGACCCCATGACATCCAGCTGACCCCCAGCACCCCACCCATTGCCACTACTCGACAGTGCACCATCACGCCTCCAGAGCACACAGCTGATGGGCTTCCCTGCATAGCACCAGAGCCCCCATCAGGCGCCCACAGCTCTCTCACGCCCCGGAGCCAAGGACCCACCTCATAGGCATAGACATTGCCGGTAGTTTTGATGGCCACGATGTGGGTGTTGTTGGTGAACACGGTGAACAGCACTGGGCAGTGGTATTTACCTAGAGAGGTGGCACACAGAGAGGCCAGTCTACCACCTTGGGTTTCCAAATACCCAAATGAAGATGGCTGCAGGGCCAGGGCAGGAGAGACCAGAGAAAGGTCAGAGAAAGGAGGCGGAAGCTCCACTTCAGCATGCTCAGAGCAGGTATCCGAGAGACAGCTCAAGCCCCTCCCCACCATACCAATTAGGGAAGTCCTATTCATCCTGCGAGACCCAACCCTGCATCATCTTCCTCAGAGAAGTCGACCCTCAGCCCCAGCCCTCTTCCTCTTGACATCATTCCCATCTCATGACTTGTCCTTCACTGCTCTACCTCTCATGAAACACACCAGCAAGCCTGTGTGCTCTTCCTTCAGAACAAACCAGGACCAGCCACATCTCGTCCCTTCACTTACCATGGCCTAGGCTACTGCAACCACCCCCTACCCGCTCGCCCTGTCCCAGCCCAGTCAGCTCTCCACCCAGCAGCCAGGGACCCTGGTCAATTGTGTCCTGACAAATAGTCTCCAAAGAAAGAGGAAGAAATACATAGAGTTAGGGGCTAAGAGACATATCAATCATGTGCATTTGAACTTTGTGTAAATAAATCCTGTTTCAAAAACTATTTAAAAAAAAATTAGGGGGGGAAGCAGCTGTGGCTTAATCAGTGGGGCTCCCGTTTACCATATGGGAGGCCCCGGGTTCGGTTCCCGGGGCCTCCTGGTGAAGGCAAGCCCGCCCACACGGCGTGGTTGGCTGACCCGGCGAGCACAAGCAGCAAGGGGGGGATAAATGAATAAATAAATAAAATCTTTAAAAAAAAAAAAAAAAAAAAAATTAGGGGGACGGATGTGGCTCAAATGGTTGGGCGTCCATCTCCCATATGGAGGGACCCGGGTTCGATACCCGGGACCTCTCGGTGGGAAAAAAAAAAAAAAAAATTATGAGACAATGATGGAAGTTTGAATACTGACTGCATACTGGAGGATGGTAAAGAATCCATTTTATTTTTAGGTACAATAATGGTATTTTTAAAAAGTCCTTATCTTTTAGAGATGCACACCAAAATATTTAAGTGTGACATGATAGGACACCTGGGATCTGCTTCAAAATGGCATAAGGTGGGTGCAGGGTGGGAACGCACATAAAAGAAGTTGATCATAACTGAAGCTAATCGACAGATGCAAGGGGGAGGGCCACTATCGGAGATAACTCATATCCCCCACAAAAGGCAGGCTCAACTCCCAACCCCAGGGCCTGTGGTATGGACATATCTGTAAGTAGGTCCTTAAAAGATGTTATTAGTTAAGATGTGCCCAGACTGAAGGAGGGTGCGCCTCAACCCAATATGGCTACATCCTGAGAAGCAAAGGAAATTGGACATGGGAAGCCACAAAAAGAGGAGCCATGGCAAGAGAACCCACAGGGAGTAACCATAAGCTGGAAGTCAATGGAATCTGGAGGAGAAAGAAGACACCACCTTGTGCACTGTCATGTGACAGAAAAGCCAAGGAATCCCAGAGACCTCCGGGCAGCCAGAAGATAACAACCCCAGAGGAAGTAAGCCTTCTAGCTTCTGAAACCATGAGCCAATAAATTCCAATAAGTCAACCCATTGTAAGGTATTTGTTTTCACAGCTAGAAAAGTAAAACAGGCATTATACTCTCCCTCTACACCACCACAGGGCCTTTGCAATGGCTGTTCCCTCTGCCTAGAATGCTGTACCCAGATGTCCACCTGGCTCCCTGCCTGCCTCCCTTCAGAGTTCCACCAAGCATCTCTTTGTCAGTAAGCCCTCCCAAGACCCTCTCCTCCTACTCTGCTTTACATCTTTCCATGGCAAATAAGCACCTGACATCTACAGTCATCTGCTTTCCGGTTTCCTGCCCCCCTCCCCGCCAGGATGTCAGCTCCTTGTGGGGCAAGGCCTCCTATGTTTTGCCATCTGCAACTGGCAGGCACTAAGGGAACTGAGCTGCTGAGTGAGACACACAACTGTGGCCTTCCCAGATCAGCTGATCGGGGCCCAGTGTTCAGCCCCCACCATCAATGAAGCACTGTGTTTCTCTTCTGTTTCCACGAAGCTCATTCTTCATCTACCCATGAACCCAGAGCCCCTGGAGTCACTGGAGTCAGACAGTGAGTAAAATGTTGCCCAGCCTATAACACATACCATCAGCGAACATGGACAACTACCTCAAGCCTAGCAGCTGAGCTGTGCCAAACGTGCAAAGAACCCAGGACAAGATCCTGCTCAGGACAGTGGCTGGGGTGCCTGGTCAGCTTGGGCATCTGGTCAACAAGGGCAAGCAGGGGCAATAAAACATGGAGGACCCCATGACTGGGGTTGGGACTTTATGACCAGTGGCTGTGTAAGAAGCCCAGCCCAACACCCCCACCTCGCTAGCAAATCCATCCAGACGACCCACAGCCATTCCCGTCTGGGTCCACTACCACCAACTGCTCAGCCTGAGTGGCTTCTGCCTCCCAGTGGTAAACAGGCCGCCGCCTCAGTGCAGATATGGTCCAGGACCCATGGAGCTCCTTTATGGGAAGAACGGTCCACACCCAAGGATAATCCCTACCCACTGCTGGACCTCACAGAAGAACACGGGCTACAGTTTTTAAGAAATTAGATGCAAGTGTCTAACTCAATCAGAAAGGAATGGATGGATGAGTCCATGCGAAAACGTGGTAAGGGCAGGGGCCCAGGCTCTGCGGGCCCATTCTTGGCAGTGACTGTGAAAGAAACAACTCACCTTCCTGGTTCTTTGCAAAATTCAGCTTGATCAGGGACCTCCCATCGAGTTTCTGGAAGAAGAAGCAAGAACTTTTAAGTGACTGATAAGTGGGAAAAATGTTGAGGCTATAAAGTTGGGACGGAAAGGGAGTGTTTGGGAAATTTGCTGAACACCTACCCCTACTCGGCTATAAACTAGAAAGAGGTAAAGGTGGTGGGGGTGACCAAGATGACAGCAACCACAGAACAGGTGGACATGGTGGTCTTGTTACGTAATACCCCCGGCCACTAAGTGGGGGCAAGTTTGCAAACGCTCCAACACCCGACCCTGTTCATGGGCTGACCTCTGGGGCCGGAGCACGAGGCTGCAGGGAGCAGGTCTGCTTTATGTGTTAAGGTTTAAACATTTTTTATGGTGTGTAATTAATGAAATTAAGAAGATAAATGTATTTCTTAAGCTGAGTGGTGGGTACATGGCTTCACCTTATTTTTCTTTTTATATGACTATTTAAGGTGAATGTAACACTAAAAAGGAGGGGAGAAAAGGAACAAATACACCAAAATGCTAAGTGTGGCTGTGTACCATGAGGAGGAGATGGGATCTTTGTTTGCCAAAGCTTTTGTAAGACAACTACAGTTCACCTATTTTCTCATAAGAAACGTTAATTTAGAATATAGAAAAAAGAATTCCAGCAAAGAGAAGAAGTGAAGGGTGGGCTGTGGGGAGCCACAAGATGAAGGAGAAAGGGAAATTGCATGCCTCATCCAAATGAACAAGAAAAAATTCAGAAAACATCATTGTAGAAGACCGGATTTTAGATATGGCAGAGACTTAAAAAAAAAAAAAAAAAAAAAAAACTTAGATAAGCTCAAAGAGCTAAAGGAAAACACACAGAAAGCACTAAAAGATACCAGGAAAACAATAAGTTTTCAATAAAGAGATAGAAATTATAAAAAGAAACCAAACAGAAGAACTAACCAGATCCTACCCCATTCAAGATAGCAGAATGAGACGCTACAGAGCTCTATACCCCCAGAGCTTTGAACAACCAGTGAAAACAGGCAGAAACATCTTTCTCAAAGCTCCAGAAAACAGTTAAAGGACTGCAGTAACAGGGCTAGCACTGAATCAAGGGAAAGGCCACTTAAAAGCAGTAAGATCTGCTGGCCCCTCCACCACCCCTCACCAGCTCAGCATGGACCTGGACCACACTCCCAGTGCAGAACCCCAATCCCTGTTCCAGAAGCAGCAGAGTAACCATCGTGCACATACTGGGTGCATGTATGTCCGTCCCAATCTTGCTGGTTTGGTCTGAGGCACTCGCCATCCCAGAACTTGCCCTGCATATAAGAGGGGGCTCACCAAGCTCTCCTACAGAGCACTTTGGAAGAGCAGTCAAATCATGCTGTCTGGGGCAAGGGATTGCTAGCTGTAGGACAAACAGTGCAGTGCCTGGACCATGAGGAAACAGTCCACTAGGGAAGAGGGGACATTAGTATCCATGTAAACAGGGAAATTCCTAGAGCTACATGCACATCTGAGATAAGTGGTATAGCCAGAAAGGATCAGGAAGGCCCCTATGTGTTGGCCTGTTGCTATTCTCCAAACTCACTGTATGGATAAGCTCAGAAAAAGAACATTCACACAGGTCTCTCTTCAAAGACAGGGAAAGGTGTTTTCTTTTGTTGTTGTTGTTAGCTCCTGGCATTCAAAGAAAGCTCTGTCCTAACATTAACTGGATATAAGCTTAATGAACAGATGCCTCAGAATCTAAATTCCAAAGATAACAAACTAAAAATATCAAAATGTCCAGGTTTCAACATAAGATTATGAAATATACAAAGAAACAGGAAGTGATAATTCACGCAAAGAAGATTAAAGCATCAATGAGGAGGACCATACCTGGGACATACCAGAGACTTTTGAAAAAACAATCCTAAATATGCTCAAAGAGCTAAAAGCAAACATGGACAAAGAACTAAAGGAAATCAGAAAAATGAAAAATTAATGCAAAGAGATTATTGATAGAGAGATGGAAACTATGAAAATGAACCAGAGTTGAAGACACAGTATCAGAAATATAAAATTCCCTAAAGGAGTTCCACAGCAGATTGGAGCTGGCAGAAGGAAGAATCAATGAACCCAAAGATAAGACAACTGAAATCATCTAGTCTGAGGAGAGAAAGAAGAATGAAGAAAAGTGAACAGAGCCTGAGGAACCTGTGGGACACTATCAAGCATACAAATATATGCAGCACTGTGGGTATCTCAGAAAGAAAAGAAAGGGGCAGATATAATATTCAAAAAAGTAATTGCTGAAAACTTGACAAATTTAACAGACAGGAATACATGCATCCAAGATGCTAAACGAACTCCAAACAGGATAAAATCAAATAGACCCATACCATGCCATATTATAATCAAACTGTCAAATGGCAAAGATAAAGAGAATTCTGAAAGCTGCAAGACAGAAGCAACATGACACATATGAGAGAGCCTCAGTAAGATTAATTGCAAATTTCTCATTCAGAAATCATGGAGACAAGAAGGCAGTGGGAATACATATTTAAGGGGCTGAAGGCAAAAAAAATTGCCAACCAAGAATTCTGTACCCAGCAAAACTGTCTTTCAAAAATGAGGGAAGGGAAACAGATGTGGCTCAAGCAGTTGGATGTCCACCTCCCACATGGGAAGTCCCGGGTTTGGTTCCCGGTGCCTCCTAAAGAAGACGAGCAAGACAGCGATCTGATGTGAAGGGCTGATGTGGCAAGCTGACACAACAAGGAGACACAACAAGCAGGGAGCAGGTGTGGCTCAAGCAATTGGGCGCCTCCCTCCCACATGGGAGGTCCCAGGTTCAGTTTCCGGTTCCTCCTAAAAGAAGACAAGCAGATACAACAAACGCAGAGAGAGCAAACAGTGAGCACAAACAACGAGGGGTAGGATGGGGAAAATAAATCTTCAAAAAAACGTGGGCAGAATAGACATTCTCAAATAAACAAAAGCTGAGATAACGACATGGGTAATAATAAATATAAATAATAAATAATAATAACCAGGACTATTGTACTATATTTTTGGTATGTCACCACACTTTTTACTTCTTACAGGTACTAAAATGCAAAAAAGTAATGATACATCTATGGTTTAGGACACACAATGTATGAAAGTATAATTTGTAATAAATACAGCAAAAAGGTAGGGAAACAAAAGCGTTTAAGAAAATAGAAATTTATGTATTCTACTGATATTAAGATGATATCAAATCAACTGTGATTGCTAGGATGTTAAATTTTAGCCCCATGGTAACCACAAAGGAAATATCAGAAAAATAATCACAGAAGGAAATGAGAAGGTACTCAAAATGGTTCACTACAAAAAAAATGAGCAGAGTCCCAAAATATATGAAACAAATATTGACAGATTTGAAGAGAAAAACACATAGTTCTACATTAATAGGAGATTTCAATACACTGCTTTCAATAATAGATACAACATCTAGACAGGAAATCACCAAGGACTTAGAAAACTTGAAACTTACTGTAAACAGACATATACAGAGCACTTTAAACAGCAGCAGAATGCATATTCTTCTCTAGTGTACATGGGTCATTCCCCAGGATAGAACATATGTTAGTTCACAAAACAATTCACAATAAATTTTAGAAGACTGCAATCATACCATGTATTTTCTCCAACTAAGCTAGAGGTCAAGAACAGAGTTAGAAATAGAAATTTCACTAAATCAAAAGCACAACATACCAAAACTATGGATACAGCAAAGGCAGTGCTGAATGGGAAATTTATACCTCTAAATGCTTATGTTTTAAAAAAGAAAGCTCTCTCTTGGGAAGTGGCTGTGGCTCAATCAGTAGGGCTCCCGTTTACCATGTGGGAGGCCCCGGGTTTGGTTCCCGGGGCCTCCTGGTGAGGGCGGGCCCGCCCGCACAGCGTGGTTGGCTGACCCAGTGAGCACAAGCAGCAAGGGGGGGATAAATGAATAAATAAATAAAATCTTTAAAAAAAAAAAAAGAAAGCTCTCAAACCACAGACCTTATCTCAAAACTAGAGGATCTAAAAAAGAACCAACTAAATGCAAAACAAGCAGAAGGAAAGAAATAAAGATTAGAACATAGATATGAGGGGAGAAAAAAAAAGGCAATAGAAATAGAATCAACAAATCCATAGTGGTTCTTTGAAAAGACAAACAAAATTGACAAACCTTTGGCTAGACTGACAGAAAAAGAGAAAACACAAATAACTAAAATCAGAATGAAAAGGGGGACATTACTATTGACATCACAAAAATAAAAAGGATCCTAAGAGGATACTATAAATAAATGTATACCAATAAATTAGATAATCTAGGAAATGGACAAATTCCTAGAAAGACACAAATAACTACACTGACTCATGAAGAAACAGAAAAGCTAAGCGGGGATCACCATAACCAAATCATCAAGATTAAAGAATGAACAAACATAAGGGAGGATTGCAACCATGGTCCAGAGGAGACTTATTATTATCGTAGTAGCAAAAGAATTTGTTAACACTGATATAAAGATAGTGGTTACTAGAGGTTCTAAGGGGAGAGAAAGGGAATAATGGGTGGAACATAGGGCATTTTCAGAGCACTGGAATTGTTCTGCATGATACTGCAATGAAGGATACAGGCCATTATACATTTTGTCAAAACCTGTAAAACTGCACGTTGCAAAGTGTAAACCATAATGTAACTATAGGCCATGGTTAGTAGCAATGCTTCAATATTTGTTCTTCAATTGTAACAAATGTACCTCACTAATGTAAGATGTTATTAATAGGGAAAACGTGAGAGGGAGAGGGGGTGGGGTATATGTGAATCCCTGTTTCCTATGTAACTTTACAGTAATCTAAAACTTCTTTAAAGATAAAGTTAAAAAAATAAAATTAAAATATTAAGAAACAGAAGATCTAAACACACCAAAAACTAGTAAAGAGATTGAATCAATAACTAAAAACTTCCCAAAAAAGAGAAGCCCAGAACAACATGGCTTCACTGCTGAATTCTACCAAACAGTCAAAGAAAAATAACACCTATCTTGCTCAAACTCTTCCAAAAAACCAAAGAGGAAAGAAGACTTCCAAACTTATTCATATCACTCTAATATCAAAGCCAGATAAATAATATCAGAGATATCACAAGAAGAGAAAATTACAGACTAATAAGCCTTTTATAAATACAGATGCAAAACTCCTGAACAAAATACTAGCAAACCAAATCAGACAGTATATTGAAAGGCTTATAAATCATGACCAAGTGGGGTTTATCCCAGGAATGCAAGAATATATCAACATAAGAAAATAAATTAATTGTAATATACCAGATTAATAGAGCAAAGGAAAAAACCACATGACCCTCTCAAATGATACAGAAAAGGTATCTGATAAAATCTACCACCCTCTCTTGATAAAAACACAAAGAAAACTGAGAATAGAAGGAAACATCCTTAACATGATAAAGGACACATACAAAAAACTGACCATTAACATCATACTAAATGGTAAAAGAATGAAAGGGTCTCCCCTAAGATAAGGAACAAGATAAGGGTACCCACTATCACCACTATTACTCAACACTGTGCTGAAAATTCAGGACAGAGCAATTAGGCTAGAAAAAGAAATAAGGCATCCAAATTGGAAAGGAAGAAGTAAAACTCCCTATTTGCAGATGACATGATCCTATATAGAGAAAATCCTGAAAAATCCTCAACAAAGCTACTTGAGCTAATAAATGAATTCACCAAAGTGGCAGAGTACCAGATCAACATGCAAAAAATCAGTGGTATTTCTACATACTAATAATGAACAATTTGAAGAGGAAATCAAGAAAACAATTTCATTTACTAATAGCAACTAAAAACATCAACTATCACAATAAATTTCAGCTAAGATGTAAAGGAAAACTATAAAACATTACTGAAGAGGGACTTCTGGGAAGACAGCGAACTAGTAAGACATGGGAATCTCTTGTCCAGAAAAATAGCTAGAGGAAAGGCTAAAACAGCCCCGAAAAAGATCTTCTAGGGTTTAGGACAGCAGGTGAAAGCTGCACACCACCCAGGGGAGAGAGGGACAGAAGAGGGAAATCGCGACGACAGAACCGCGAGTTGGAAGTAGCAGCTTCTGCTGCTGCCAGCACCCTCCCCAACACTCCTCAGAATTCTCCCATCCCTGGGCCTGCGACCACAGACAAAGGGGGCTCCAGGGATCTACCACCACCGGAAAGGGGAGAGAGAGGGACACAGCCATAGGCTGACTCAGGTTCTGACCGGTAAATTTGGGCTGCAGAGCCACACAGACCCTTCCACACCCACACTGCGATTTGCCCTGGGAGCCTAGGAAGGACTGGAGAAATCCAACCCTCCCAACCTCTCTCTCTTCTAGCCTGGACTAATTGTTGAGGACACCACAGGAGAGGGGAGAGAAAGCCTGGGGCTGACCCTGCTTTTGACACCCAGATTTGGTCTGCCCTGTCCCAAGAGCCCTTCCAGGCTGGGTGGGGCTGCGCCATTGTCTGCCTTGGAGCCTGCAAGGAGCTAAAGATATACAAACCTCCCAATCTCCTACTCTCCTAACTGGGACTGATTGTTGAGGATTCAGAAGGGAGTGGAAATATTTCCTAGCTGGGAAAAGGGGGGTACTACGAGAGAAGTCTGGAGAACTGTCTCAGAAAGTTTCAATCACAGGGCTCCTAGCCCCCAGTCAGGAAGCTCTATCACATTGATCTGGTCTGTGTCACAACAAATACGCTCCAACCAGGCACAGAATTGAGAGCTGCCAACAAGCGCCATCGCCTGGCAGACCAAGGGACTGCACATAAGAAAATTAATAAGTAGGAGAGGCTTTTCCTGGCCTCTATAGCCTCCCTGCCCAAGGCACTAGGAAACAACTCTACAACCAATTACTGGGTCCAGTGCCCAGTTTTGAGCAACCAGCAGAACAATCCTAATAATCAAAGTTGAGCCAAAAATCAAAGAGCTGTGGTAACTCACAGCCTCCGGCCACTAAAACCCCATAAAAGAGAAAGAGATAGAGCATCTAAGTAAAATACAACCGAACCAGATGCCTAAGCACCAGCAAAAAATTATGAACCATACTAAGAAAATAGAAGACATGGCCCAAGAAAAGGAACACAGCAAAGTCCCAGAAGAGATGCAGAATTTGAGAGAACTAATCAGTGAGATGAGCACAAATTACCAAAATCAAATTAATGAGATGAAAGAGAATATAGTTAAAGAGATCAATGACATCAAGAAGTCATTGAGCGAACGCAAAGAAGAATTTGAAATCCTGAACAGAAAAGTAACAGAGTTCATGGGAATGAAAGACATAATAGGTGAAGTCAAAAATACATTTGAGGCATACAACAGCAGACTTGAAATGGTTGAAAAAAGAATAAGTGATACTGAAGACAGAGCAGCTAAAATTGAAGAGAGAAAAGAACAGAGAGAGAAAAGAATGGAAAAAATTGAGCAGGGGCTCAGAGGGATGAATGACAACACAAAACGCAAAAACATACATGTCATGGGAGTTCCAGAAGGGGAAGAGAAAGGAAAAGGGGCAGAAAGAGTATTTGAGGAAATAATAGCTGAAAATTTCCCAATTCTCACGAAAGAAATGAACTTACATGTCCAAAAAGCACACCGTACCCCAATGAGAATAAACGCAAATAGACCTACACCAAGACACATATTATTCAGAATGTCAAATGGAAAAGATAAAGAGAAAATTCTCAGAGCAGCAAGAGAGAAGCAAACGATCACGTACAAAGGACGTCCAGTAAGACTTAGTGCAGATTTCTCTTCAGAAACCGTGGAGGTGAGAAGATGGTGGTATGATACAATTAGGAAAATGAAAGAGAAAAACTGCCAGCCAAGAATTCTTTATCCAGCAAAACTGTCCTTCAAATATGAAGGTGAATATAAAGTATTCACAAACAAACAGAAACTAAGAGAGTTTGCAAAAAAGAATCCACCTTTGCAGGAAATATTAAAGGAAGCCTTAGAACCTGAAAGAAAAAGACAGGAGAGAGAGGCTTGGAGGAGAGTATAGAAGAAAGAAAAGCAGAAAGGATAACCAAAAGAGTAAAAAGAGAGACAAAAATAAGATGACATATGAAAAACAAAGAATACAATGGAGGAAATAAATAGTGCATTTTCAGTAATATCATTGCATGTGAAAGGATTAAATTCCCCAATCAAAAGATACAGGATGACAGAATGGATAAAAAAACATGAGCCATTCATATGCTGTTTATAAGAAACTCACGTCTGACCCAGGGATACAACCGGCTGAAAGTTAAAGTTGGAAAAAGATACTCCACGCGAATAGTAAACAGAAAAGAGCAGGGGTACCTATACTAATATCAGACAAAACAGACTTCAAATGCAAAAATGTGATAAGAGATGCAGAAGGCCATTATATATTAATAAAAGGGACAATCCTCCAGGAAGATATAACTGGCATAAATATCTACGCACCTAACCAGGGTGCCCCAAAATATGAGACAAACTCTGGCAAAAATGAAGGGAGAAATAGACATTTCTACAATAATAGCTGGAGACTTCAACACCCCTCTCATATCATTAGATAGAACAACTAAACAGAAGATCAACAAGGAAACAGAGAACTTGAACAATATGAAAAATAAGTTAGACCTAACAGACATACACTGAACACTGCATCCAAACTCAGCGGGTTATACATTCTTCTCAAGTGCCCATGGATTTTTCTCCAGGATAGACCACATGTTAGGTCACAATACAGCTCTCAATAAATACAAAATGACTGAAATTATACAAAGCACCATCTCAGATCATAATGGAATGAAACTAGAAATCAATAACAGACAGGAAAAAAGGAAATCTGCAAATGTGTGGAGACTGAACAACATACTCCTAAATATTCAGTGGGTCAAAGAAGAAATTGCAAGTGAAATCAGTAAATATATTGAGACAAATGAAAATGAGAACACAACGTATCAAAACTTATGGGATACAGCGAAGGCAGTCTTGTGAGGGAAATTTATAGCCCTAAATGCCTATATTAAAAAACAAGAAAGAGCTAAACTCAAAGATTTATCTGAACAACTTGAGAAACTAGAAAAAGAACAGCAAACCAATCGCAAAGCAAAAAGAAGGAAAGAAATAATAAATATTAGAGCGGAAATAAATGAAAATGAGAACAGAAAAACAATAGAGAAAATCAACAAAACCAAAAGCTGGTTCTTTGAGAAGATCAATCAAATTGACAAACCCCTCGCTAGACTAACAAAGAAAAAAAGAAAGAATATGCAAATAAATACAAGCAGAAATGAAAGGGGGGAAATTACAAATGACCTCACAGAAATAAAAAGAATCAAAGGAGGATAATATGAGAAATTATATGCCAAGAAACTAGACAACCTAGATGAAATGGACAAATTTCTAGAAATTCATAATCAACCTACACTGACACAACAAATACAAGAACTTAACAAACCGATAACAATTAAGGAGATTGAATCTGTCATAAAAAATCTCCCAGCAAAGAAAAGTCCAGGACCAGATGGCTTCACAGGTGAATTCTACCAAGCATTTCTAAAAGAATTAACACCAATCCTGTTTAAACTCTTCCCAAAAAATTGAAGAGGAGGGAAAATTACCCAACACATTTTATGAAGCCAACATCACCCTAATACCAAAGCCAGATAAAGATTCCACAAGAAAAGAAAATTACAGACCAATCTCTCTCATGAACATAGATGCAAAAATTCTCAACAAAATACTTGCAAATCGAATCCAACAGCATATCAAAAGACTTATACATCACGACCAAGTGGGATTTATTCCTGGCATACAAGGCTGGTTCAACATAAGAAAATCAATCAATGTAATAAACCACATTAACAAGTTGAAGGAAAGAAACCACAAGATCATCGCAATAGATGCAGAAAAGGCATTCGACAAAATCCAACATCCTTTTTTGATAAAAATACTTCAAAAGATAGGAATAAAAGGAAAATTCCTCAATATGATAAAAGGCATATATGAAAAACCCACAGCCAACATCATACTCAATGGGGAAAGGTTGAAAGCTTTACCCCTAAGAACAGGAACAAGACAAGGATGCCCACTGTCACCATTGTTTTTTTTTTTGTTTTTTTTTTAAGATTTTATTTATTTATTCATTTATCCCCCCCTTGCTGCTCGTGCTCGCTGGGTCAGCCAACCACGCCGTGCGGGCGGGCTTGCCCCCACCAGGAGGCCCCGGGAACCGAACCCAGGGCCTCCCATATGGCAAACGGGAGCCCCACTGATTGAGCCACAGCCGCCTCCCTCACCATTGTTATTCAACATTGTACTAGAAGTTCTAGCGAGGGCAATTAGACAAGACAAAAAAATTAAAGGCATCCAAATAGGAAAAGAGGAAGTAAAACTCTCACTGTTTGCGGATGACATGATCCTGTATTTAGAAAATCCTGAAGTATCCACAACAAAGCTACTTGAACTAATAAATGAGTTCAGCAAAATGGCAGGATATAAGATCAACATGCAAAAATCAGTAATGTTTTTGTACGCTAGTACTGAACAATCTGAAGAGGAAATCAGGAAAATCCATTTTCAATAGCAACAAAAAGACTCAAATACCTAGGAGTTAATTTAACCAAAGAAGTAAGGACCTATATGCAGAAAACTACAAAACAATGCTAAAAGAAACTTAAAAAGACCTAAACAAATGGAAAGACATTCCGTGTTCATGGATTGGAAGAATAAATATCGTGAAGATGTTAATCTTGCCCAAACTGATTTATAGATTCAATGCAATACCAATCAAAATCCCAATAGCTTACTTTACAGAATTAGAGAAGGCAATTACCAAATTCATCTGGAAGGGTAAGTGCACCCAAATAGCCAAAAGTATTCTAAAAAAGAAGAGCAATGTGGGAGGAATTTCACTGCCTGACCTTGAAACATATTACAAAGCTACAGTGGTCAAAACAGCATGGTACCGGCATAAAGATAGACACATCAATCAGTGGAATAGAATTGAGAATCCAGAAATATACCTTCACGTATACAGTCAACTCGTTTTTGACAAACCTACCAAGCCCACGCTACTGGGAACAAACAGTCTCTTCAACAAATGGTGCTGGGAGAACTGGATATCTATAACCAAAAGAATGAAAGAGGACCCCTATCTCACCCCCTATACAAGAATCAACTAAAAATGGATCAAAGATCTAAATATAAAAGCCAGGACCATAAAACTACTAGAAGAAAATGTAGGGAAACATTTTCAAGACCTTGCAGTAGGTGGTGGTTTCTTGGACCTTATACCCAAAGCACGTGCAACAAGAAAAAGTAGATAAATGGGACCTCCTCAAAATTAAACACTTTTGCACCTCACAGGACTTTGTCAGAAGGGTGAAAAGGCAGCCAACTCAATGGGAAAAAATATTTGGAAAACACTTATCTGACAAGGGTTTAATATCCAGGATATATAAAGAGATGCTACAACTCAACAATAAAAAGACAAATGACCCAATTAAAAAATGGGCCAAAGACTTGAATAGACATTTCTCCGAAGCAGAAATACAAATGGCAAAAAAAAAAAACAAAAAAAAACACACACACATGAAGAGGGGGATGGCTGTGGCTCGGATGGTTGGGCGTCCGTCTCCCATATGGAGGGACCTGGGTTCGATACCCGGGACCTCCCGGTAAAAAAAAAAAACAAAAAAATACACATGAAGAAATGCTCAACATCACTCATGATTAGGGAAATGCAAATCAAAACTACAATGAGATATCATTTCACACCTATCAGAATGGCCACTATTAAAAAGACAGAGAACTACAAGTGTTGGAGAGGATGTGGAAAGATAGGAACACTTCTTCACTGTTGGTGGGAATGCAGGATGGTACAACCACTATGGAGGACTGTTTGGCAGTTCCTAAAGAAGTTGAATATTGACTTGCCATATGACCCTGCAATACCACTACTGGGTATATACCCAGAAGAACTGAGAGCAGTGACACGAACAGACATCTGCACACCGATTTTCATAGCCATATTATTCACCATTGCCAAAAGCTGGAAACAACCCAGGTGTCCATCAACAGACGAATGGATAAACAAACTGTGGTCTATTCACACGAATATTATGCAGCTGTAAGAAGAAATGAAGTCGTAAAGCATATGACAACATGGATGAACCTGGAGGACATTATGTTGAGTGAAGCAAGCCAGACACAAAAGGACAAATACTGTATGAATGCGTTACTATGAACCAAATATATTGTGTAATATATTGTTTGATTAAAAAAAAAAAAATTTATATGTATCCATTACATTTAATTGAGAAATGTATATATTTACTCATCTGTGTTTAGTTTTTAGTTTTTAATTGTTTATATTTTCAATTATTAAATGTACAAAATAAAATTTAAAAAATGTTAAAAGAAAAAAAAAAAAACATTACTGAGGAAATTAAAAGAAGCTCTAAATCAAAGAACATACCATGTTCATGGATTAGAAGGTAAATATTAAGACATCAATTCAGGCATTTAATTAGGACTTCCGAGAAGATCGTATTGGGGTAGGCCAGCAGGGCTCAACTCTCTTACAAAACAATGGAGGAAGGGTAAAAAGCGGTCCAAGGGAGCTACTCTGGGGTTATGTTGACCAGGAGAGTGCTGCACATTGTCCAGGAGGGAAGAGGGTCAGAAACAGTGACTGAAATGAAAACAGAGTTACTCATCCCCACAGCTGGGAATGGCACCCATCCGGCACCCTCAAGGCAAACACCCTCAGTAAAACCAGTGGTTCACTGTGGGTAACTGAGAGGGGATTGAAGGTCTTCCTCTCTGGGAAGAGGGAGGGTGTGGCAGAGGGCAGAGAGGTTTCTCTTCAATGAGTTTGGCCAACAGAGCTTGCTTTGACTCTCAGCTCTAGCCAGCCCAGCAAGTGGAGTTTGAAAGAGACAGGTATGTAAGGGTGGTCCAATGCAAGAAAGTCAATTACTGTAATAAACCAAATTAATAAACTGAAGAAGAAAAATCACATGATCGTCTTGACTGATGCAGAAAAAGGCATTTGACAAAGTATAGCATCCTTTCTTGATAAAAACATTCCAAAAGACAGGAATAGATGGAAGCTTTCTCAATATGGTAAAGTGCATATATAAAAAATCCACAGCTGGCATTGTACTCAATGGTGAAAGACTGAAAGCTTTCCTACTGAGATTGGGAACAAGATAAGGATACCCACTG
Source organism: Tolypeutes matacus (assembly GCA_026826555.1). Taxonomy (NCBI): domain Eukaryota; kingdom Metazoa; phylum Chordata; class Mammalia; order Cingulata; family Chlamyphoridae; genus Tolypeutes; species Tolypeutes matacus. The sequence goes on from JAKSZT010054557.1 coordinate 1,783,859, forward strand.
TCACCACTGTTTTTTTTTTTTTTTTAAGATTTTATTTATTTATTCATTTATCCCCCCCTTGCTGCTTGTGCTCGCTGGGTCAGCTAACCACGCCATGCGGGCGGGCTTGCCTTCGCCAGGAGGCCCCGGGAACCGAACCCAGGGCCTCCCATATGGTAAACGGGAGCCCTACTGATTGAGCCACAGCCGCTTCCCAAGTCACCACTGTTTTTAAATATTATGCTAGAAGTTCTAGCTAGAGCAATTAGGCAAGGAAAAGAAATACAAGGCACCCAAATGGGAAAGGAAGATATAAAATTTTTGCTATTGGCTGATGATATGATTCTGTACCTAGAAAATCCCCAAAAATCCACAACAAACCTACTAGAACTAACAGGCGAGTTCAGCAAAGTGGTAGGATACAAGATTGATACACAAAAATCAGTAGCATTTCTATACAATACTAATGAGCAATCTGAGGAGGAAGTCAGAAAAAAAATTCCAGTTACAATAGCAATTAAAAGAATCAAATATTTAGGAACAAATTTCATCAAGGACATAAAGGACCTGTATTCAGAAAACTACAAAACATTGCTAAAAGAAACCAAAGACGACCAAAATAAATGGAAGGATATTCCATGTTCATCGATTTGAGGATTAAATATCATTAAGATGTCAATTCTACCCAAACTGATTAAAAGATTCAATGCAATCCAAATAAAAATCCCAGCAGCCTTTTTTGCAGAAATGGGAAAGCCAATTATCAAATTTATTTGGAAGGGTAAGGGACACCACATAGAAAAAAAGTCTTAAAAACAACAATGAACTTGGTGGACACCCACTCTGATTTTAAATCTTATTACTTAGCTACAGTGGTAAAAAACAGCACAGTACTGGCATAAAGATAGACAGATTGACCAATGGAACCAAACTGAGAACTCAGAAACAGATACTCACATCTACAGTCAAATGGTTTTTGAGAAGGGTGTCAAACCCACCCAGCTGCGTCACAACAGTCTATTCAATAAATGGTGCTGGAAGAACTGGATATCCAGAGCTAAAAGAAAGGGGACCCAAATCTCACACCTTATACAACAACTCAAAATTGATCAAGGACCTAAATACAAAAGCTAGAACCATAAAAGTCCCAGAAGAAAATATAGGGAAACATCTTCAAGATCTTGTGGTAGGTGGTGGCTTTTTAAACTGTACACCCAAAGCACAAGCAACGAAAGAAAAAATAGATAACTGGGACCTCCTCAAAAACACTTTTGTGCTTCAAATGACTTTGTTGAGGTGAAAAGGCAGCCTACTCAATGGGAGAAAATTTTTGGAAACCACATATCCAATAAGGGTTTGATCTCCATGTTATATAAAGTGATCACACAACTCAACGATAAAAAGACAAGCAACACAATTAAAAAACAGGCAAAAGACATGAACATTTTTCCAAAGAGGAAATACAAATGGCCAAAAAGCACATGAAAAGATGTTCAACATCACTAGCTATTAGGGAAATGCAGATCAAAACTACAATGAGCAAAGTGGGTGTAGCTCAGTGGTTGAGCACTTGCTTCCCACGTATGAGGTCCCAGGTTCCAGGTTCCCAGGTACCTCCTTAAAAGAAAAAAAAAAGCTACAATGAGGTATATCATTTTGCAACTTACAGAATGGCCATTATTTGGGGGTGGGGGAGGGGAAAGCAAAAAAGGAAAACTATAAATGCTAGAGAGGATGCAGAGAAATCAGAACACTCCTCTGTTGGTGGGAAAGAAAATGGTACAGCCTCTATGGAAGACAGTTTGGCAGTTCCTCAGAAAGCTAAATATAAACACAATATATTTATATATTGTGTTTATATAAATATCCTGCTACTAGGAATATATTCAGAAGAAGTGAAAGCAAGGACACGAACAGATATTTGCACACTGATGTTCATTCATAGCAGCATTATTCACAATTGCTAAAAGAGAGAAACAATCCAAGTGTCCATCAACTGATGAATGGAAAAACCTGTATACACACAATGGAATACTATTCAGGTATATGAAGAAATGAAGTTGGGGTGCATATGACAATATGGATGAACCTTGAGGGCATTGAGTGAAATAAGCCAGAAACAAAAGGACAAATATCATATCGTCCCACTAATGTGAACAAAATAAGTATATGCAAGGAGTTAAAATATAGAGTTTAAGTTATTGGGAGATAGAATGTGGGTGGAGAAAGGGAGCTGATGCTGAATGTATGTAGAATGTTCAGTAAGGTGGATTTTAAGTGTGTGGAAATGGATAGATGGTAGCAGATCTTAGTGAGTAAAACGAACACTGCTGATTTATAAATGTGAATATGACTAAAAGGGTAGTCTAGCGAGGTTAACATCAATTGAAGAAAGCTAAAGGATAATCTAGGGACTGTATAACAGTGATTTCAGTGCTGGTTGATGATTGTGGTTAATACAAATACAAGAAAGTTCCTCTATTACAAAGTGTTAAAAGTATGGAGATACATGGGAAAAACACCACTAATTAATATATAGACTATAGTTAACAGTAATACTGTAATATTCTTACAGCAATGGCAAAGAAGGTACTATATCAATGCTAAGAGTTACTAATGGTGGTTTTAAGGAGGTATGGAATTTTTTTCTTTTGGAGCAATGAAAACATTCTGAAATGCACTGAGCTGATAACAGAATAACTCTATGATGAAACTGAGAACCACTGAGTGAACACTACAGATGAATTATACAAGGCAGGGGACCGTGTAACACAGTGAACCTTGTGGAAAATGATGGACTGAGGTTAGAATATGAGAATGTTCTCTCATGAACTAGAACAAATATACAATACTAATATATGGTGTTAATAATAGGATGGTTTGTGGAAAAAATTCACCAAATATAAGCTAGGGACTATATACAGCAGTAGTAGTATGATGATGTTCTGTCATCATTTGTAACAAATGTGTCACAACAATGTAACGTGTTGGTAGTGGGGTGATGTATGGGAATCCTGTATGGTATGTATGATTGCTGTTTAGAAATTTGGGGGGGGGGGGAAGATGTCAGTTCAACCCAAAGCAATCTACAGAGTCAATGCAATCCCAATAAAAATTCACCAGGTTTCTTTGCAGAAATGGAAAAGCCAATCATTAAATTCATATGGAAAGATAAGGAGCCCCAAATAGCAAAAAACATCTTGAAAAAGAATAAAGTTGGGTGATTCACAATTGCTGAATTTTTAACTTTATACAAAGCTACAGTAATTGAAACAGCATGGTACTGGCACAAAGGCAGACATTTACCCTTACCCCACACCATATACAAAAATCAACTATAAATGGATCAAAGATCTAATATCAGAACCGAAACTAGAAGAAAACATAGGAAAACATCTTCAGGACCCTGTAATAGGCAGTGGTTTTTTAGGCTTTACACAAAAAGTACAGGCAACAAAAAGAAAAAATAGATAAACGGGACCTCATCAAAATTAAACACTTTTGTCCATCAAAGGACTTTATCAGGAAAGTGAAAATTAACCTACAGAATGGGAGTAAATATTTGGAAACCATAGAGCTGATAAGGGGTTAAATATCCAGAATATATAAACATCACCTACAACTCAACAACAAAAAGACAACCCAATTTGAAAATGGGCAAAAGACTTGATTTTCTCCACAAAAGATATTCAAATGACCAATAAGCACATGAAAAAATGTTCAATGTCCTTAGACATTAGGGAAATGCAAATCAAAAACCACAATGAGATGCCACTGCATACCCACTAGAATAGCTATTATTTAAAAAATGGAGTGGAGCAGGTATAGCACAGTGGTTGAGCACCTGCTTCACATGTACAAGGTCTCAGGTTCAATCCTCAGTTCCTCCTAAAATTAAAAATTAAAAAATGGAAAATAAGTTTAGAGAGGACATAGAAAATAGGAACCCTCGTATATTGGTGGTGGGAATGCAAAATGGTGCAGCCACTATGGAAAACAATTTGGCCATTCCTCACAAAGTATAGAATTACCACATAACCCAGCAATTCCAGTATTAAGTATATAACCAAAAAAACTGAAAGAAGGGACTTGAACAGATATTAGCACACTGATGTTCATAGCAGCATTTTTCGCAAATGCCAATAGGTGAAAGCAACCCAAGTGTCCATCATCGGAAGAATGGATAATCAAAATGTGCTATGTAGGAGAATGGATGTGGCTCAAGCACTTGGGCTCCTGCCTCCCACATAGGAGGTCCCGAGTTTGGTTCCCGGTGTCTCCTAAAGACTACAAGCAGATGCCAGAATGAACAGGAACTGCAACGAGCAGACGCCACAACCAGCAGATGACACAGTCACCGGGAAACAGACATGGCTCAGGTGGTTGGGCACTTGCCTCCCACACGGGAAGTCCTGGGTTTGGTTCCTGGTGACTCTTAGAGAAAACGAGCAGACAGAAGAGGCAGCCATCTCAGGGGGGCTTGCCAATGATGACTTACTCCACACCAGTCTCCAGTGGGGACTCTCTAAGCCACAGAGCTGAGTGGGCCATGCCTGGGCTCACTGTCTTCAAGCTCAGGGCCAGAAGATGCTTAACATCATTAGCCATCAGGAAATGCATATCAAACCACAATGAGATACCATTTCACACCCACAAGAATGGTTAATAAAAAAAAAAACCTGAGGACTTCCGGGAAGATGACAGACTAGAAAGACACAGGGCTCTCTTCTCCAGAAAAATAGCTAGAGGACAGGCTGAAATAGCTAGAAAAAGATCATCTAAGGTTTAGCACACCAGGCGAAGGCTGGATACCATCCAGAGGAGAGAGGGACAAAGGAGGGTAAATTAGTCAGCCAAGGGGGTGCTCATGCAAAATACCAGAAATCGGTCAGTTGTTTTTTTTTTTTTTTTTTTTACCGGGAGGTACCGGGGATCGAACCCCGGTCTCTCCATATGGTAGACGGACGCCGAACCTTTTGAGCCACATCCGTTTCCCCCGTCAGTTTTTTTTTTTTTTTTTTTAAGATTTTATTTATTTATTCATTTATCCCCCCCTTGCTGCCCGTGCTCGCCGGGTCAGCCAACCACGACGTGCGGGCGGGCCCGCCCTCACCAGGAGGCCCCAGGAGGCCCCGGGAACCGAACCCGGGGCCTCCCATATGGTAAACGGGAGCCCCACTGATTGAGCCACAGCCGCCTCCCCCCCCCCGTCAGTTTTTATAAAGGGTATTTATTTGCAGTAGAAGCTTACAGTTACCAGGCCATAAAGTGTAAAGTACTTCCTTCACCAGTCTACTGCCATATGTTGGAGCAAGATGGCTGCCAATGTTCAACCTTCCTCTTCCTCTTAAGACTCCATGGTCAGGCTCTCTAGGCTTTGTCTCTCTCCCCAGGGCTTGATTCTTTCCGGGCTCAGCTGCTTTGTTCTCTCCACAAGGCCACCTGTAGAGTATCAGGTGAAGGGCTCAACTCTTTTTCTGGGGTCTTTTCTCCTTCTTCACGACCAAGCTCCTCTGTGTGCTTACTTCCTGGGGCTCCAGCTCAATGACTCCAACTAACTCTTCTACCACGTCATTTTCCCTTGATGGGCAGGGACTCAACATCCTACTGACGTGGCCCAATCAAAGCCCTAATCATAATTTAATCATGCCCAGAGGAAAAGCCCAGTTTACAAATATTTCTTTTTGGAATTCAATAATATCAAACTGCTACAGAGGAAAATTGCGTCAACAGAACCATGAGTTGAAACCAGCTGCCGGTTTCAATCATCCCCCAACACTGAAGACACTTCAGAACTCTCAAGCCCCTGGGCCTGCCACTACAGACAAAGGGGGCTCCAGGGATCTACCACTCCAGGAAAGGGGAGAGAGAGGGACATAGCCTAAGGCTGACTCAGCTTCTGACCCACAAATTTGGTCTGCTGTGTCCCAGGAGCCCTTCCAGGCCGGGTGGGGGGCTGTGCCATTGTTTGCCCTGGGAGCCAGCCAATTTCCTTCTCTACTAATTGGGACTGATTGTCGAGGACTCAGAGGGGAGTGGAAATATTTCCTAGCCAGGAAAAGGGAGGGAGCTGCCAGAGAAAGCTGGAGAACTGTCTCAGAGAAAGGTTGAATTACGAGGCTCATAGCCTCCAGACAGGAAGCTCTAGCACATTGATCCAGTCTGTGTTGGAACAAATACACTTCAACCAGGCATTGAACAGAGCTACCAAAGAGCACCATCTTCCAGCAGACCAAAGAAGTACACAGGGAAACGGATGTGGCTCAAGAGGTTCGGCGTCCGTCTACCATATGGAGAGACCAGGGTTCGATCCCCGGTACCTCCTCGTAAAAAAAAAAAAAAAAAAAAAAAGAAGTACACACGAGAAAATTAAAAAAATTAGGACAGGCATTTTCTGGCCTTTATAGCCTCCCTCCCCAAGGCCCTAGGAAGCAAGTCTGCAACCAATAACTGGGTCCAGTGCCCAGTTTTGAGCAACCAGCAGGGATACTGCTAACAATCCGGGTTGAGCCAAGAATCCAAGAGCAGTGGTAACACACAGCCTCCTGCCACTAAATCTCTACAGAACAGAAAGAAATTGAGCATCTGAGTAAACTATGACCTAATCAGATGCCTAGACATGAGCAAAAAGTTACAAGTCATACTAAGAAAATAGAAGACATGGCCCAAGAAAAGGAATATATCAAAGCCCCAGAAGACATGCAGAACCTGAGAGAATTAATCCATGAGATGCGCACAAATTTTTAAAATAAAATTAATGAGTTGAAAGACAATATGGCTAAACAGATATAAATGACATCAAGAAGACACTGAGCCTAAAAAAAAAAAGTGGAAAAAAAAAAAAAAAAAAAAAAAAAGACGACACTGAGCATACTCAAAGAAGAATTTGAAATCCTGAACAAAAAAGTAACAGAGCTCATGGGTATGAAAGACACAATAGGTGAGGTCAAAAACACATAAAAGGGGGAAGCGGCTGTGGCTCAATCAGTAGGGCTCCCGTTTACCATATGGGAGGCCCCGGGTTCAGTTCCCGGGGCCTCCTGGTGAAGGCAAGCCCGCCTGCGCAGCGTGGTTAGCTGACCCAGCGAGCACAAGCAGCAAGGGGGGGATAAATGAATAAATAAATAAAATCTTTAAAAAAAAAACAAAACACACACACATAAGAGGGAAGTGGATGTGGCTCAGGTGACTGGGCCCCCGCCTACCACATGGGAGGTCGTTGATTTGGATCTTGATGCCTCCTAAAGAAGACAGCAAGCTGGAGCGACAGGCAGGTGCGGCACACTGACACAAGAAGAAAAAACATAATGAGAGACACAACAAAGCAGGGAGCAGAGGTACCCGGTGCCTCCTAAAGAAGACGACGGGCTGACACAGCGAGAGGGCATGGTGAGCTGACATAACAAGGAGATATAGGGAGGAAAAAACCTAATGAGAGACATGGCAAAGTAGGGAGTGGAGGTGGCTGAGGCAACTGGGCACCTCCCTCCCACATCAGAGGTCCCGGTTTCAGCTCCCAGTGTCTCCTAAAGAAACAAGGAAGATGAAAGACACAGCAAGTGAAAAACAACAAGGGGGTGGGGAGAAATAAATAAATCTTTAAAAATTTAAAAAAAAAAAACAACAAAACATTACAGGCATACAACAGCAGGCTCAAAATGATAGAAGAAAGAGTAAGTGATACCAAAAAGAGAACAGCTAAAATTTAAAGGAGAAAAGAACAGAGAGAAAAGAATGGAAAAAAATTGAGCAGGGGCTCAGAGAGTTGAATGACAACACAAAAAGCAACAACATACGTGCCATGGGAATTCCAAAAGGAGAAGAGAAGGGAAAAGGGGCAGAAAGAGTATTTGAGGAAATAATAGCTGAAAATTTCCCAACTCTCACTAAAGAAATGAACTTACATGTCCAAGAAGCACACCGTACCCCAATCAGAATAAATCCAAATAGACCTATGCCAAGACACATACTACTCAGAATGTCAAACATCAAAGATAAAGAGAAAATTCTCACAGCAGCAAGGGAGAAGGAAACGATCACATACAAGGGATGCCCAATAAGACTTAGTGTGGATTTCTCTTCAAAAACCACAGAGGCAAGAAGAGAGTGGTATGATACAATTAGGATACTGAAAGAGAAAAACTGCCAGCTGAGAATTCTTTACCCAGCAATATTGTCCTTCAAATATGATGGTGAGTATAAAATATTCACAAACAAACAGAACTAAGAGAGTCTGCAAAAAGGAATACACTTTTGCAGAAAATATTAAAGGAAGCTTTAGAACCTGAAAGAAAAAGACAGGAGAGAGAGGCCTGGAAGAGAAGAAAGAAGAAAGAATAGCAGAAAGGATAATCAAAAGAGTAAAAAGACAGGCAAAAATAGGATATGACATATGAAAACCAAAGAATAAAATGGAAGAAGTAAATAGTGCATTTACAGTAATATCATTGAATGTGAATGGATTAAACTCCCTAATCAAAAGATACAGGCTGACAGAGTGGATAAAAACACATGAGTGGGGTCGGATGTGGCTCAACTGGTTGGGCGTCCATCTCCCATATGGAGGGACCCGGGTTCGATCCCCGGGACCTCCTAGTAAAACAAACAAACAAACAAACAAAAAAAAAAAAAAAAACACATGAGTGATCCATATGCTGCTTACAAGAAATTCACCTTAGACCCAGAGATACAAACTGGCTGAAAATGAAAGATATTCCACGCAAATAGTAACCAGAAAAGAGCAGGGGTAGCTATACTAATATCAGACAAAACAGACTTTAAATGAAAAAAAGTTATAAGAGATACAGAACGCCAGTATATATTAATAAAAGGGACAATCCACCAGGAAGATATAACAGTCATAAATATCTACACACCTAACCAAGGTGCCCCAAAATATATGAGACAAACTCTGGCAAAACTGAAGGGAGAAATAGACATTTCTACAATAATCACTGGAGACTTCAACACCCCTCTCACATCATTAGATAGAACTAGACAGCATATCAACAAGGAAACAGAACTTGAACAATATGATAAACGAGTTAGACCTAACAGACACATACAGAACACTGCATCCAAACTCAGCGGGTTATACATTCTACTTACGTGCCCACGGATCTTTCTCCAGCATAGACTACATATTGGGGCACAATGCAGCTCTCGAGAAATATAAAAATGCCTCTTCTGTCCCTTTTGTTTGAACCTATAGTTGGTGCTGGAGTTGGTAGGTGTACGTCCAGGAGACTTGAATCCCTGGGCTGTCCATGTGCTGGCTGGGCCCTGAGCCTCAGCAGAGTTGCAGCACCTACTCTCCTGTTCATTGGACTCAGCCAGGACAGCTGATGGGAAGGTGAGGATGGACAAACACCACACCAAGGAACTGAGAGAGTCTACAACTGCAAGCTAGAGAGCCCCATCCTTCGGCCATATGGGATCGAAGACCACTCTCAATTAGAGGTGGAGTGGGCATCAACATCCCAGAATCCTCAGGATTCGTGAATAAAATATGGACTAGAGTAGACTTACTGGTGTTCTACATAGACTTACAATGATTCCAGTAGTGGAAGAAATTATATCATTGATGTGGAGTGGCCAGTGGAGGTGCTGAAGGAAAAAGAGGTATAATATGGGAGCAGCTTGAAATTGACCTGGATGACATTGTGGCCGTTATATATCCTGCCATAGCCTACAGAATTGAGTGGGAGAGAGTGTTAACTACAATGTAAACTATGTCCATGCTTAGTGGCAATGTTCCAAAAAGTGTTCATCAATTGCAATGAAGGTACCACACTAATGAAAGAAGTTGCTAATGTGAGGAAAAGTGGGAGGTCTGAGGAGTGGGGCATACAGGAATCCCGTATATATTTTTTTCATCTTTATAAATTGATTTATATCTACATTTTGTATAAATGGAATCATACAATATGTTATACAATACATTTAGTTCATAGTAACGCACTCATACAGTTTTTGTCCTTTTGTGTCTGGCTTGCTTCACTCAACATAATGTCCCCCAGGTTCATCCATGTTGTCATATGCTTTACTACCTCATTTATTCTTAACACTGCATAACGTTCCATCGTGTGAATACACCACAATTTATTTACCCATTCATCAGTTGATGGACACCTGAGTTGTTTTCAACTTTTGGCAGTCGTGAATAAAGCTGCTATGAACATAGGTGTGCAGATGTCTGTTCGTGTCACTGCTCTCAGTTCTTCTGGGTATATACCCAGGAGTAGTATTGCAGAGTCACGTGGCAAATCTATGTTCAGTTTCTTTACGAACTGCCAAACAGTTCTCCACAGTGGATGTACCATTTGGCACTCCCACTACCATTGAATAAGTGTTCCTATCTCTCCATATCCTCTCCAACACTTTTAGTTCTCTTTTTATAACTGGCCATTTTGATAAGTGTGTAATGATATCTCATTGTAGTTTTGATTTGCATTTCCCTAATAATGAGTGATGGTGAACACTTTTATTATTTTTTTGTTTTCTGAACATTTTTTCATGTTAATTTTGACCATTTGTATTTCTTTTTTGGACAAATGTCTATTCAAGCCTTTGGCCGATTTTTTGGCTGGGTCGTTTATCTTTTTATTGTTGAGTCATAACATCTCTTTATATATCCTGGATATTAAACCCTTATCAGACATGTGATTTCCAAATATTTTCTCCCATAGAGTTGGCTGCCTTTTCACCCTTTTGACAAAGTCCTGTGATGTGCAAAAGTGTTTAATTTTGAGGAGGTCCCATTTATCTATGTTTTCTTTTGGTGTATATGTTTTGGGTGTAAGGTTCAAGAAACCACCACCTACCACAAGGTCTTTAAGATGTTTCCCTACATTTTTTTGTAGCAGTTTTATTGTCCTGGCTTTCATTTAAGGTCTTTGTCCATTTTGAGTTGATTCTTGTATAGGGAGTGAGTTAAGTAAGGGTCCTCTTTCAATCTTTTGGTTATAGATATCCAGTTCTCCCAGCACCATTTGTTGAAGAGACTGTTTTGTCTGGTTAACATGGACTTGGTAGGTTTGTCAAAAGCCAGTTGAACGTAGAGGTGAGGGTTTATTTCTGGATTCTCATTTCTATTCCACTGATCAATGTGTCTCTCTTTTTATTCCAATACCATACTATTTTGACCTCTGTAGCTTTGTAGTATGTTTCAAGGTCAGGCAGAGAGATTCCTCCCATGTCGCTATTCTTTTTAAAAATGCTTTTCGCTGTTCAGGGGCACTTTCCCTTCCAAATGAATTTGGCAATTGCCTTTTCTATTTCTGAAAAGTAGGCTGTTGGAATTTTGATTGTTATTGCATTGAATCTATAAATCAGTTTGGGTGGGATTAACATCTTTACAATATTTAGTCTTCCAATCCATGAACACGGAATGCCTTTCCATTTGTTTAGGTCTTCACTGATTTGTTTTAGCACTGTTTTGTAGTTTTCTACACATAGGTACTGTACTTCTTTGGTTAAGCTGATTCCTAGGTATTTGAGTTTTTTTGTTGCTGTTGTAAACGGAATTTTTTCCCCTGATTTCCTCCTCAGATTGTTCAAATACTAGTGTAAAAAGGCATTACTGGGGAGGCGGCTGTGGCTCAATCAGTGGGGCTCCCGCTTGCCATATGGGAGGCCCCGGGTTCGCTTCCCGGGGCCTCCTGGTGAGGGCGGGCCCGCCCGCACGGCGTGGTTGGCTGACCCGGCGAGCGCAAGCAGCAAGGGGGGGATAAATGAATAAATAAATAAAGTCTTCAAAAAAAACCTTAAAAAAAAAAAAAAAAAAAAAAAAAAAAGGCATTACTGATGTTTGCATGTTGATCTTGTATCCTGCCACTTTGGTGAACTCATTTATTAGCTCAAGCAGCTTTCTTGTAGACATTTCAGAATTTTTTAAATATAAGATCATGTCATCTGCAAATAAAATGAGAGTTTGACTTCCTCTCTTCCTGTTTGAATGCCTTTAATTTTTTTTTCTTGTCTAATTGCTCTAGCTAGAACTTCTAGTAAAATGTTGAATAACAAGGGTGACAGTGGGCATCCTTGTCTTTTTTCCAATCTTAGAGAGAAAGATTTCAATGTTTCCCCATTGAGCACAATGTTGGCTGTGGGTTTTTCATATATCCCTTTTATCATAGTGAGGAATTTTCCTTCTATTCCTTTCTTTCAAAGGGTTGTAATCAAAAAAGGATGCTGGATTTTGTTAAATGCCTTTTATGCACCTATTGAAATGATCATGTCATTGTTTTTCACCTTCAGTTTGCTAATGTGGTATATTACATCAACTTATTTTCTTATTTTGAACTAGCCTTGCAACCAGGAATAAATCCCACTTGGATGTGATGTAGAAGTCATTTGATAAGCTGTTGGATTTGTTCTTTTTTTTTTTTTTTTCAGTACACTTTTTTTTTAAGATTTTATTTATTTATTCATTTATCCCCCCCTTGCTGCTTGTGCTCGCTGGGTCAGCTAACCACACCGTGCGGGCAGGCTTGCCTTCACCAGGAGGCCCTGGGAACCGAACCCGGAGCCTCCCATATGGTAAACGGGAGCCCTACTGATTGAGCCACAGCCGCTTCCAAGCTGTTGGATTTGATTTGCAAATATTTTGCTGAGAATTTTTGCATCTATATTCATTAGAGTGATTGGTCTGTTATTTTCTTTCCTTGTAGTGTGTCTTTATTTGGCTTTGGTGTCATTGGCTTCATAAAATGTTTTGGGCAATTTTCCCTCCTCTTCAATTTTTTGGAAGAGTTTAAACAGGATTGGTGTTGATTCTTTTCAAAATGTTTGGTAGAATTCACCTAGAAGCCATCTGGTCCTGGACTTTTCTTTGTTGGGAGATTTTCGTTGATGGATTCATTTTCTTTAAATGTGATTGGTTTGCTAAGTTCTTGTATTTCTTGTAGTGTCAGTATAGGTTAGTTGTGCATTTCTAGGAATTTGTCCACTTCATCTAGGTCATATATATATATATTTTTATGTAATAATTTATGTAATCTAGGTATCTTTTAAAAATAAGTTAAAAATATATTAAAGAAAAAAAAAAAGAAATATAAAAAACCTGAAATTATACAAAGCACCTTCTCAGAAAATAATGGAATGAAACTGGAAATCAATAACAGACAGGAAAAAAGTAAATTCGCAAAGGTGTAGAGGCTGAACACCACATTCCTAGATAATCAGTGGGTCAGGGAGCGGATGTGGCTCAGTGGTTGAGCGCTGGCTTCCCACGTATAAGGTTGGGGGTTCAATCCCCAGCCCTGGTACCTAAAAATCATCATCATCATCATCATCATCATCATCAGTAGGTCAAAGAAGAAATTGCAAGTGAAATCAGTAAATATATTAAGACAAATGAAAACTAGAAAACAACTTATCAAAATTTATGGAATACAACGAAAGCAGTCTTGAGAGGGAAATTTATAGCCCTAAATGCCTATATTAAAAAAGAAGAGCTAAACTCAAAGATTTAACTGAACTAGAGAAATTAGAAAAAGAACAGCAAACCAATTCCAAAGCCAACAGAAGGAAAGAAATGATAAACAAAGATAAGAGCAGAAATAAATGAAATTGAGAACAAAAAGTTCAATAGAGAAAACCAACAAAACCAAAAGCTGGTTCTTTGAGAAGATCAATAAAATTGACAAACCCCTTGCTAGACTAACAAAGAAAAAAAGAGAGAAGATGCAAATAAATACAATTAGAAATGAAAGGGGGGAAGTTACAACGCATCCCACAGAAATAAAAAGAATCATAAGAGGATATTTTGAGAAACTGTATGCCAACAAACTAGATAACCTAGGTGAAATGGACAAATTCCTAGAAATGCACAACAACCTACACTGACACTACAAGAAATACAAGAACTTGACAAACCAATCACATTTAAGGAGATTGAATCTGTCATCAAAAAATCTCCGAGCAAAGAAAAGTCCAGGACCAGATGGCTTCACAGGTGAATTCTACCAAGCATTTCAAAAAGAATTAACACCAATCCTGTTTAAGCTCTTCCAAAAAATTGAAGAGGAGGGAAAATTACCCAATACATTTTATGAGGCCAACATCACCCTAATACCAAAGCCAGATAAAGATACAAGAGAAGAAAATTACAGACCAATCTCTCTAATGAACATAGATGCAAAAATTCTCAACAAAACACTTGCAAATCGAATCCAACAGCATACCAAAATATTTATACAGGGGGGCGGATGTGGCTCAAATGGTTGGGCGTCCGTCTGCCATATGGAGGGACCTGGGTTCGATCCCCGGGACCTCCCGGTAAAATTTAAAATATATATATAGAAGGCGCATGGGCTGCCAGGCTCTGTGTGCCGGTGAGCCGCCAAGCCCCGGGAGCCATGCAGCAAGATGATGACGTTAACAGGAGAGAGACGCAGAGGAGAGACAAGACAAGATGCTCTGAAAGCCAGGAACTGAGGTGGCGCAGGTGGCAGAACACCTCTCTCCTACATCAGAGGTCTCTAGGATCAAATCCTGGTGAAGACTGGAGGAGAAGGATGAGAAGAGATGGCAGGAAACAGAAACAGAGAATTGCCCAGCGAATGGACATAAAACAGCAAATGGGGAAGGGGGGTTTAAAATGGGTAAAATAAATAAATAAATCTTTTTTAAAAATAAATAAAATAAAATGGATAAAGTAAATAAATAAATCTTAAAAAAAAAAAAGAAAAAAAAAAGACTTATATACACACACAGACACACACATACACACAAGCGACTTATAAATCATGACCAAGTAGGATTTATTCCTGGTATGCAAGGCTGGTTCAACATAAGAAAATCAATCAGTATAATACACCACATTAACAAATTGAAGGAAGAAAAACACATGATCACCTCAATCAATGCAGAAAAGGCATTTGACAAAATCTAGCATCCTTTTTTGATAAAACCACTTCAAAAGATAGGAAGAGAAGGGAAATTCCTCAATATGATAAAAGGCATATATTTAAAACCCACAGCGAACATCATACTCAATGGGGAAAGGTTGAAAGCTTTCCCTCTAAGATCAGGAACAAGACAAGGATGACCACTGTCACCACTGTTATTCAATATTGTACTACAAGTTCTAGATAGGGCAATTAGACAAGAAAAAAAAAAAAAATTAAAGGCATCCAAATAGGAAAAGAGGAAATAAATCTCTGTTTGGAATGCAGAATGGTACAGCCACTGTGGAGGATTGTTTGGTGGTTCCTAAAGAAGTTGAATATAGACTTGCTACATGACCCTGGAATGCCACTACTGGGTATATACCCAGAAGAACTGAGAGTAGTGACACGAACAGACATCTGCACACCAATGTTCATAGCAGTATTCACCATTGCCAAAAGCTGGAAACAACCCAGGTGTCATCTACAGATGAATGGATAAACGAACTGTGGTGTATTCACACGAGAGAATATTATGCAGCTCTAAGAAGAAATGAAGTCGTAAGGCATTTGACAACATGGATGAACCTGGAGTACACTATGTTGAGTGAAGCAAGCCAGACACAAAAGGACAAATACTGTATGACTGCGTTACAATGAACCATATATATTGTGTAATACTGTATAACTCAAAAAAAAATTTATATGTATCTAGTACATTTAATTGAGAAATTATGTTTTTATTCAACTTTTTCTTTTTAATTGTTTATATTTTCAATTTTTATATGTACAAAAAAAAATTTAATGCGAATATTCTCGCTGTCCTGATTTTGTGATAATCAGGGTAGTCTAAACATTTGCTATATTAGAAACCATGCATGTGTCCCCAGACTTAGTTTTACTCCCTAGGTCTGGTTTTCGGAATGCTGGTGATAAACTAAGCCTGATTTATTATATGACCATCCTGTATGGGAAAAGACTGTAAATTTGGGTATCTTTGGTCAACCTTAAAGAGATATAACGGGGGAACGGACGTGGCTCGGGTGGTTGGGCATCTGTCTCCCATATGGAGGGACCTGGATTCGATCCCCGGGACCTCCCGGTAAAAATAAAAAAAAGAAAAATATAGAAGGCGCATGGGCCACCAGGCCCCGCAGACAGGTGCACCGCCAGGCCCCATGAGCCACGCAGCAAGATGACGACGTAAGAGGAGAGTGACACAAGGGTGACCCAAGACGAGATGCACCAAAAAAACAGAAACTAAGGTGGCACAGGCTGTAGGATGCCTCTCTCCCACATCGAAGGTTCCAAGGATCAAATCCAAGTGAAGACAGGAGGAGAAGGACGAGAAGGCAGGAAACGGACATAGAGTCACCTAGCAAACGGACACAGAAACAGCAAAAATGGGGGGGGGAAATGGATAAAAGCAAATAAATTAATCCTTTAAAAAAATGTATGGGGGAGGAAGATATGGATTATAGTTAGTAGCAATACTTTGACAATGCTCTTTCATGATTTGTTAACAAATGTTTCACAACAATGCAGGTTGTTTGTGGGGGGTGATGTGTGGGAGCGCTGTATGATATTATGCATCATAAGTTCACGATGTTTGAACACTTATAGTTTATGTATGTTCACGTATGGATATTTCAATAAATTGTTTAAAAATTTTTGTATATGTATCCAATGAATTTAATTGAGAAATGAAGGTTTTTATTCAACTGTTTTCTTTTAGTTTTTGGTTATATTTTCAATTATTAAATGTACAAAAAACGTTAAACAAAAAAAACAAAAAACCTGAAAATAAGAAATGCTGATGAACGACCAAGTGGGATTTATTCCTGGCATGCAAGGCTGGTTCAACATAAGAAAATCAATCAATGTAATAAACCACATTAACAAATTGAAGGAAAAATACCACGAGCACCTCAATAGATGCAGAAAAGGCATTCGACAAAATCCAACATCCTTTTTTGATAAAAATACTTCAAAAGATAGGAATAAAAGGAAAACTCCTCAATATGATAAAAGACATATATGAAAAACCCACAGCCAACATCATACTCAATGGGGAAAGGTTGAAAGCTTTGCCCTAAGATCAGGAACAAGACAAGTATGCCCACTGTCACCACTGTTATTCAACATTGTACTAGAAGTTCTAGCTAGGGCAATTAGACAAGACAAAAAAATTAAAGGCATCCAAATAGGAAAAGAGGAAGTAAAACTCTCACTGTTTGCAGATGACATGATCCTGTATTTAGAAAATCCTAAAGTATCCACAACAAAGCTACTTGAACTAATAAATGAGTTCAGCAAAATGGCAGGATATAAGATGAACACGCAAAAATCAGTAATGTTTTTGTATGCTAGTACTGAACAATCTGAGGAGGAAAATTCCATTTTCAATAGCAACAAAAAGACTCAAATACCTAGGAGTTAATTTAACCAAGGAAGTACAGGACCTATATGCAGAAAACTACAAAACAATGCTGAAAGAAATTAAAAAAGACCTAAACAAATGGAAAGACCTTCCGTGTTCATGGATTGGAAGAATAAATATCGTGAAGATGTCAATCTTGCCCAAACTGATTTATAGATTCAATGAAATACCAATCAAAATCCCAATAGCTTACTTTACAGAATTAGAGAAGGCAATTACCAAATTCATCTGGAAGGGTAAGAGCACCCAAATAGCCAAAAGTATTCTAAAAAAGAAGAGCAATGTGGGAGGAATTTCACTGCCTGACCTTGAAACATATTACAAAGCTACAGTGGTCAAAACAGCATGGTACTGGCATAAAGATAGACATATCGATCAGTGGAATAGAATTGAGAATCCAGAAATAAACCCTCACCTATACAGTCAACTGGTTTTTGACAAACCTACCAAGCCCACGCTGATGGGAAAAAACAGTCTCTTCAACAAATGGTGTTGGGAGAACTGGTTATCTATAACCAAAAGAATGAAAGAGGACCCCTATCTCACCCCCTATACAAAAATCAAATCAAAATGGATCAAAGATCTAAATATAAAAGCCAGGACCATAAAACTACTAGAAGAAAATGTAGGGAAACATCTTCAAGACCTTGTAGTAGGTGGTGGTTTCTTGGACCTCACACCCAAAGCACGTGCAACAAAAGAAAAAGTAGATAAATGGGACCTCCTCAAAATTAAACACTTTTGCACCTCACAGGACTTTGTCATAAGGGTGAAAAGGCAGCCACTCAATGGGAAAAAATATTTGGAAATCACATATCTGATAAGGGTTTAATATCCAGGATATATAAAGAGATGTTACAACTCAACAAAAAGACAAATGACCCAATTAAAAAATGGGCCAAAGACTTGAATAGACATTTCTCCGAAGAAGAAAGACAAATGGCAAAAAAACACATGAAGAAATGCTCAACATCCCTCATGATTAGGAAAATGCAAATCAAAACTACAATGAGATATCATTTCACACCTATCAGAATGGCCACTATTAAAAAGACAGAGAACTACAAGTGTTGGAGAGGATGTGGAGAGATAGGAACACTTCTTCACTGTTGGTGGGAATGCAGGATGGTACAACCACTATGGAGGACTGTTTGGCAGTTCCTAAAGAAGTTGAATATAGACTTTCCACGTGACTCTGCAATACCACTACTGGGTATATACCCAGAAGAACTGAGAGCAGTGACACGAACAGACATCTGCACACTGATGTTAATAGCCACATTATTCACCATTGCCAAAAGTTGGAAACAACCCAGGTGTCCATCAATAGATGAATGGATAAACAAACTGTGGTCTATTCACATGATGGAATATTATGCAGCTGTAAGAAGAAATGAAGTCATAAAGCATATGGCAACATGGATGAACCTGGAGGACATTATGTTGAGTGAAGCAAGCCAGACACAAAAGGACATATACTGTATGAATGCATTACTATGAACCAAATATATTGTGTAATATATTGTGTGATTCAAATAAATAAATAAATAAGAAATGCTGATGAAGACACAAAGATATAGAAACCCTTTTCATGTTTGGTGGGAATGGAAAATGGTGCAGCCACTGTGGAAGAGTTTGGCGATTCCTCAGAAAGTAAATAATTAACAGATGACCTGGCAATCCCATTTCTAGGGGTTATTATACCCAAAAGAATTGAAAGCAGGGACTTGGACAGATATTTACACACCAGTGTTCATAGTGGCGTTATTCACAACTACAAAAAGATAGAAGCAACCAAAGTGTCCAAAAATAGATCAGTGGATAAACAAAATGTGATATATACATACAATGGATTACTTACCCATGAAAAGGAATGAAATTCTGATACATGTGATAAAATAGATAAACCTTGAAGACATCATGTTGAGTAAAATAAATGAGACATAAAAGGATAAATGTTGAATGTCACTGATATGGAATAATTAGAAAAAACAAATTCATAGAATCAGACACTAAAGTACCAATTACCAGGGATCAGGATGGGGATTAGAACGAGGTGTTAGAGGAGTTAATACTTTATTGGTACAGAATTTCTGTTTGGGGTGATAGAAAAGTTTGGTTTTTAAGGAGGTAACAGAGATTGAACCAAGGACCTTGTACATGGGAAGCAGGCGCTCAACCACTAAGATACATCTGTTCCAATGAGTTAGTTTTTTCGTTCATTTGTTTTTGTTTTTAGGCAGTACAGGGGACAGAACCCAGGACCTCATACATGGGAAGCAGGTGCTTGACCACCTGACGTATATCTGCTCCCCAGAAAAGATTTGATAATGGAAGGTAGTGAAGCAGCACAACCTTGTGAACATAATTAACAGCACTGAGGAATATATTTAAATGTGGTTAAAAGGGGTTTAGGTTTTATACATGTTACTAGAAGAAAAAATTTAGAAAAACCCATGGAAATGTATAAAACAGTGAACCCAAATGTAAACCATGGACAATTATAACAATATTCTGAGAACATCAATTGTAACAAAGGTACCATGCTAATGCAAAGTGTTAGTAATGTGGGGGTATTTGGACAGTCTATATTTTCTGCATGATTTTTCTGTAAGGTTATTTCTCTAATAATAAAAAAATTATTAAAAAAAAAACACCACAATGAGATACCACTTCAAGCAGTTACACCTTAGCAGGTTCTGCTGCTCTGACCTCCAACAGCCATCTTCTTGGCCATGCTCTGCCCCATCTCGTCTGCCACCACCTCGTCCACGTCCCACCAGCCCTCTCCCTGAGGTAAGTTCCCCAGCTTCCACCTTTGCTGCCTGTGATCCATTCTCCACCAGGCAGCCAGAGAGAGCCTTTAACACACGCCAGAGCACCTGAAACTTACCCAGCCTTCTGCCCCACCCAGAACCACCCACGCTCTTCCTAGAGCCTTCAGGGCTTGGATACAGGCCCTGACCATCAACTGCCATCTTCCCTGGCTACAATACTTCCATGCCATGACTCTCCCCCAACTCCTAAGCACCCCAAACTCTGCCCCAGAGTGTCTCCCAGGCCCCCACACATACTTTCTCCCTGGCCTGTAACATGAGTCTCTCAGCTGGCTTCTCATCTCCAGGTCTCAGCTTAACTAGTGCTACTACAGGGAGACATTCCTACCTGTCTTCTCTCTCCTCCCACTGTCCCCCTCTGGAAGCTTCTCAGGGACACGCTGGGCATCCATCTCTCCCACATCTGCTCCATCCACGGCTGCAGGCCCAGCACCCAGCAGGACTAACACTTCCTTCCTGAATGATCAGATGGGATTGAATAAATGAAGAAATGGACCTGAACTGCAGCATGAGGGAAGGAGAGAGAGCTCTGAGAAGCAAAGGGACCAAGAGAAGAGAGGATGACTAAAATGTGGTTTATTATGAGAAGGACATTTGGTGGGGTGTAAAAAAAAAGATTATTCTTGAAGACCCTGATTTGGAAATTTTCTTCCTGAGTGGTAAAGAATGCATGACATTGGACCTGTATATACAACATATATGAAACTGCTTAACCTTAACACAATAAAAATACAAATGAAAAATTTTGCCCATAAGATTAGCAAAAAATAAATGATATTCTCAGAAAACATGCATGGACATATTAAGTGTCCAAGGAGCATGATGCATACAACCTTCTCTCAAGTGTTTAGAAAAAGAGATGGATGGATAGAGGGATAGATGATTTAATAAGATAGATAAATGGAGGGAGGGATGGATAGGTAGGTGGTAGGTGGGTGGATGGGTGGATGGATGGATGGAATGATATGACAAATGTGACAAAATATTATAATTGGTGGATCTGTCTCCTGCTCCTCCCACTGCCACCCTGAGTCACTGCCTGTGCAGCTCCGGCCACCTGGCTCCTTGTACTAGCTGCCACAAAGAACAGTCTGAACTTGATCAAGATTTGGATGATGCTGAAGAAGTAAAAGAAACTGGCGACAAAACAGAAATCAAAGCACATCAGCTCACGGTTCAAATGATGCAAAATCCTCAGATTCTTGCAGTCCTTCAAGAAAGACTTGATGGTCTGGTACAAACACCAATAGGATACATTGAAAGCTTGCCTAGGGTAGTTAAAAGATGAGCGAATGGGAAGCAGAAGTGGCTTAAGCAGTTGGACACCTGCCCACAACATGGGAAGTCCTGGGTTTGGTCCCCAGTGCCCCCTAAAGACAACGATCAAGACAGCGAACTGGCACAAAATGACGCAACAAGGAGACACAATGAGGAAATACGAGAGACACGACAAGCAGGGAGTGGAGGTGGCTCAAGCGATTGGGCGCTTCGCTTCCACATGGAAGGTTCCAGGCTCAGTTCACAGTGCCTCCTAAAAAGATGAGCAGACAGAGAGCACACAATGAACAGACACAGAGAGCAGACAGCAAGTGCAACAACAAGGGGGGGGGGAGAATAAAAAAATTTAAAATAAGACAAGTGAATGCCCACAAAAATCTTCAAGTTAAATGTGCACAGATAGAAACCAAATTCTATGAGGAAGTTAATGATCTTGAAAGAAAGTATGTTGGTTCTCTATCAGACTCTATTTGATAAGCGATTTGAAATCACCAATGCAATTTGTGAACGTACAGAAGATGAAGATGATGAAATTTTGGAAGAGCAGAAAGAAAAGGCCAAGATTGAAGATGAGAAAAAGGATGAAGAAAAACAAAGCCCCAAAAGAATTCCTAAATTTTGGGTGACTGTTTTTAAGGATGTTGACTTGCTCAGTACACAGTTCAGGAATGTGATGAACCTATTTACTTGAAGGATATTAAAGTGAAGCTCTCAGATGCCTACCAGCCTATGAGCTTCACTTTGACCCCAATGTGTATTTCACAAATGGAGTGTTTTTTTTGTTTGTTTGTTTGTTTTTTTTAAAGATTTTATTTATTTATTCATTTATCCCCGCCCCCCTTGCTGCCTGTGCTCGCCGGGTCAGCCAACCACGCCGCGCGGGCGGGCCTGCCCTCACCAGGAGGCCCCGGGAACCGAACCCGGGGCCTCCCACACGGTAAACGGGAGCCCCACTGATTGAGCCACAGCCGCTTCCCACAAATGGAGTGTTGAACGAAAACATATAGAATGAGATGAGAACCAGATGATTCTGATGTTGTTTTTAAGCAGGTACCAGGGATTGAACCCAGGACCTCATACATGGAAGCAGGTGCTTAACCACTGAGCCGTATCAGGTGCCCTGAGTTGGTTTTTTCATTTGTTGTTTTCTTTGTATTTAGGAGGCACCAGGAACCAAATCTGGGACATCCCACGGGGGAAGCCGACGCTCAACCACTCAAGCCACATCTGCTCCTTCCCCTTTCCTTTTTTTTAAAAAAAGATTTATTCCTCCCCACCTCGTTGTTTGGGCTCACTGTGTGCTGTGTCTGATCGTCTTCTCTTTAGGAGGCACTGGGAACCAAATCTGGGACTTCTCACATGGGAGAGGGGCACTCAATTGCTTAAGCCACCTCCGCTCCCTGCTTTGTCGTCTCTCTCATTGTTTCCTGTCTCCTGTTGCATCATCTTGTTGCGCCAGCCCCACTGTCTTGCATGTCTTCTCCAGGAGGCACCAGGTACCAAACCCAGGACCTTCCATGTGGTAGGTGGAAGCCCAATCACTTGAGCCACATCTACATCCCCCCCCGCCCCGCCTTTCCTTTTTTTTTCTTTTTTTATAAGATTTTATCTCCCCCCCATCCCGTCATCATTTTGCGCTGTATGCTGTGTATTCTTCTGTGTCTGTTTTTGTTAAGATTTATTTATTTATCCCCTCCTTGCTGCTTGTGCTTGCTGTGTCCATTTTGCTTTGCATTTTTCTGCCTGCTTGTCTCCCTTTGTTGGGTCATCTTGCTGCACCAGCTAGCTGGACCAGCTCACCGCACCGTGTGGGCCTACTTGCCTTCACCAGGAGGCCCTGGGAATCGAACCCCATGCCTCCCATAAGGTAAACGGGAGCCCAACCAATTGAGCCACAGCCGCTTCCCACTTGTCTTCTCTTTAGGCAGCACTGGGAATCAATCCTGGGACCTTCCGGAGTGGGAGAGAAGTGCTCAATCTTTTGCGTCACCTCAGATCCATGGTCTGCTACATCTCTTATTGTCTCTCTTCTGTGTCTCTTTTTGTTGCGTCATCTTGCTGCACCAGTTATCCGTGCGGGCCAGCACTCTGCGTGGGCCAGCTCTCCACTCAGGCCAGCTTGCCTTTCACCAGAAGGCCCGGGAAATCGAACCCTGAACTCCCAAATGGTAGACGGGAGCCCAATCACTTGAGCCACATCCGTTTCCCCCCTTTCCTTTTGATGGACCAGAAATTATGGGTTGTACAGGGTGTCAGACAAATTAGGAAAAAGAATGTCACTTTGAAAACCATGAAAAAGAAGCATAAATACAACGGACATGGGATAGTTTCTACTGTGACTAAACCCATTTCCAATGACTTTCTTAATTTTTACTCCCCCTGAAGTTCCTGAGAGTGGAGATCTGGATGATGACACTAAAGTTATCCTTGCTGCAGACTCTGGAATTGGTCACTTTTTACATGTGCATATATCCCAAGATCACTGTTAGACTTTACTGGAGAAGCTATGAAAGATGATGATGAAAGTAAAGAAGCAGATGAGGAAAGGGAAGGAGGAGATAAGGAATATTATCCTGACCACAACCCCAAGAAGGAACAAAATCCAGCCAAGTGCAAGCAGCAGTGAAGCAGGATGTGGCCTTGAAAATAACCTGTACTGTAAAAGCCTAAACACAACTGTTATCTACATACAGGCTTATGTTTAATTTTTTTTTTTTAAAGGAAAGGAACTCTTAAAGACCAATCTGTTCTACTAGACTTTTTAACTATAATTTCCCTGCCATATATGTTGAATGCACAGTCTCAAGCATGTTCACTGAATACTTACATAGTTTGCTCCTTGTGGCATGTTTTTTTACATATAACCATTAAAGTACAGCTATGAAACTTAACTGTTAAATAAAACAAATTTCTTGCTTTGCAAATTTTTTTCCTGAAGAACCAAAGTATGTTTTCAACCTGTAGTTGAATGGGTTTAAGTCCATTTGCATTAGTTGTGCCTTTCATTACTTTGTTATAGAAATGTAGTGACTTATACCAAAAAAGATTTTTTTTTTTTTTTTTTTAAACTTTGTGAGACAAGTATATGGTTAAGAATTTCCAGTAAGACCACAACTATCAGTTTATAGATATTTATGTTTTGTGTGACATCTTTATGAGGAAATCTAACTCTTACATTCTGGCTATAAGATTACAATAATGTAATCTAACTCTTACATTATTGGCTATCACAGGGTGACTAAACCTAATTAATTTCATAAGTTAGCATCTTGTGATTTAACTGCACTTATAAATTTTAAACTCCATTAACTAAGAATTTTTTTCTTTGTGGTAGGATCTATCTTCTGCTTCCCTGGAAAAGATGAATTTACATCATTTGACAAACATATTGCAAGAACTATTTTGCTGTTGTTTGTTTTTGCAGCCTAAAATAAAAATGTCAATACAATTTTAGTTCTCCGAAGATAATGTCTTAATTTTTTATTGATTCAGGTAGGTGCAGAGGCCTAGTTTGAAAGGTTGTAACCAGTTTCCCATATTATTGACAAAGAGTGCCAACTGTGAAAGATGGTACTATATCTTATAAGCTGGTGTGAAAATTTAAAAAAAAGACAAAATCTTAAATAACATAATATTTTTAGAAGGATTAGAAAGTTAAATTTCATTTACTTTGGGTTAAAACTAGAGAGGAGGCCCCAAGTTTCTGCTTTATTCTACTGCTTAAAGTATGAGTATGTCATTTACCCATTCTTCTGTTCACCATGTATTAAAATGGGTAGTACTGTTTACTTAACTACCTCACAGTTGTGTTGAGGCATATTAAGTTAAATTTTGTGAAATGTTTGCTAAGTCTCACTAAAAGCTCAAAAATTTGGACCTTGTGTACCACAAATATGATAATCATCTTATTTACACCAGGGTTTGAAAACTTTTTTTTTTTTTTTTTTTTTTTTTACTTTTTCTCTGATAATTCTGAATGGAAAACAAAGGTTAATGACCTCTGTTTGGATCTGAGCAGGCAACACTCTCACAAATCTTTGTGTGGCTCCTATTTTAACAGAAATGGATGGATTAGCAGCTATTTCAAAAGGCCCAAAGATTTTTTTCAAGTATTTTACATGACCATATTGCAGTACATACTACGTTAGTCACTGTATTAAAGTGGAAATGAGATTTTTTTTTTTAAAAAAGATTTTATTTATTTATTCATTTATCCCCCCCTTGCTGCCTGTGCTCACTGGGTCAGCCAACCATGCCGTGCGGGCGGGCCTGCCCCCACCAGGAGGCCCGGGGAACCAAACCCAGGGCCCCCCATATGGTAAACGGGAGCCCTACTGATTGAGCCACAGCCGCTTCCCCATTTTTTTTTTTTTAATCTGCAATTAAATTTGAGAGTACAGCCACATTTTAAGTATCTCAGGCTAATTACTGTAGTTTCTTGTGATGAACTTAAATCTTTGACAGTGAGTGAGGCTGGACTAACAGAGAAAGGCCAAGAATTCCTGCTCTTAATAAAATCACAACAATTAATTCTTAGAGGTTTCCTTTCTGAAATTTTAGTACTGAGGTCTTATAATGTGAACATGTTTGTCTGTTGTATTATTTCTCTCCTGAGATTTTAATTAACTACTGGAAATCCTTAACCAATTGCAATAGTTTGTGAGGGAAAAAATGCCATGAAAATACTTTTCGCCTATTTTCAGAGTGATTTTGGTTGCTTAGATTAGACACATGTGCTGATTTTTGGTACCCGTAGTTCCCACAGTCAATGCTTTTTCTAAACTTTTACATTTTTTAATCTAAAGGTAGAATCCTTTTTTTTTTTTTAAGATTTCTCCCTGCCCCCCACCCCGTTGTTTTTGCACTTGCTGCCTGCTCAGTGTGTTATCCCATTTTTAATAAACTTAAAAAGTAGCAAAACCACTAGTTTTGTGTTTTTGTTTTTTTTTCCATTTCTTTAGGAAATAGCTATTCCCAAAGTGAAAGAGTAGATAATATTTCATCTTGGTACATAAGGGGCAGATGGTTTGCAGAGGAATTGTTTTCTTAATAAAGTTAATTTCAAAGGATGTCAGTATTCATCTATGCCCTTTCTGATTCCAAAATGGTTCAATTTCATTCTAGAAATATGAATTATAATGCAATTTGAAATCCTTAAAATTTGGACTTTATTGTATAATATATGTTGTTGTTGTTGTTGTTTTTAACATATTTTTAAAAAATTTTATACAGGGGGAGCAGATGTAGCTTAGTGGTTGAGTGCATGCTTCCCAGGGGGAGGGGGAGGGGGGGAAGGGAGGGAAGGGAGAGAAGGAAGGGAAGGAAGGGAAGGAAGGGAAGAAGGAAGGGAAGGAAGGGAAGGAAGGAAAAAATACATACATATTAGTGGAGCTGGGTACCTGTGGTGGCAGGGGTACATTGGAATTCTCTGTATGGGGTTTGTATTACTTTTGCAAATAATAAATATTTTTGTCCTGTAAGTTTGAAATAATTATTATTATTATTATTATTTTTCAGTTTGAAATTATTTAAAAGGTAAAAAGTTAAAAATAAAAACATGACATCCAGGTTTATTGAGGGTATGGGGAAAGAGGCATTCTTTTCTCTGCTGCTGGTAGAATGTAAAATGGTACATTGTCTTTGAAGAACAATTTGCCAAAAGCAATTACAACTAAAATGCACCCACCCTTTGAGCCAGCAGTTCCAGCCAAACCCTCATACATGTGCCCCAAGAAACACCCTGCACCACAGTCAAGTCATTACACTTGTCTGAAATCATCACGGTACCCCATGTAGAGGAATTCCAAGCAGCCATCAAAGAGTAAGGCAGTGCTTCCTGCACTGAAGAGTACAGATCTCCCAGACCCACTGTCAGAAAAGTAAAGCAAGGAACAGTATGAACTTTGCACATCATGATCTCGTCCATGGCCCAGGAAAAGAGAATGTACACACCTGGACAGCCACGCACAGGTTTCCTGAGAGGAATGGATGTGTAGTGTAAGAGGGAAGGGAGAGCCCCTCCTGCTGTGCCATGCAAATAGTTCTCCATCACGCCCATGTGGGCACCTGGAAACCACTGGATCAAATCAAAAGCAGGAGGATAGCTTTCACCAGCCTCATTTACAATTCTGCATGGCCACCTACCTCTCCATTGCTGGGGTTGGTCCCATACTTCTTAAGCCAAGGCACGATGCTTCTGAAGGGTTGAGAGAAAAGAAAAGCATCGCAATGGCATTAAGTTTAGCCTGGTAACACCATCCCAGTCCCAGAGGGCTGCTTCAGGGAGAACTCTTGTAAAGTGTGCGGCTCCACTTGATGTCTTGATATCAGAAACAAGTGCAAGAGCTCTTTGCCTTGTCAGAGAAAGTAGGGGACTATTTCTGGATAAACTGGTTTCAAAATATGCTTAAGGTTTTTACTATAGTTGTGGATAAATTTAAAAAAAAAACTATAACAGGAAGGAAAAAAAAGACAAATAAATATTGATATGCCCATATAATTAAATGCTGGGCCAGTATTGAAAGTGATACTTTCAGAAAAATCTTAACGATGCAGAGAATAAAAACTTTCATAACTCACTGAAAATGGACCCAGAACCATCTTCACAATATTATTCTAGCCATGTCATTACAAGTGAGCTCACAGAATAAAGAAAAGTGTACGTTTAAAAGTGGTGTTTACCTTAAATAGTGGGATCATGGGAAATCTCCCTTTTTGCTTTGTAATGTTTTCCAACTTTTCTAAAACAAGCCTGAAACCTGAGAAAATTATAGAAGTCGGCTTATGCCAGGACATGAAAACTGGGCATTAGTGCTTCAAAACAGCACTGGAAGAGCACGTAATTATGGCTCTGTTTTTGAAAAGCCAAAAATATTCCACTAAAACATTCCAAACCATGTACACGTGCACCAATTAGAATCGCAGGCCCCCTGGGACAGCATTCCAGGCAGGCAACACAGCAGCACCTGCCAGCCGAAGCTGCCAGCCTGGAGTAACAGCAGCTCTTCTGCCAGGTCCCTAAGGCCCTGTCAGTCCCTCCTGGGTCCCCAAGAGACCCACCCAGGACTCTGGGGCTGCTGGGACCAGGGGTCTGGGGACCTTGGCATTGTCTAGGCCTGGAAGCACAAGCCCTCGAGTTGGCCCAACATCCCCTTCCTTAGTAGGGGTCGACAATCTCAAAATTCTAAGGAAAACTCACAGCAAGTCAAAGACGACGCCTTCAGGGGTGCACACTGGGTAGACGAAGGGCTGCAGAGAGAGACTGAAAAAGGACATGCATCACTCCTGGTCAGCAGCTGGGCACATCAGACCACACCACGCCTGCTTGGCTCATGTGACTTTTCCCTTTGCTCCTCCATCCTTCAGCCACTCCTTCAACAATTCCTGGTGCTCCACTGCACGGCTAGTGCTGAGTGCTGGGTGCCAGGACCAGAGGTGACCCCCATCCCACTCTGCCCCTCACAAGTTCCCAGTCTGGGCTCCCAGCACAAACCAGTCAGCACAAGGCCAGGGGCTCAGGAGAGGTGCCAAGGGAGCTAGAGTCCTCCGCATTCTTGGCTGAGTCACGTAATTGTTCGTTACCATGTTCAGGTCCAAAAGAGGTAACTGGAGGTGGTCCTGGGGAGACAAGACTGGCACCGGCTCTCTGAAACCTCACATGGCAGGGGGGCCAAGTTTTGCAAGTAAGAACTGTCCTCCCCCATCCCAAGCGCTTCTGGTGGGGCTGGCGTGGTCTGCATGCCCGGCCTGTCCCTGACAAGGGTGCACATAGTGCCCCTGCATTTCCCTGTTTACAGCTGGGGCCAAGGGGTTGGCACGTGACTCGGGCAGGACCGGAGTTGCTGGGAACCCTTGGTGAGTTTTGAGACATGGACATGACGGTCGAGGGGCCTGTGTAGGCCCAGACTTATCACATGCCATTTCCCACCTCACGGGAGAGTCTGCTCGAGAAAGAAGCCAATGTAGGGAAAAGGAGAGTCACCAGATGAAGAGAGAATATATCCTGGTGAACTTCCTTGAACCAATACCCCTTTTTCTGTCACAAGCTGTCTAGAGCCCTGGATGACCTGGTTTCTGGTTTGTACATCGGTCACCTATGAGTTTGGTCAGCACAGGTCAGTCCCCAGCAGCTGGATCCACCCAGGCTATGATCAGGTCCTACCCCTAGGAAGCCTTCTTTGGGCCCCCTTACCACCTCTCTCTTCAGCTCAATCATCTAGTCTAACTTCAGCAGAGGTGGTGGCACTGCTGGTGACTGACCCAGAGCAAGACACGGCACCAAAGCAAGCTCCAGATATCATAAGGATGGGGTCGGATGTGGCTCAACTGGTTGGGCGTCCGTCTCCCATATGGAGGGACCCGGGTTCAATCCCCAGGACCTCCCGGTAAAAAAAAAAAAAAAAAACAGATATCATAAGGATGTCTGGGCATCTCCTTCCAAGCACAAGCTGAGTGGACACGTTTTCAAAATACATTTTTACCCATAACCCAAGGCAGTTAAAAAATGGCCAGACATGGGAAACGGATGTGGCTCAAGAGGTTCGGCGTCCATCTACCATATGGAGAGACTGGGGTTCGATCCCCAGTACCTCCCGGTAAAGAAAAAAAAAAAAAAAATGGCCAGACATGGATCAGAAGCCCTCTGGAGGAACTGGGAATCAAGGATGAAATCGCTTCCACGACTGCACACAAGGGAGAGTCCCCATCCTGGAAAAGCCCCATATTCAATCTGAGTAAGACCGCCTTCCCATAAAGTGACAACAAAACCTGAGTGGCGAGCAGTGGGGCTGGTGAGGAATCCCAGCCAATGATACGAAGCCTGGGCCTTACTTGTTCACCTTGCAGGTACTGGTGAGTGAAAAAGGCCTCACTATGCTGCAGGGGTGGCTGTGGGGGGGGCCAGGGTAGATCTGGGGGAGGCCCAGTGCAGGGTTGCACACCTGGCTGCAGAGCCCTTGGTCCTTCCTCACGGCACTGTGGTGTCTGACCAGAATTACCAGAATAGCTTTGTCATGCACGGTCAAGGCTCACCCACAGGGACCTGTATGGACACACATGTTCTCTGCCCTTGAGGAGCTCCAGGCAGACCCAGCAGGACCACCTGACATGCTCACACACAGCCCGTTCGCACTGGGGGTTCCTTTGTTTTCCAAGAGACCCATCCTACTGCTTATACACATACCAATTAGGGCCAGAAACAAGTATTCAGTGACTCTGCATCAGGGTCCCTCCCTACTACCACCCATGATCTGAGTTCCAGGTAAGGGGGAGAAGAGCCCCCATGGTATTTTTACTCTTACTGCAGCAGCCACTACTTAGAATCTGGACTGCAAGTAAAGAGTTAAAGACACGGGCTTGGAGTCAGACAGTTAAGTTCAGACTCAGCAGCACCACTTCTTGGATGTGACACCTGGGGGAGTTACTTCATTCTTCTAAGCTTTAGTTTTCTCCACTGTAAAAAACAGGCTTAATGACAGGTTCTACCTGCCTCAGAAGGTAGGAATGAACTTAAAAAGACAACACATGTGAACATGGACACAATAAGCAGAAAATAATCACTACCAGTTGTTACTATTGGGTACACCTTCTCCTAGATTGGGGGAAGACTGAGGTGGGCGAATACGGGCAGAGCCCAACCTGGATCTCCAAGGCTCAGATTTATTATCCAATAATTGAGTATCAGAGAATGACGATAAGGGAAAAATAAACCTGTCAAAGATCTTACCTGCAGTGGTCAAAAGGTAAACGACGAAAATTTGTTTGGGGGATATCTATTAAAAAAAAAAAAAAAAAGGAAAGAAAATGTATCCTGTAAACAAATTTCAATTGTGCACTCCCGCCAACAATTCAATTACATTTTAAGAAAAAGATCATCTAAATCACCTAGTACAGCAACTGCTGTAGAGTAAAACACACTTTTAATAGCTATAAGCAAAACACAGGGGGTACATCAAAAAGGAGAGGGGAAAAAACAACTCTTGTTTAAGCCACTACAACAGGTTTCTATCATAATCTTAACGAAGGCTTATATTCTAGTTCTTTGTTTTCCAAGACAGCTGGGCCATTTTACTCCCATTAGCAATGTCTGACAACGCTCTCTTTACCACAGTCTGCAGCCTGGACAGCTTTGGGGGTTTTTTTTGTCGTTTTGTTTTGTTTTGTTTTGTTTTGTTTTTGACAAATCATTTCACTTTTTAATCTGGGGTATGAAACAAGTGGGGAAAATGCCTGTTTGTTACATTCAATTATTTTACTAAAAGAAAGAACCAAAAGAAGATAAACTTTTATTTTTTTAAAAAAAGCTCATTTCAATAGAGCCATGAACTTGAAAAATTATTTTGAGGTGCAAAGCTGGGTAGGGTTGTATCTTTGGGTATTATTGTTCTTTTTTTTTTAAGGAGGTACCGGGGACTGAACCCGGGACCTCATACATGGGAAGCAGGTGCTCAGCCACTGAGTTGCATCTGTTCCCAATATTACTGTTCTCTTGATTCTTCTCGATAGAGGAAAAAATGTTATCTTAACCTATCTTACAAAAAAAATCACTACTGAGATTGAACATTTTGCTGTATGTCTCACTGCATTTCCTCTTCTGTGAGCTGCCAGGGTCCTCAGCCCATTTGTCTCTATAGTTTCTACATTCTTGTCCATTTATACAGGTCCACTGTAGAGTTAAACCATCACTCCTCAATAACCCACCCACCTACCCCACCACCCCACCATCCCACCCCCAGGGGTTACAGGAAGCCTTCATGCCTTACCTGCCTTCTTGCCACCATAGAAGTGAGTGTATTCAGCACAGGTAATGTACCTGAAGAAAAGAGAGACCAAATTACCATCACCATCCCTTAACAAAAAGGACAGAGTCTTTGGAAGTGATTGATAACAATCAACAAATACTAAACACCAATTATGTGCCAGGCACATAGTGATGAACATAACAGAGAGAGGGAGTCACAGGCAAGCTAGTAAACAGATACAGTCTAGCTTTGCTCTGAGGAAATGAACTGAAGGTAACAGAACACCTGATGCTATGAAAGCACTAGCCACATGAAGATCTGAATGAAGGGCTTTCCAGGCACAGGGCCCAGCAGGCATATCACACCTAAAAGCCCTGGGGCAGGAAAAAGCTAGGTGTGCTCCAGAAGAAAGGGGATGTCACCGGAGAGAGTATACACAGGGGAGTATGACACAGGTGAAGGCGGAAACATAGGTGGTGGCCAGGAAGGACCTGGCAGGCCATGGTAAAGTCTCCGGATCTATTCCAAGCAGGATAGAAAGCTGTTAGAGGATTTTCAACAGGACCCTGCTATGATCTACAAAAATCTTAAAAAGCATCACTCTGGCTGCTGTGTGGAGGGAAAACAAGCAAAACAGGAAGCAGAAAAATCAGTCGGCTGGGAGGGTGGGCAGGGGAGTGACTACAAAGGTCCAAGAAGGAGTTGGAGAGGTGGACCAGTTGAGAAGCAACTGATTCCTGCAAGAGCCAGAAGGACTTGCTAATGGACTGGGGAACAGAGCTGGGACAGCTGAGGGAAACAGACATCAAAGCTGACTCCCAGGCTTCTGACATGCAAGGGAAATAGGGAAGATGGAGGAGGAGCAGATTCAGGGGCTGGAAAATAAGAGTTCTATTTTGGACATATTAAATTTGAGATCTCTCAGACCTCCAAGTGGGGATGTCTGGTAGGCAGCTGATTATGACAAAAACCAGAGAAAGCACCTTAGGATGACTGGATAAGATCATCCTGGGAGAACATAAATGAAGAAAAACTGGGCATGCCAACCAACAGAAGTCTGGGAGAGGGGAGGCAAGTCCAGCAAAGGAGACTGAGAGAGGCCACTGAAGTGTAGTGTCCTAGATACCAAGAAAAGGATTCAGAGAAAGTGGTTATTGATGCCATAGGCTATTGAGAAGTACAACAAAATGATTAGATTGTGACCACTAGATTTAGCAGGATGGAAGTCACTGCAGACCCTAAAAAGAGCAGTTCTGAGGTGCTAAAGTCCAACTGGAGTGCTTTCAAGAGAAAGCAGAAAACCACCAAGGAGACAGGTATTTGACATGTTGTTATGAAGAGACTCAAAGAAACCCGGTGATAGCTAGAAGTTTACATGAGCCAAAGCCAGGTTGGTTTAATTTGGGAGATTTCTGCAGCATGTGCGTAGGCAGATGGGCGTGAACCAGGAGAAAAGCAGGTGAAAGACTAACTTCAGGAACAAAGCTCTCAAGTGTAAAGGGGAGGGGGTCCCGGGAAGACGCGGAGAAGTACATGAGGTGACGCGCTCAACTGACGGCCTTAGAGCAGGGATTCGGGGAGACCGCAGAGGCTGGAGGTAATGATCGCTCCTGGGGAGAAAGTGACATTTGAAATGGACTCTGGGGACGAACAAGGGCTCGCCTGTGAGGGAAGGGGAGCTGGGAGCAGGATGGGTGGGGGAAGCCCCGGGCCTCGGAACCTATTCCAGCTGCAGCTCAACTTACATTTTATCCTTCTGGTGCTGTCGCTTCCCCATGGCGGCGGCGGCGGCGGCGACAGCTGGACAGGCGTGAGAGTGGACAATACGTCGAAACACTCAGACCTCAGCCCAGTTCCTTAACTGCTTCCGGGAGCTGCGGTCCCGCCCCGGAAGTGGCGCGGGGCATGCCGGGATGTGGGCTTCTGATGCCTAGCACGCATGACCAGTGGACGCCGTTCGGTTTCGGTTTTCCCCCAATAGTCTTCCGCTTCGAAGCCTTCTCTTTTCGCGGCCTTCTCTTCCGTCCGCCTCCCGTGCCCGCCCGCCCGCCCATCCCTGCTAACACCTGCCCTGGGTCTCTTAAAAGGCCCACCCGGAGCCCCCAGTTCCGCCAGCCTCGCCCCATCTGTTCCCCTCCACGACAGACGCCTTCAAAGCGACGTCCACACACGCCGTCTACTCACTCATCTCCGGTTCTCTACCCATTAGGTCCTTCTCCCTCAGAGACGGAGCAGCAGGAGGCTGCCACGCCCTCAGTGGTCCCTCCCTTCTGCCGGATCCTTCCCCAGGATCCAATTAGTTCTTTCAGGTGCCCCTGGCCCCAGCCTTGGGCTTCTCTGTTCTATCAGGCTCTAGCTGATCTTGCCCGGCTCATGGCATTTGTATTCTGTGCCTCGTCCCCTCTCCAGACTCCTGACCTCCATTTAGGTACCCACTGATCGCAAATTTAACATGGCTGGTCAAAGGACAATTCTCCAACCCCCCACCCCCACCCCTAGTCTCCCATTCTCCTTCTCCCTACCACCATCCACCCAGTTACCCCTTGATAGATTTAGTTGTGCCCAATAAGAAAATATGTTCTTAATCTGAATCCCATTCCTGTCGATGCAAACCCATTGTAAATAGAGCCTTTTGAAGATGTTATTTTTTAGTTAAGGTGTGGCCAATTGAATCAAGATGGGTCTTAATGAGCCTTATAGAAAGCCACCAGAGGCTCTCAAAGGCAAAAGTCAGTGGAACTCAGAAAAGAAAGAAGAGGACATCACCATGTGATGGAAAAGTCAAGGAATCCCCCACTAGAACACCACCCAGCCCTGGCAGGAAGCAAGCCTTTGATTTGCCAATGCGGACTTCCCCATTCTCATCTCATGGCTGGCTCCTTCTTGCCCTCTAGATTTCAACTCAAATGACACCCCTACAGAGACCTTTCCCAACCACCCCATCCCAGGAAGCTCCCCTGACATGTCCATCTCATCTCCCATAGGACTTAGCGCATTTTGTCATCATGTGTAATTTGATCTAGGTACTGGTTTACCACCCCTCCCATACACTCACACTCTAGTGGGTGGATTTAAGTAAGCTCCTTTAAGGGCACTACCTTTAAGGAGACTACTGCATGCAGGCTTGGGCCAAGGGGCCTCAAGCTCATACTACCCTGTCCACCTCTCTGGGCTGAAGAAGCACATGGGATTGAACCATCTCTAGGGAGCCCAGCACCCCAGCCCCCAGCATGAGTTAGGCACCTCCACGGGAACTTTATTCACTCCTGGGGCCATGGTCTACAGGGACGTGGTTAGGGGCTCCTGTCGTGAGGCACAAACTCCGTGCTGCCAAAGTCTTTCTCTGAGTCGTCGTTAGGTGTGGGCACAGGCTGGAACTTGAGTAGGACAGGTGGGGTGAAGATGGATGTCTTTGGAGTCTCCTTGGTGTTGGGGGAGCTGCTACAGGCAGGGGTCCTGCACGGGAGACAGCCAAGAGATGTCCGTGAGGTGAGGTGGGGCACTAGCACACCAGGCTACCAAAGCTCATCTGCGTGGCATGGTCCTCCACAACCCTCTGACACATTTCTACTTCCAGAAATCTCTCTTGTGGATGAGTTGAAGGCTGTTTAGAGCAGCAAAGTCTATGATTATAAACACCAGAAAACAATCTGTCCATCAGATTGTGGAATTGATCTATTCCATGCTCCCAGCCCACAGTATTCAATGGAATGTGCTAGGTCTGTACATCCCAACAAGTAAAGGCATTCAAGCTGGCATACTAATGGGAAAAAGCAAGTTGCTGAAAGGGTATACAAAATTATCCTACTTTGATTAAAAATTTTACCAGAGCAGATATGTGTGTGTGGATAAAACATTTGGGTAGACGCCAAACTCTTAGCAATATCTACCAAAAGGGGGGACTCATGCGTT
The DNA here is from genome assembly GCA_026826555.1 of Tolypeutes matacus. Taxonomy (NCBI): domain Eukaryota; kingdom Metazoa; phylum Chordata; class Mammalia; order Cingulata; family Chlamyphoridae; genus Tolypeutes; species Tolypeutes matacus. The sequence continues at coordinate 1,819,935 of JAKSZT010054557.1, forward strand.
TTACGTTATTCATTTCTGTATTGTGAACTTGTTACCGTGGAACATATCCTCCTGCTTTTGTCAATCTTTTCAAATGAATTAAAAATAAGCCATTTTTTGGTGATGGCCCTGTGATGGCACAGCTCACTCAGGAAGCAATAGGTACCAATAGCTGATAAATTTCCCCATCAGTGAAAAATTCAATGAGAATGGTTAAGTAAATAATGTCCCATCTACACGATAGAATGTTTTGCATCTATCATCATTGAATTTAAAGGTATTTGGGGGAAACGGATGTGGCTCAAGCAATTGGGCTCCCATCTACCAAATAGGAGATCCAGGGTTCGATTCCCAGGGCCTCCTGGTTAAAGGCAAGCTGGCCCACATGGCGAGCTGGCCCGAGTGGAGAGTTGGCCCACATGGAGTGCTAGCCCATGCAGAATGCTGGCCCATGCAGGAGTGCTGGTCCACACGGAGCAAGATGATGTAACAAAAAGAGACACAGAGGAAAGAAAATAAGAGTCACAGCAGACCAGGAAGCTGAGGTGGTGCAAGAGATTGAGCGCCTCTCTCCCACTCCAGAAGGTCCCAGGATTGGTTCCCAGTGCCGGCTAAACAGAAGACAAGCAGACACAGAACACACAGAGAGCAGATAGCAAACACAAAACAATGGGGGGGGGGATAAATAAATCTGGGCGGAGCACATGTAGCTCAGTGGTTGAGTGCCTGCTTCACATGTATGAGGTCCCAGGTTCAATCCCAAAATACCTCCTAAACAATAATTAAATAAATAAAGGTATTTGGCATGGGAAGAAACTCACTCCTGAACCAACTAAGAAACTACATAACAGGACACTCCCAACTGAGTAACAAACTATCTGTATGTATACACATGTGTATCCATGGGCAAAACCTACACAGACATACAGATATATGTTCACATTGGTTATTTCTGGGGGGTGGAAAAAACTGATTTGTTTAAGCTTCTGTGTAGTTTTCAATTTGTCAAAAATAGTGTTTTATGAATCCGAGGGGAAAAAGTAGTTCTTTTGTAAACTTTTCATACCCTTTCCCTTGTAATTCCACTTCAGGGAGTTAATTCTAAAGAAGTAATTTGAAATTCAGGAATAAGATCTGCACAGAAAGATGTTAATCCCCACAGTAACCACACTACTAGAAAATTAGAAACACCCTATGTGTCTCCCAGTGGAGCTAAATAAGTGACGGTATACATGCACCAAGAGTTACATTAAATAGCCAGTAAAGGTTGTGTCCAAAAGAGTGGCAAAAATATAAAACTAAATAACAAAAAAGACAACCCAATTAAAAACTGAGCAAAAGACTTGAATAAACATTTCTCCAAAGAAGATATATAAATGGGCAATAAGTACATGACAAGAAGCGCAACATCATTAGCTATCAGGGAAATGCAAATCAAAACCAGAATACCATTTCATACCCACCACCCACTAAGATGGCTACTATTTTAAAAAAAGGGGGAAGCAGATGTGGCTCAAGCGACTGAGCTCCCACCTACCACATGGGAGGTCCCAGGTTCAGTTCCTGATGCCTCCTAAAGAAGACAAGCAAGACAGCAAGCTGACACAATGGGCTGGCGTGGCAAGAGAATGCAACAAGATGAGGCAACAAGAGACACAAGGAGAAAAACATAATGAGAGGCACAAAAAAGCAGGGAGTGGAGGTGACTCAAGCAATTAGGTGCCTCCCTCCCACATGGGAGATCATGGGTTTGGTTCCCGGTGCCTCCTAAAAAGAAAAGCAGCACACAACAGACACAGCAAATACAAAACAATGAGGGGGTGGAGAGAAATAAATAAATCATTGAAAAAAAGAACAAACAGAAAATTACAAGTGTCGGATGTGGGAATGGAATATGGTACAGCCGCTGTGGAAGACAGTTTCGTGGTTCTTCAGAAAGTTAAGTATAGGATTACCATATGACTTGGCAATTCCACTTCTAGGTATATACCCAAAAGAATTGAGAGAAGGGACGCAGACAAATAATTGCACACCAGTATTCACCGCAGCATTATTCACGATTGCCAAAAGGCTGAAGCACCTCAAGTGTCAATCAATAGATGAATAGATAAACAAAATATGGTATATACATGCAGGTGAATATTATTTGGCCATAAAAAAAGAATGAAATTCTGATACATGAAACAATGTGGATAAACCTTGAAGACATGATGTTGAGTGAAATAAGTCAGACCCAAAAGGATACATATTATATGACCTCATTGATATGAAATAATTAGAATAAGCAAATTCACAGAGTCAGAAACCAGAATATAGGTTACCAGGGCTGGGTTGGGGGTGAGGGATGGGGAGTTACTGCTTAATTGGTAGAGAGTTTCTGTTTGGGGCAATGGAAAAGCTTTGGTGCTAGATGGTAGTGATGGTAGCACAACATTATGACCGTAATTGCAGCACTGAATTGTGTATTTGAGAGGGCTGGGCACATAGGGAGATTGAGGGGTGAAGGCTAAGAGGTGCAGGGTTTCTTTCTGGGGTGATGAAAATGTTCTAAAATTGATTGTGATGATGGTTGCACAACTCTGTGGATATACTGAAAGCCATTGACTTGTATACTTTAAATGGGTGGATTTTATGAAATATGAATTATATCACCATAAAGCTGTTAAAATAAAAAGGACTAAGTCGGGACAACCAGCAAAATGGCAGCAGAGTAAGGGGCTCCTAGAGTCAGCTCATGCTACAGGGCAGTTAGTAATCACCCAGAACTATTTAAGGCAGCTGTTTGTGGGCTCCAGGAGACCAGAAGAGCATCTTGCAACATCCTTGAAAGAACGGAAGGAGGAAACTGCCCATCTGCAGAGAAGATTCGTAAGTGGAGCCCTCCACGCCGCGGAGGCCTCTGTCCATCCTCCACTGGAGGCACAAGCCGACTCGGGAGCTGTTCCATGACTGAATTGGAAACTCCACTTCTCAAAAACGGGGGAGGAAGAGACCACTGGGCACCAATTTCAGCTACTGATTAGTAAATTCGGCGGGCTAAAGTATAATCCTAAAAACAGCTAAAGTTTGAACTTGTCCAAATCAGAAAGAAGCCAGTAGGCAGCCTGACACGAGGGGAAGCGGGGCTGACTGAAAATCACTGTGCTGGTAGGGACTGGCTTCTTTCCATCCAGATCAGACTGCCCCTCTAGCCTAAGCCCCAAGCCCACCTTGGGCAGGGAGAAAGCTGAGAGAGCTGTACCAGCCTCTCTAGGTTACTACAGGCCACACCTCGGAGGTCAGTGATCATCCTACTTTGGCAGCGCAAGCCACCCCAGGAGCTAGTCTATGGCAGGAATTGGAAGCTCCATTTCCCCAAACAGGGGAGAAACAGACGGTTGGCCACCAAGTTCAGCTACTGATTAGTAAATTCGGTTGGCTGAAGTATAACCCTAAGAATAGCTAAAGTTTGAACCTGTCCAAGTCAGAAGGAGGCCGGTAGCTGCCATTTTCACACCACCCCCAGCATGAGAGGAATCCAGGCTGACTGAAAATCACAGTGACAGTAGAGACTGGTTTCTTACACCCAGATCAGCCTAGGCTTCAGGCCCACCTCTAGCAGGGAGGAAGCTGGCAGGACCTGCACCAGCCTATCCAGGTACTGCAGGTACATTTAGCTGGCACAGACTGAATAATCGGAGGTCTACTGGGGCAACTGTGGTCATCTTGGACCTGCATTGCAAAGATTGCTGCCCACACCTGCAGCTCCATCCCTGCCCCAGGCAGGGGAGAAAGGGGCGTGAAGCTTCATCAATCTCTCTGGGCAACTACAGTTTAGGCCTGCATGAGTTGGATTATTCCACACAGCTGTGGCTCTGTCCTTACCCCTGGCAAAGGAGAAAGTTGGGAGAAGCTTCATTGGTCCTTGGGGCAATGAGGGCAGCTTAAGCCTCCACAGCTTATAGCACCAATTACATCCTTGGCTCCTACTACACAACCAGCAAGAGAGAAAGGGCAGGAAGCCCTAAACTAAAAGAGAAAAACTGCACCCAGAATAAATACTGTAGCAAGCTAGATGCCAAGATACAAACAAAAAATTACAATTCACACCAAAAAACAGAAAGATATGCGCAGTTAAAGGAACAAGATAAGCCTCCAGATGACAAAGGAGTTGAGACAACTAATCATAGATGTTCAAACAAATCTTAATAAATTCAATGAGATGACATCGGTTGAGCACAAAGAATTTGAAAGCATACATAGAAAAATAGCAGATCTTATGGATATGAAAAGTGCAATAAATGAAATTTAAAATACACTGAAATCATGTAACAGCAGACTTGAGGAGGCAGAAGAAAGGATTGGTGAGCTTAAAGAAATGGCCTCTGATGGGAAGCGGCTGTGGCTCAATCAGTGGGGCTCCCGTTTACCATATGGGAGGCCCCGGGTTCGGTTCCCGGGGCCTCCTGGTGAGGGCAGGCTCGCCTGCGCGGCGTGGTTGGTTGACCCAGCGAGCACAGGCAGCAAGGGGGGGATAAATGAATAAATAAATAAAATCTTTAAAAAAAAAAAAAAAAAAAAAAAAAAAAGAAATGGCCTCTGAAAGTGAACATACAAAAGAACAGATGAAGAAAAGACTGGAAAAAATTAAACAAGTTCTCAGGGAACTAAACGACAGCAAGAGACATGCAAACATACATGTCATGGGTGTCCCAGAAGGAGAAGGGAAAAGGGGCAGAAGGAATATTTGAAGAAATAATGGTAGATAATGTCCCAACCCTATTGAAGGACATAGATATCCATGTCCAAGAAGCATGATGTACTCCCATCCGAAAAAATCTGAATAGACCAACTCAGAAACACATACTATTCAGAATGTCAAATGCCAAAGACAAAGAGAATTCTGAGAGCAGCAAGAGAAAAGCAACGCATATCATATAAGAGATACCCAGTAAAATTAAGTGCTGATTTCTCACCAGAAAACATGAAGGCAAGAAGGCAGTGGTATGATATATTTAAGATACTACAAGAGAAAAACTTCCAGCCAAGAATCTTATATCTGGCAAGATTGTCTTTCAAAAATGAGGGCGAGTTTAGAATATTCACAGATAAACAGAAACTGAGAGAGTTTGTAATCAAGGGACCAGCTTTGCAGGAAACACTAAAGGGTGTGCTACAGCCTGAAAAGAAAAGAGAGGAGAGAGAGGCCTGGAAGAGAGTCTAGAAATGAAGATTATATCAATAAAAGTAACTAAAAGTGTCAAAAGAGTGATGAAAATAAAATACGGCAGATAAAACCCAAATATTCAGGAATAAACTTAACCAACTATGTAAAGCACTTGTATTCAGAAAACTACAACTCATTGTTAAAAAAACATTTAAAAAAAGACCTAAATAATCAGATTAGAAGACTAAATATCATTAAGATGTCAATTCTACTCAAATTGATATACAGATTTAATGCAATCCCAATAAAAATTCCACCAGCATTTTTTAAATAAATGGAAAACATGATTATCAAATTTATTTGGAAGGGTAAGGGATCCTGAATAGCCAGAAACATCTTAAAAAGGAAAAGCGATGTTGGAAGATTCTCATTTCCGGACTTTAATTCATATTACCTAGCTACAGTGGTAAAAACAGCATGGTACTGGCATAAAGACAGACACATAGACCAATGGAACCGAACTCATGGTTCAGAAACAGACCCTCACATCTATGGTCAAGTGATTTTTGACTAGCCTGTCAAACCCACCCAGCTTGGGCAGAACAGTCCATTCAACAAATGGTACTCAGAAAACTGGATATCCCTAGCCAAAAGAAGGAAAGAGGGCCCCCACCTCACACCTTATATAAAAATTAACTCAAAATGAATCAAAAACCTAAATATGAAAGCAAGAACCATAAAAGTTTCTAGAAGAAAATGTAGGAAAATATCTTCAAGACCTGGTGGTAGGTGGTGGCTTCTTTTTCTTTTTTTTTTTTTTTAAAGATTTTCTATATTTATTCATTTATCCCCCCCTTGCTGCTTGTGCTCGCTGGGTCAGCTAACCACGCCGTGCGGGCGGGCTTGCCTTCCACAGGAGGCCCTGAGAACCGAACCCAGGGCCTCCCATATGGCAAACGGGAGCCCTACTGATTGAGCCACAGCCGCTTCCCTAGGTGGTGGCTTCTTAAAGGAGATAAGAGGAGGACTGAGATGGAGTACTGATATTTAATATATGTAGAAGTTTTAATTAGCTTTACTGTAAAAGTGTGGAAATATACAGAGTTGATGGTAACACATTATAGTGAGTAACAGCTGTTTATAAATGGGGATGTGACTGAAAATGGTAGTCTAGGGATGTAAATGCCAATTGACAGAAAGCTAGAGAATAATCTAGGGACCGAATTGCACAGTAAACCCAGAGGTGGATGAGCATTGTGGTTGATAGTAAGAGGCAAGAGTGTCCTTTATGAGCTAGAGCCTATGCACATCACTATTGCAGGGTGGTGGGAATGTGGAGAAGCATGGGGAAAATACAACTGGAGTGACCTATGGACTGTGGTTAACAGTAATAATGTAATATTCTTACATCTATGCCAAAGATGTACTGTGTTGATAATGGGGGAATATGGAAAATGTGTGCCAAATGTATGCTGTGGACCTGGTAATAATTGGATAATATTATCTCATAATCTGTAACAAATGTTCCCCCATGGTGTGGTATGTTGATAAAGGGGTGTTGTATAGGAATTCTACACATGTGCATGATTGTTTTGTAAGTTTACAACTTCTATCATAAAAATATATTTTAAAAATAATAATAGGGTAGATTAGGGGAAAATACACCAAATGTAAGATAAGGACTATAGTTAGTAGCAAGATCTTGACAATATTCTTTCATAATTCGTAACAAATGTCTCACAACAACGCAAGGTGTTGGTGGTGAGTTGATGTAGGGGACCCCTGTTTTATGTTATGCATGTTTGCTTTGTAAGTTCACAATTTTTACCATATATTTATTGTTTATGTATGTTCATGTATAAATGATTAATAATAATAATAATAGGGTGGGTTGGGGGAAAATACACCAAATGTAAGGTACTTTGGTTAGTAGTAGTATTTTGAGGATGCTCTTTAATCATTAGTTAAAAATGTTTCACAACAGTGCAAGGTATTGGTGGTAGGGTGAGGTATGAGAGCCCTGTATGATGCTATGTATGTTTGTTCTATAAGTTCACAACTGTTACTATACACTTATTGTTTATGTATGTTTATGTATGAGTGGATATACTTCAATAAAATTTTAAAAACAGAAAAAAGTGGAAAAAAAAATAAGGACTAAGTCTATTTGTAATATTTTAATAGCAAAAATCAGAGTCTCTTCCTAAAGTCTGGATAGCACCAGATTTTATCATTGTCTTTTTACTTTGGGCTTTTTTTTTTTTTTTTTTTTTTTTTTTACCGGGAGGTCCCGGGGATCGAACCCGGGTCCCTCCATATGGGAGACGGACGCCCAACCAGTTGAGCCACATCCGACCCAACTTTGGGCTTTTTGATCGACCGAATAATGAACATCCTAGCAATCTTTTTTTTTTTTAACTTATTTATTTCTCCCCACCCTCTCGTTTGCATTTGCTGTGTCTGTTTGTTTTATGCTGGTCTTCTTTTCAGGAGGCACCAGGAACCCAACCTGGGACCTCTGATGTGGGAGGAAGATGCCTAATCAACGGAGACACCTCTGCTCCCTGCTTTGCTATGTCTCTCATTATGTTTTCCTAGTGTCTCTTGTTGCATCATCTTGTTGCATCAGCTCCCTGTGCCTGCCCATCGTTGTCAGCTCACTGTCTTGCTCGTCTTCTTTAGTAGGTACCGGGAACCAAACCTGACCTCCCGTGTGGTAGGCAGGAGCTCAATCCACTTCCCCCTAACAATCTTTTTTTTTTTTTAATTTTTTTAAGATTTTATTTACTTATTCATTTATCCCCCCCTTGCTGCTTGTGCTCGCTGGGTCAGCTAACCACGCCGTGCGGGCAGGCTTGCCTTCACCAGGAGGCCCCGGGAGCCGAACCCGGGGCCTCCCATATGGTAAACGGGAGCCCTACTGATTGAGCCACAGCCGCTTCCCCCCCCCTAACAATCTTAATGTGTTCATTCTTCACAGTTACAAGAGCCAAAAACATTTTTAACAGGTTGGGTTATTCTTTGGGCACCTCTCAGATAAACTCTCTATCAGCTGGGAATTTAAAACTGTCTTTACAGAACTGTGTGTCTTACATAAAGTCACCTGATTCAATGAAACATGAAATGAATATTTAACAACCTAGGAAATGCCTAACAACATCACACGTAAAGAAACCGGTGATAAAAGCCACACTGAGTAACTCCATACTTTGCAAAAAAGCACACGCAAAACTTATGGAGTTGGACTACAGAGTTTAGGTTTAGTAGGTGACAGATTGTGGGTTGAGAAGGGGGAGCTGATGCTGAATCTAGAATGTTTAATAAGGTCAACTGTAAATAGGTGGTAATGGATGGAGTTGATGGTAGCACATTATAGTAACAAACTGCTGGTTTATAGATGTGACTGTGACTGAAAGTGGTAGTCTAGGGAGGTTAACTGAAAGACAGCTAGACAATAATCTAGGCACTGTATAACATGGTGATTTTGGTGGTAGATGAGAATTGTGGTTAATAATATAAATACAAGAACATTCTACTACAAGGGATTAAGAATATGGTGATACATGAGAAAAATACAACTAATATAACTTATAGACTATAATTAACAGTAATTCTAATATTTTGTAGCAAAGGCAAAGAAAGTACTATATCAGGCGTACTATATTGAGAAGCGGATGTGGCTCAAGCGATTGGCTTCTGCCAACCACATAGGAGGTACTGAGTTTGGTTCCCAGTGCCTCCTGGAGTAGGCGAGCTGGTGCGGCGGGCAGGCGCAGCAAGCTGATGCAACAAGATGACGCAACAAAAGAGACACGAGGAAAGACAATGAGAGACACAACAAACCAGGGACCTGAGGTGGCTCAGGTGATTGAGCGCCTCTCTTCCACATGGGAGGTCCCGGGTTTGGTTCCTGGTTCTTCCTAAAGAGGACGAGCAGACACAGAGAGCAGACAGCAAATGGACACAGAGAGCAGACAGCAACTGCAAACAATGAGGGGGGATAAATAAATAAAACAAATCTTTAAAAAAATTATTAAGAAGGTACTGTATCAGTGCTAAAAGTAAAAAAAAAAAAAAAAGAATATGAGGTTTAGTTTTATAAGATACGAATTTTTTAAAAGTATACAAAACCCCATGATTGACAGAATCTCATTCCCTCCCTGTTGGAATTGTGAGCAGATTGTTCCAAATTCCTCAACATTACAGACACTTAGGAAGGGTGCACGGCTTTTCCGCCACCCCGATGCTGTCCTTAGCGTGGTTTCCTGGAAGTGGAAGGGACTGTCATTGTGAACATTTTTCCAGTGCTTGTACATGCTGCCATGAGGCCTGTCAGAGGCAGGGGAGAGACAGGTACCCCAGGGGACCAGGCCAGGCCAGGCCAGTGTTCCAGCCTGGGGGAGCGGCTAAAGCCAGCTTACCAGGGGAAGCCAGGGCACTGGAGCTTGCACGCACTGCTGCTGGACAGGTAGGAGAAATGGAAACCTCCGGGGTTTAGGACCAAGGGCGTCAGATCAACCATGTGTCTGCAAGACAAGACAGAAGGTGAATGTCAAACCTTGGACTCCTACACTGGCCCGGCTCTGTCTGGGCACCCCCCACCAAGCCTCAGTGACTATCCACATCTATGAAATGGGTACAGTGACTTCCATTCATGGAACAGACCTTTGGGCCCAGGCTCATCCCCCCAAAAATGGGGGAGAAAAACCAACCACTCGGGATTTCTGGGAAGATGAACCAAGCATGGGGGTGGGGGAAGACATCAACCAAGCATCCCTCTAGCCCAGAATAAATTCCTTCCACCTCTTTGGGTTTGATGCCAGACCAGTCCAGTTTAACTTCATTTGAGAACTTGAAACTCCCAATTTCTCCATCTGCAGGAAACAAAAGATATCTTGGGGTACATGCAGGGAGGCCTGCGGTGGAGTAAAGCACCCTATGCAAAGAACAAAGCCTGGCGTCTATGCCCATCCTGAGCTCGGTGTTAGGGGCACGGGGCACGGGGCATGCGGAGTATGGACTGACAGGATGTCCTGCCCCAGCCTGGGCGTTGGGGGCTGCCTGGAGGGGAAGGTTTCTGCAGCAAGATGCATCAGGTCAGCAGGAAATAGAAGGTGCTGGCGAGTAGGAAGGATACGGCAGAAAGCAGGCTAGCGTGGGCAACAATATTCCCAGGAAGAGGCAGGGACCAGGCATGGGGGGTGGGCATGGTTTCCCACCTGTCCTTTGGGAGCCCCAGGACTCTGCCCTAGAAGGTGGAACTGTGTCCTCAGCTCCCACTCCACCCTTCAACAAGAACCACCCTTTTTATCGGTTTTATCCTTAGCAATTGCACTCAAGGCTTTGTCTGAAGAGTGTGTTCTGCCACTAAGAGAAAAGTCCCAAGGGCGACAGCAATGGTCCTGGGAGCACGGTGGGGGTGGGGGGGGGCTTGGAGTGGGGGGGCGCATCCACTGACCGACTTGGTGGGCAGTGGAGGGAAGGGGCCGAAGACCCTGGGCATGGTGTAGACAGGCGGTGATGGGGCCACCACAGAGGCCATGGTGGTGACAGGTGCTGGCAGAGGTGGAGGAGGCAGTGGGGTTGGTGGCAGGCACGGGGAGGTCGCCCGGTCCCGTAGGACAATGGATTCTGGTTTCTTCACTTTGGGCTTCCTTCTCTTCTTCTTGGCATCTGTGACAAAAGAAGTCGGTGAGGGCCTCCCCCCAGGGCCAGAACTCAGTAGAGTGGGACCAACACAGCCAGGCAGGGGCGGGAGGCAAGTTTTCCCACCATCCATCCAACAAGGAGGGGAGGTGGGACCCCAAAGACCACCATGTCCTGATACCTATAGCCCCTGCTGATAGATGCCAAAAAGGATCATCCCACTGACCCCAGGACAACTCCAGGGAGCAAAGGCATTTGCGTCCTGATCTCACAAGCGGGTGCTAGACTTCAGCTGTACAAAACATAGGCAGGATCCAGGGCCAGGCTTTCCAAGTCCAAGGGCAGCCTTTCTTGCAAAGTTGAAGGATTGTCACAGCCAAGCAGGGGTGGGGTTTTACCCTGGGCAGATGGGTCAGCTGCCCAGTCTACCCCCAAGCGTGTGTGGAAAGCTGCTAAGTCGGCCAACATCTACTTGGGGTATCCTCACCCCAAAAGTCAGCCCAAGTTGGAGACAATGAACAAAGCAGGAGTTATTGAGTTCCTCATACAGCTCCCCCAGAGCAACCACCACTTGGGGCTCTGAGAGCCTACACTCTGGAGCAACCCAAATCCGAGTTCAAGTCCATGTTTGACTACTTACTGTGTGACCTTGAGCATGTTGGCTCACCTCCCTTTGCCTCTACTTCCTCTCCTGTAAACCAACCTGGTAGGTAAGAACTGCATATCCTGTATGATGTTATGCATGTTTGTTTTGAAAGTTTACAACTTTTACTACACACTTATTGTTTATGTGTATGTTTATGTATGAACGATATACTTCACTAAATTTTTTAATGAAAAAAAAAAAAGGAACTGCATGTGCTTTTAGTCCAGCCACCCAATGAAATGTGGATGTGGAGGGATGCCCTCAGCATCACCAAAAGGTGGGACCCCCAGGTGATCTTCTGGATCTCCAGAGGATGATGCAGAAGGAGGCAGCCTGTACCTCTTGTGAGATGCAATCACTGAACACAAACATACCCAAAGAACAGAACCTGAATCTAAACAAGGCTTTAGAGCTACTTTGACTTAGAAATTACAGAGAGCAGGGAACCAGACAAGCTCCATCAGGAGATACATAAAGTGGGATGCTCTGAAGGACAACACACAGTTCTTTGAAAGTCAAGGGCGGAAGCAGATGTCGCTGTCTATTCAGCACTCCCCTCTCATGTGGGAGGTCCGGGGTTCAGTTCCCGTTGCCCCCTGAGGAGGCAAGCAAACAATGAGCAGACAGACAGGAGAACCATCTGGGAAAGGGGGGGATAAATAAAATAAATAAATCTTTAAAAAAAAAAAAGTCAAGGGCATGGGGTGGGGGAGTGAGGAAGAGGGGCCACTCCCCCCCATTTGCCCAGGGCTAACCCAGTATACAGCTGTTTTGTCTCTGCCCAGTCATCAATTCTGCTCCCCTTTCATTCATACAAGTACTCCAATTTGGGCACAAATTATCAGACCACTTAAGAGTCATAACATCCAAATGCAATGTGTAGGCCTCACTGGATTATGCCGTACACAGACCAAACAGAGATAGATGTGACTACAAAGTATCAGCTAACATCAAAGAATTGTCAATTAGGTCAGGTATAACCACGACATTGTGACTATGTCAGAAAAGGCCTTTCCTTATTCAGATGAACTTTAAGATATTTAGGGGTGAAACGGTACAATGTCTGAAATTTCCCTTTAAATGCTGCAGAAAAAGTAAAGGGGAAGGGGGGAACCAAGCAAGTATAGCAAGTTGGGGAGAGTTGCGATAGCTGGGTAGTAGATCCTGGGTTACTCACTGTACTCTCTAGTTGTGGTTCTGTTTATTTTTACTAGTAAAATTAAAAAAAAAAAAAAAAAAAAGTGCCAAGCGGTTATTGGACTGGGAACGGGGGGAGACTACTCTCCACTGGAAAACTGAACTTGAATTAGCTTCTCTCCTTGGTTTCACCAGCGCAGGCACCACCCCCAGTCCCCCCCCAAAAAAAGCCTGGGCCCAGGAAAGGTAAATCCAACCAGAGAATGGGGGCGGGCCGGTCATCACCCCAGCACCCCCACTGGCTGAATGGAGGGGCCCGGGCGGAGGGCGGGCCTCACCCTGGGAGTAGAGATGCACGCGATGAATGCTCCTTTTCAGGCGCTGCAGACGCTGGTGCAGCTCCAGGGTGCCCACGCTGTTACAGCAGTTCAGCTCCCCCTGGACGGCGTGGAAGAACTTGGCCTGTGACCACCGATCGGGAGAAGGGAGGGACGAAGCCCGATAGGTGAGACGTCTGCGAGCCCGTACACCCCCGGACAGCTCCCCCGGCCCCCGCCGCCCCGCGGTCCGCACCCGGAGGAAGGAGAGGAGCCCGCGCTCCTCACACTCGGCCTGCTTGCCCTTGCGCACCACCCGCTCGGCCAGCGCTGGGTTGCGGTCCACGCTGCGGAAGAGGCGGCGCAGCGCGCGCTCAGTGTAGGTGGCCGCCTGCCTCTCGAAGGCTTCCTCGGAGATGAGCTCGCAGAAGGTCACACTCTGAGGGAACTCACGGTCGAACTCGTCCAGGACCTCCATCCCAGAGGGGCTGATGGCGGGCCCGGGAGGCCTGGGGACCGGACAGCCGTCGGGGCGGGCTCCTTCACCCGCTCGGGAGCCCCTGGGCCCCATGGTGAGGGGTCCGGGGCGGGACTGGGCCGGGGTCCAGGAGGGGTTCCCAAGGTCCGGGGAGGGATTCCCGAGGACAGGGGTCCAGGGCTGGGCTCCCGAGAGCAGGGGTCCAAGGCGGCCCAGGGCCAAGCGGGGCTCCCGGGGTCCGTGGAGGGATTCCCGAGAACAGGGATCTAGAGCTGGGCTCCCGAGAGCAGGGGTCCAAGGCGGCCCAGGGCCAAGCGGGGCTCCCGGGGTCCGGGGAGGGATTCCCGAGGACAGGGGTCCGGGAAGGGGCTCCCGTGAGCAGGGGTCCGAGGCAGCACAGGGCCAGAGCCCAGAAGGGGGCTCCCGGGGTCCGGGGACGGATACCGGAGGACAGGGGTCCGGGGCGAGACTGGGCGGGGATCCAGGGCGCGTCTCCCGAGAGGAGGGATCCGAGGCTGTCCCGGGCCAGGGCCCAGGCGGGACTCCAGTGGTCTGGGGTCCTGGGCCCGCCCCCTCCGGGGCCGACGCTCGGGGCATCGGTCGGGGCCCGCCCAGCCCTCGGGCGCCGGGGGCTGCTAGTACGCACCGGCTCTTTCGATTCCCGCTGCGGCCGCAGGCTCCTCGGCGACTGCCGCAGCCCCCGCCCCCTCCCGCCGGACTCCAGCCAATCCCCGCAGAGGCCGGGGGCGGGGGCCGACCCCGCACGTGACAATGCCCGCCCCTCAGGGCATGCGCTCTCACGCCTTCTAGGGGCCGACGGCAAGAACGCGGCTGCGCGGGGCGGCATCCTCTATCCGCCCGAGGTCTGGTGGGCTCAGGTCGCAGCCGCGCGGAGAAAAGCCAGTGGGCGGCCGATCTCACCCAACTTCCTTGAGGCCGCTCCACTCCTCCTACGGCCCATCAGCTCTCCAGATCGAGATCCTTCTTCCTCTGCCAGGCAAAGCTCGCAGGTCTCTGCCCCTCAACTCCAAACTTTTCACCATCTTCCTTTCCTGACTTACCCTCCAGCTCCCTCCCCCCACCCACTTGGTCAGCAACGGACTCCATCATCCACCCTAGCCACAAACGAGAGGGTGCATCCAGGACAGCTTCTTCCCTGTCCCCTCAATGCCTCCCACCCGGCCCCCGAGACCCATGGATGATTTTTCACGACCCATAGCCAAACCAACAGCCCTCTAGGCCCAGCTTTCTTCAACAGAGCAGGTGACCTCACTCCCGGCCCCCATCTTGAAGTTAGAGCACAAAATGATGGACATCAAGGACACATGAGGTCTGTCCTGTACACCTTGCCTAGGATTGCAGGCAGAGGCTCAGTTCACTTCTCAGCCATTCTGTGACTTCCAGAATGACGCTTTATCATACATAGTAAAACAAAACAGAAAAAAATAAATAAATATCATAGATAGTATGTGATTGTGCTTTTCTGAAAGGGGACAAGCCACTGGGAGGAGTGCCACCCACTCCCCACCCCCACATTGTTATGCTGATAACTATACTTCACACTTTATACATTTATGCATGTAAAATGTGTCCTGGAACCCCTGCCAAGAGACATAAACAGCATGGGCCCTGCCTGCAGGGCTCCTGATCAAATGAACTGGGGACTTCAGCCACGATTGTGAGTCAACAGTCTCTGCCAGAGGGGCATTTGAGTGCCAAGGAGCCCAGAGAAGCCTTTCCCCATGAAACACAAACAGAGCCTTCAGTTCTCAGGTCTCACTGGGCTGGGGGCTTCCAGCCAGTGGATACAAAACTGCAGAGGTGGGGAAGGCACCTCCAGCCCCAGGCGCTGGAGCCCAGGGGGAAGGGAGGATGGCCCTGAGTGGGGGGG
>JAKSZT010054557.1:1835184-1875443 GCA_026826555.1 Tolypeutes matacus
AGGCGCTGGAGCCCAGGGGGAAGGGAGGATGGCCCTGAGTGGGGGGGCCCTGGGATCCAGGAACCCCATGGGTCAGGCCGACAAGGCATGTGTCACTGTCCATCATCCTCCCTCATTGGTGCCAAGGCTTCTGCCCCCGGGGTGGGAGTGAAGCTGGTATCCTGATGTGCCTAGCCAGGGGCGAGGGGTGCTTCTGAGCCATCTGGAGGCCTGGGCTTCCTCTCCATGAGACTGGATATCTGGAAACCTCTTGCATTGCTGCAGGAGTCCTGGTCAGATGGTGGCGGTGGCCCCATGGGGCCAGACTCTTTGGAAGTTCAGCTCCAACTCCCTCCCCTTGCAAGCACCCCACCGTCCCAAGACACAGCTCCCTGGAAGAAAACAAGCTTCACAAAGCAGTGGGCCAGCATTTCTCCACAAAGCCCTGGCCGAGCCTGGTGTCCCCAGTCTTGGGAGCCTTGGGACCAGAGCTTTTACTAAGACCCAGACAGAGCTTGGGGCAGGACAGGGTGGACCTGGCCAGCTCTTGCCTGCCCTCAGAGCACCTCACCAGTCAAGCCACTTACCATCTGGGAACCTGAGTTTCCTGGGAAGTGGAGGGAAGCAGACAAACTCCCTTGGCCCCAAGGCATTGCCAGCAACGGGTCCAGACCTGACCGATGCCCTTTCATCATTGCACTGCTTCCCAGTGGCCCACAGTAGTGCAACAGGGAAAGAGTGTCGGGCAGGCCTGCCAGCACCTCCCCTCGGGTGGTCGATGAGGGGGGGGGGTCTGAGGTCTGGAATGCAGGCTCGCTGGGGCGGGGCCTCTGTCTGGGGGAAGGGTGCCCTCTGACCCCGGAGGCCCAGGCCTGGCCAGGATCTCAAGTTTCCATGGAGAAAAGAATGAGCTGGGCAGGGGGGAGGGGAGAACTCGCAGGCCCCAGATAAGAGACGGGGGGGGGGGGGGGGGGGCGGGGGGGGGGCGGGGGGGGGGGCTCCCCAAGGCTGGTCCCGGATGCTTTGACAATATCATTGCACTGCTTCTCAGAGCACAGTAGTGCAATCTCGTCAGAGCGCCTGCGGCCTGCAGGGGGGTACCCCACTGGCCCCTTTACACGCAGGGCGGGAAGCTTCCACCAAGAATGGGTGGGTAGGGCTGAAGCCCTGGTCCAGGGCAGTAGGGTGGGGGAATGGTCCCAGCGGAGGTGCCCTTCCTCCCCAACACATTTCGGATTGCAGTCCGAAGCCGGCCTGGGCCAGTGTCTTGGTGGGGGAAGAGACCCCAGACTGGTGGGAGGAGGAGCGGAAGGGCCAGACGGGGGGAGGGGGCGCACACACAAAGGAAAGTGGCCGGTGCTCCCGCCGCAGACCTAAGCCCACTGGCGGCCGGGCCCGGGATGGTACCGCCCGACGACCCCAAGTCCCAACCCTCCCGCGACTCCCGGAGAAGGGAGCGCCACCCTGGACGACGCGCCCCCGCCGATCTCGGGCCCCTATCCCTGGCCCCTCGCCCCTGACTTGGGCGCCGCGTTGGGTCCTAACCCATATTCTCGTGCTCGTGAGGCCCAAAGCGGGGCCCAGGAACTGGGGGCTCCCGTCTTTCCGGAACCCCCGGAGGGAAGGGGACCCGACTGCGCCCCTCGACACCGTCCCGCCCCGTAGGGCCGCCCTGCCCGCGACCCCCACCGACCCCGGACCTCGCTACTCACGCGGCTGGACGCCCCATCCGCCTGGGGCCGGGCAGGACGCGATAGATGAGCCGTAGCGGGGTCCTTGGCCCGCCGCCCGCCACCCGCCACCGTCACCCCATCGTCCCAACCCATACGACCCTGGACCTCGTGGCGCCCTCCCGCCCGCGGGCTCCATCTTTAACCCGCTGTCAGGCGGCGGGCCGGCCCCCGGCTCATTTGCATAGCGGCACGCTCATTGGCCGGGGCCCGCGCGGGGCGTCTCCTCCCGCACGCGGGTTGGCTGGGACCGGAGCGATTTCAAAATAGCCCCGGGGCTCGGATTGGCTCGGCCGGGGCCGAGTCTCGGGCTCCCGGATTTTAACAATGAGTTCTACAAACACTTTTCTCCCCATTCATAACTTATCAAAAGAAACTTTGCCCGCCTTTTCTCAGCTCCAGTCTCCGCGAGTTTTCCAACGGCGTGGGCGAGAGCCGCAGCAAGCCCGGTAGGGGGCGGCGGCTGCGAGGCTGAGCCCACCCGGGAGGGGACTGCGACCCTCGGGGCATACACGAACCTCCGACCGAGCCCTCCGCTGAGCCCGGCCGCGGGCTGCTCGGTTTTGTGTACTGAGATTGCTTCCTGCGCCGTGGTGGGCTCCTGGGCTGGCGCAGACCCCCACCCCCACCGCCACCTAACCCACCACTCTGACGAGCAGGACGTGAATGGAGCTTACTGGAAGCCACCCGGGTAGAGCTGGGCTGGGGAGGCACCGTCCTGGGGACCCGTGGGAACTGATGAATTTGTGGGAGGGATGGGGGGTGGGATGTCTGCTTGGGTTTCTGCGTGATTGCAACCGACCTAAGCATTCACTGAGTGCCTAGCCTGGGCACACAGGCTGCCTCGCCCCCACACAGTTTGGATGGGGGCTTGCTCCACTGTGTGCATCTGGACCCCTTCCTGTTTTATTCAGTCCAGCAACTGAGAGTACACGTTTTGGGGCCGGCAGAGTTGGTTGTGAATCTTTACTCCCTAACAGGGGTGTGACCTGGAGCTAGTTTCTTAGCCTCTCTGACCCTCTGTTTCCTCCTTGGAAAAATTGAAAGGATAATTGGAAACTGCTTCCTAGGGTTGTTGGCAGGAGCAAATGAGCTCCTGGCCAGCCTGGCACCTAGTAATAAATGTGAGCTCTGCGGCTGCTGTTTTTATTTTTGTCTTAACCAGCATTCTGTGCAGAGCCATCTTCCCTCCCTGGGGGCCTTGGTTGCCCAGGGATCCCTATAAGCTGAGCTCTCAGTTCTGCTCTCAAAGAACGCTCCTCACTTCACTTCATGGGGGTTGGGAGGAGAGAGATAGAGGCTTACAGCCTGGAAGTGTCGGGGTAGACCAGAGGGATGCTCCTTGAATTTGCAGGTGCAGTCCTCCTGTTGACGCCCCACTCACATCCCCTTGGCATTCACCTTTATAGAAAGGCCACTCACCTGCAGTTTGGCCTCAGGGCTTCATTCTGGCTGTAGGAGCACCTTACCCATGAGCAGGGCAGGACAAGCAGAAGTGCTCCCTGCCCCCAACCATCGCAACCACCACCAGCCCTCAGCCAACAAGGGAATTTGTTGGATAACTACCCCAGCTCCCTGTCCCCTGGGAGAACCTGGATGCCTGTGTCTCTGAGTACCCCGGTGGGATTAAGCTCCAGTTGCCCACAGGGGTAGCTTGCTTGGCAATGCACCCTTCATTAGCTGCCTTCTCTTTCTCTCTTGCTGCTCTCAAAGAATCTACTAGCCCTCAAGGTCTGGGGAGTGATGGCAGAAAAGTATAGATGAAACTTAAGAAGGCTGGCACTGGAGGGGCCAGGAGATGAGTTTGAGGAAAGCAGGAAGTGGGGCAGGGTGGGGGGGGGGGGGGGGGATCTACACGTGACTCTCCCACCCCACCCCCAGACCTCACCATGGGCTAGAGCTTTTCTCCCCCTGCCCCCCATTCTTCAATAAAGCAAATTGATTCATGTCCGGTGCTCTGCCCACATTGCTCCAACCCCCCTTTCCAGTCAAGTTGCCATACCCAGTCTCTCCGTGGGCTCTGGTGTCTCATCCTCCTTCATAGGAAGCAGAACCCCCCACCCCCATCAGGTCCATTCCACCCCCTCCCCTACATGGCCGAATCCTGGGCAATTTAGCTAATCCAGGAAGCCTGCAATCTCCGCCCTCACCTCTAGAGGTCACCTGCGCACTAAGCAAAGCTTTTCCCTCTCCTGACCCTGCCTCCAAGACCCCTGCTCTACGGCGAAAATGGTGCCTCCTTTTCCAGAAAGCTCTCAGAGCTCTGCCATCCTTCTTTGCTGTTGCCTTGCCTCATGGTATTGTTGAAGTCCTGTTATCTCCTTGGGATCTTGGAAGGTCACGGTGGGCACCTGAGATGCCATCTACCTGGACAGGCTTGTACAGGAGGAAGGGACACAGGGAGTGGAATTTTTACCAAGAGTGATGCTAATTTTGAGCAAATGGGCAGAGTCCTGGATCAAAGGCTAGGTGCCCAGTGCTAGGGATGAGGGGGTCCTCACCCCAAGGGATGAGGGTGTTGGAGAGCTTGTGCCCCATCCCAGCTGGCAGGGAGTGGGGTTCCCACTCAGCCTTCCCCAAGGCCTTTTGGCCCTGTCTTTAACAGTAAGGTGCATGAAGCTCAGAGGCTGGAGACTGGGGTCACTTTTCATCAGACCATCCAAAGGTGGACAGAGGGACTGTGATCGCCAGGGCCATGCTGGCCCCAACCTCAGGAAGCAGGGAAGAACTTGCTGGGAAGATCACCAGCCAGGATTGGACAGGTTCAGCGGTCAGGCCACGCTGGGGACAGGTTTTGCACCGAGAAAGAGACAGCAAACTGGGCCAGGCAGGGCCGGCACCTCCTGGCCACCACCAGGCTCACAGAGAAACCTAACCACGAACCAACATTCTTTAATCACAAAGGCACTTGTGGACCCCCATGCACACCCAAAGTCCCCTCCGAGCGTGGCCCGGTGGATGCCTGGACCCTGCCACCCTTATCCACCCTTCCAGGTGGTCAGAGTTCATCATGACCTGCCAAGGAGGGCTCCACGCTGGGCTTGATGAAGATGCCTTCCATGGCCTTCCACGTGTTGTGCGTATTGGCGCTGGGCATACCGTGTACCTCGTGCTGTCCGCGGATGGGGCTCCCGTACTGCTCACCCGTGATGGACAAGAACACAGAGGTGCCCACATGCTGGAAGCGCACGGCGGACCCCCGCTCCCAGTGCTGGCCCGAGCAGCGCACCGTCCACAGGTCCAGATCATCGCCCTCGCCATCCTCCCCGAAGGCGCTCACCTCCTGGGCATAGGGATAAGAGCCATCACTGGCAGGGGGCACCTCGAATTACCTGCAGCTGCTGGCCTGGCGGAAGCACTGGTCCTTCCCCCTCACCTCTCTGAGACTCACAGCTGCAAAATGGACACCGCCATCCCCACCCAAGCACCACAAAAATAGGGCGGTCCCAGCAGGCACATGCCTGCCCCATCTTCCTCTCTCCTCTGTGCAACCAAGTCCAAACCCCTCTGACCCACCCTATGCCAAAATTTTTCTCCCAAATCCCCAACAGCACTCTCTGCTCCACCCCCCACCCGAGTTCCAATCACCTCCTGAACTAGGCACAGGCTCTTCCCAGGCCTGGAAAGCCCCCTTTCTCCCCTCTGTGGCCTGAAGAACTCCTACACATCCTTCTGCACCCAGTCTGAGCTCTTCCCTATGAGGTTTCCCACCCCTCACATTATAACAGTGTGGATCCCCCTCTTGGGGTTCAACTGCCCCCAAGAGGGGAGCTATCCGAATAGAACTCTCTTCCACTTTGCCGGGAAGCTCCTGGGGGGGGAAAGGGGGGAGGGGATGAGTCTGGCCCAGTCACCTCTGTCTCCCCAGAGGGGGGCTCAGTAAACATTTCAGAATTGAAATTCCCATTACACAGAAGAGTAAGTCTAGGCTCAGAGCTGATGAGAGGGTGGGAACCCGAGCTTCTACCACGCTTACCCCCCCACACACACACCTCCAGGCCAGGAGCCGCTTCTGGGGTCCCGGGCAGGGGCGCTCACCTGGTTGTTGGACAGCGGCGACAGGAAGTGGTGTGTGTGCAGGTTCTTGCCTGTAAGTACGTGGGTGAGCCGCACCGCCTGCCCGCAGCGCACCGGGGACCCGCGCGGGCACCCTCCCTCCGAGCCGCCGCGGATCCGCCAGTAGCTATTGGCGTCGTCCGACGCCTCCACGCCGGTCACCGACTGTTGCCCACTGCCTGGGTGGGGAGGGGGGAAGGAGTGTAAGGGACACTGTCTCAGGCCCTGGGATCGCCATTCCATCCGGTCCCTCCCCACCCCGGACACCATCTACATCCCACGACCACCGCAACACCTCACCCCCGGGTGACTCCCACTCCCCAAGTCCCTAGCCTGCAGCCCCCCGACGCCCTCCCGGCCCCCTATACCCTGAAGCCCCTCTTCAAACCCTGGTTCCTCGCCCATCTCGGCGTCCCCACTACCGCAGACACCCCGGGTCTGACGACCTCTAAGCCCCTGCCCGCAGACACCCCACACCACTACCGCGCCTCCAAACCCCCAGCCCGGGCCCCAAGCCCCGCGCACCGGATCCGTATTTGATGTCGTGCGAATGCAGCCGCACCCTGTGGTGCGTGTTGAGCAGCTTCAGCACCGACCCGCAGGTCACCAGCCCCGCGCCGGTCTTGGCGGCCCCGCCGCCACGCACCAAAAGTGCCAGCAGCAGCCCCAGCAGCGCCGGCCCCGCAGCCCGGCCCCGGCTCCGGCCCGCGCTCCACATCGCCGCGGCCCGGCTCCGGCCGTGAGAGCCCCTGAGCCGCTTCCGTCCCCTGACGCCGGCCAATCCGGCTCTGACAGCGCCTGCCCTCAGCAGCCAATCGCCGATCGTCGAAGACCCCCGCCTGCCCTGCCATTGGGCCGGCCTGGAGGGTCCCGCCCCTCCAGCTTTCCGGAGCCGCGGCTGGGAGGGGGCTGGAGACACGAGGACAGTTGTGATTGGTCCATACTTGCGAGGATCCACCAATGAATGCCAAGGGAAGGGTGGGGGCGGTTCCAAACAGTAGGAAAGCGTGTTGCGGCGCGTGGGGGTGAGGGCGCAGCCGCAGCTTAGCTGGGACATCCGACATGGGGTCCAAGGGCCCTACAGACTAGTATGCATGGAGCCCCTTGACCTTGGCTACCCAGCCCTCAATCATTACTCTCTCCCTCAGACGCCTGAGCTCGCATCATTTAAGTCGATGGACCCCAGAGTTACTAAATCACCCTGACCCTCAGTCCTGGGTCGACCCCGAGGTTAATTAGCCTCCTAGTCATTTTCGGACACCGCATCAGCTCAGCCACTGGACTCTGGGGTTTCTCAGTTCCCTGGCCACAAGGTGGCTGGTCTCTGGTGCCTCGGTCCTTCTATGGCGCAATCCCCTGACCACTGCGCCAACGGGCAGCAGAGGGCAGCAGAAAGCTGTGGTGTTAAGAATAATAGCGGCCGGAGGCGGCTGTGGCTCAATCAGTGGGGCTCCCGTTTACCATGTGGGGGGCCCCGGGTTTGGTTCCCGGGGCCTCCTGGTGGGGGCGGGCCCGCCCGCGCGGCGTGGTTGGCTGACCCAGCGGGCGCAGGCAGCAAGGGGGGGATGGATGAATAAATAAATAAAATCTTTAAAAAAAAAAAAAAAAAGAATAATAGCAGGTTCACGCCTGGAAACCCCAAAGCTGTCTTAGGAATTGTAAAGGTAAATACAAATAGAAAATAATAATAGTAGTAATAATAGTTTTCCCTGGTGCAAATATAGGAAAGAGACACCCCTCACCATACACACCCCTTTTTCAGAACATTTTCTTTAGAAAACTTGGCATCCTAAATTCTTTCTCTGTCCCTTTGAGATGTCTGTGAATCTTTTTTTTTTTTTTTTACATTTTTATTTTTTACATTTAATAATTGAAAACATAAACAATTAAAAACTAAAAAGTAAACACAGATGAATAAATATATACATTTCTCAATTAAATGTAATGGATACATGTAAATTTTTTTTTTTAATCAAACAATATATTTGGTTCATAGTAATGCATTCATACAGTATTTGTCCTTTTGTGTCTGGCTTGCTTCACTTAACATAATGTCCTCCAGGTTCATCCATGTTGACATATGCTTTATGACTTCATTTCTTCTTACAGCTGCATAATATTCCATCGTGTGAATAGACCACCTTTTGTTTATCCATTCGTCTGTTGATGGACACCTGGGTTTTTTCCAACTTTTCGCAATGGTGAATAATGTGGCTATGAACATTGGTGTGCAGATGTCTGTTGGTGTCACTGCTCTCAGTTCTTCTGGGTATATACCCAGTAGTGGTATTGCAGGGTCACGTGGAAAGTCTATATTCAACTTCTTTAGGAACTGCCAAACAGTCCTCCATAGTGGTTATACAATCCTGCATTCCCACCAACAGTGAAGAAGTGTTCCTATCTCTCCACATCCTCTCCAACACTTGTAGTTCTCTGTCTTTTTAATAGTGGCCATTCTGATAGGTGTGAAATGATATCTCATTGTAGTTTTGATTTGCATTTCCCTAATCATGAGTGATGTTGAGCATTTCTTCATGTGTTCTTTTGCCATTTGTCTTTCTTCTTCAGAGAAATGTCTATTCAAGTTTTTGGCCCATTTTTTAATTGGGTCATTTGTCTTTTTATTGTTGAGTTGTAACATCTCTTTATATATCCTGGATATTCAACCTTTATCAGATATGTGATTTGCAAATATTTTTTTCCCATTGAGTTGGCTGCCTTTTCACCCTTCTGACAAAGTCCTGTGAGGTGCAAAAGTGTTTAATTTTGAGGAGGTCCCATTTATCTAATTTTTCTTTTGTTGCACATGCTTTGGGTGTGAGGTCCAAGAAACCACCACCTACTACAAGGTCTTGAAGATGTTTCCCTACATTTTCTTCTAGTAGTTTTATGGTCCTGGCTTTTATATTTAGATTTTTGAACCATTTTGAGTTGATTGTTGTATAGGGGGTGAGATAGGGTTCCTCTTTCATTCTTTTGGTTATAGATAACCAGTTCTCCCAACACCATTTGTTGAAGAGACTTTTTTCCCATCAGCGTGGGCTTGGTAGGTTTGTCAAAAACCAGTTGACTGTATAGGTGAGGGTTTATTTCTGGATTCTCAATTCTATTCCACTGATCGATATGTCTATCTTTATGCCAGTACCATGCTGTTTTGACCACTGTAGCTTTGTAATATGTTCCAAGGTCAGGCAGCGAAATTGCTCCCACCTTGCTCTTCTTTTTTAGAATACTTTTGGCTATTTGGGTGCACTTACCCTTCCAGATAAATTTGATAATTGCCTTCTCTAATTCTGTAAAGTAAGCTGTTGGGATTTTGATTGGTATTGCATTGAATCTATAAATCAGTTTGGGCAAGATTAACATCTTCACGATATTTATTCTTCCAATCCATGAACACGGAAGTTCTTTCCATTTGTTTAGGTCTTTTTTTTAATTTCTTTTAGCATTGTTTTGTAGTTTTCTGCATATAGGTCCTGTACTTCCTTGGTTAAATTAACTCCTAGGTATTTGAGTCTTTTTGTTGCTATTGAAAATGGAATTTTCCTCCTGATTTCCTCCTCAGATTGTTCAGTACCAGTGTACAAAAACATTACTGATTTTTGCATGTTGATCTTATATCCTGCCACTTTGCTGAACTCATTTATTAGTTCAAGCAGCCCCGTTGTGGATACTTCAGGATTTTCTAAATACAGGATCATGTCATCCGCGAACAGTGAGAGTTTTACTTCCTCTTTTCCTATTTGGACGCCTTTAATTTTTTTGTCTTGTCTAATTGCCCTAGTTAGAACTTCTAGTACAATGTTGAATAACAATGCTGACAGTGAGCATCCTCCTCTTGTTCCTGATCTTAAGGGGAAAGCTTTCAACCTGTCCCCATTAAGTATGATGTTGGCTGTGGGTTTTTCATATATGCCTTTTATCATATTGAGGAATTTTCCTTTTATTCCTATCTTTTGAAGTGTTTTTATCAAAAAAGGATGTTGGATATTGTCGAATGCCTTTTCTGCATCTATGGCGATGATCATGTGTTTTTTTTTTTTCCTTCAACTTGTTTTTTTTTTTTTTTTTTTAAAGATTTTATTTATTTATTCATTTATTCCCCCCTTGCTGCTTGTGCTCGCCAAGTCAGCCAACCACGCCACATGGGCGGGCCTGCCTTCACCAGGAGGCCCCGGGAACCGAACCCGGGGCCTCCCATATGGTAAACGGGAGCCCTACTGATTGAACCACAGCCGCTTCCCTTCCTTCAACTTATTAATGTGGTGTATTACATTGATTGATTTTCTTATGTTGAACCAGCCTTGCATGCCAGGAATAAATCCCACTTGGTCGTGATGTATAAGTCTTTTGATATGCTGTTGAATTCGATTTGCAAGTATTTTGTTGAGAATTTTTGCATCTATGTTCATGAGAGAGATTGGTCTGTAATTTTCTTTTCTTGTGCAATCTTTATCTGGCTTTGGTATTAGGGTGATGTTGGCTTCATAAAATGTGTTGGGTAATTTTCCCTCCTCTTCAATTTTTTGGAAGAGTTTAAACAGGATTGGTGCTAATTCTTTTAGAAATGCTTGGTAGAACTCACCTGTGAAGCCATCTGGTCCTGGACTTTTCTTTGCTGGGAGATTTTTGATGACGGATTCAATCTCCTTAATTGTGATTGGTTTGTTAAGTTCTTGTATTTCTTGTTGTGTCAGTGTAGGTTGGTTATAAATTTCTAGAAATTTGTCCATTTCATCCAGGTTGTCTAGTTTGTTGGCATAGAGTTTCTCATAATGTCCTCTTATGATTCTTTTTATTTCTGTGAGGTCATTTGTAATTTCCCCCCTTTCATTTCTGATTGTATTTATTTGCATCTTCTCTCTTTTTTTCTTTGTTAGACTAGCGAGGGGTTTGTCAATTTTATTGATCTTCTCAAAGAACCAGCTTTTGGTTTTGTTGATTTTCTCTATTGCTTTTCTGTTCTCATTTTCATTTATTTCCGCTCTAATCTTTATTATTTCTTCCCTTCTTTTTGCTTTGGGATTGGTTTGCTGTTCTTTTTCTAGTTTCTCAAGTTGTTCCGTTAAATATTTGAGTTTAGCTCTTTCTTGTTTCTTAATATAGGCATTTAGGGCTATAAATTTCCCTCTCAAGACTGCCCTTGTTGGGGGTGGATGTGGCTCAACTGGTTGGGCGTCTGTCTCCCATATGGAGGGACCTGGGTTCGATCTCTGGGACCTCCCGGTAAATTGCTGTATCCCATAAGTTTTGATATGTTGTGTTCTCATTTTCATTTGTCTCAATATATTTACTGATTTCACTTGGAATTTCTTCTTTGACCCACTGAATATTTAGGAGTGTGTTGTTCAGTCTCCACACATTTGCAAATTTCCTTTTTTTCCTGTCTGTTATTGATTTCTAATTTCATTCCATTATGATCTGAGAAGGTGCTTTGTATAATTTCAATTTTTTTATATTTATTGAGAGCTGTATTGTGACCTAACATGTGGTCTATTCTAAAGAAAGATCCAGGGAAGCGGCTGTGGCTCAATCAGTAGGGCTCCTGTTTGCCATATGGGAGGCCCAGGGTTCGGTTCCCGGGGCCTTCTGGTGAAGGCAAGCCCGCCCACATGGCGTGGTTAGCTGACCCAGCGAGCACAAGCAGCAAGGGGGGGATAAATGAATAAATAAATAAAATCTTAAAAATAAATAAATAAATAAATAAAAATAAAGAAAGATCCATGGGCACTTGAGAAGAATGTATAACCCGCTGTATTTGGATGCAGTGTTCTGTATATGTCTGTTAGGTCTAACTTGTTTATCATATTGTTCAAGTTCTCTGTTTCCTTGTTGATCTTCTGTCTAGTTGTTCTATCTAATGATGTGAGAGGGGTGTTGAAGTCTCTGACGATTATTGTAGAAATGTCTATTTCTCCCTTCAGTTTTGCCAGAGTTTGTCTCATATATTTTGGGGCACCCTGGTTAGGTGAGTAGATATTTATGACTGTTATATATTCCTGGAGGA
Source organism: Tolypeutes matacus (assembly GCA_026826555.1). Lineage (NCBI taxonomy): Eukaryota > Metazoa > Chordata > Mammalia > Cingulata > Chlamyphoridae > Tolypeutes > Tolypeutes matacus. The sequence goes on from JAKSZT010054557.1 coordinate 1,846,957, forward strand.
TCGTCCCTTTTATTAATATATAATGGCCTTCCGCATCTCTTACCACTTTTTTGCATTTGAAGTCTGTTTTGTCTGATATTAGTATAGCTACCCCTGCTCTTTTCTGTTTACTATTCGCGTGGAGTATCTTTTTCCAACCTTTTACTTTCAGCCGGCTTGTATCCTTGGGTCTGAGGTGAGTTTCTTGTAAGCAGCATATGGATGGCTCATGTTTTTTAATCCATTCTGTCAGCCTGTATCTTTATATATATTTATATTTAAGATTCTATTTATTTATTCATTTATCCCCCCCCCGCTGCCTGTGCTCGCTGGGTCAGCCAACCACGCCGTGCGGGCAGGCCTGCCCCCACCAGGAGGCCCCGGGAACCGAACCCGGGGCCCCACATATGGCAAACGGGAGCCCCACTGACCGAGCCACAGCCGCTTCCCAGCCTGTATCTTTTGATTGGGGAATTTAATCCATTCACATTCAATGATATTAGTGAAAATGTACTATTTATTTCCTCCATTTTATTCTTTGGTTTCATATGTCATCTTATTTTTGTCTCTCTTTTTACTCTTTTGGTTATCCTTTCTGCTTTGCTTTTCTTTTTTTTTTTTTTAAGATTTTTTTTTTTTAATTTATTCATTTATCCCCCCCTTGCTGCTTGTGCTCACTGGGTCAGCTAACCACGCCGTGCAGGTGGGCTTGCCTTCACCAGGAGGCCCCGGGAACCGAACCTGGGGCCTCCCATATGGTAAACGGGAGCCCTACTGATTGAGCCACAGCCGCTTCCCTCTGCTTTTCTTTCTTCTATACTCTCCTCCAAGCCTCTCTGTCCTGTCCTTTTCTTTCAGGTTCTAAGATTTCCTTTAATATTCCCTGCAAAGATGGATTCTTTTTTGCAAACTCTCTTAGTTTCTGTTTGTTTGTGAATACTTTATATTCACCTTCATTTTTGAAGGACAGTTTTGCTGGATAAAGAATTCTCTGCTGGCAGTTTTTCTCTTTCAGTTTCCTAATTGTATCATACCACTGTCTTCTTGCCTCCATGGTTTCTGAAGAGAAATCTGCACTAAGTCTTACTGGACGTCCTTTGTACATGATCATTTGCTTCTCACTTGCTGCTCTGAGAATTTTCTCTTTATCTTTGACATTTGACATTTTGAATAATATGTATCTTAGCGTAGGTCTATTTGGATTTATTCTTATTGGGGTTTGGTGTGCTTCTTGGACATGTAAGTTCATTTCTTTCATGAGAGTTGGGAAATTTTCAGCTATTATTTCCTCAAATACTCTTTCTGCCCCTTTTCCTTTCTCTTCTCCTTCTGGAACTCCCGTCACACATATGTTCTTGCGTTTTATGTTGTCATTCAACTTTCTGAGCCCCTGCTCAAATTTTTCCATTCTTTTCTCTCTTCAATTTTAGCTGCTCTGTCTTCAGTATCACTTATTCTTTCTTCTATCATTTCGAGTCTGCTGTTGTATGCTTCATATGTATTTTTGACTTCACCTATTTTGTCTTTCATTCCCATGAACTCCGTTACTTTGCTTTTCAGGGTTTCAAATTCTTCTTTGCGTTTGCGCAATGACTTCTTGATGTCATTGATCTCTTTAACTATATTCTCTTTCATCTCATTAATTTGATTTTGGAAATGTGTGCTCATCTCACTGATTAGTTCTCTCAAATTCTGCATCTCTTCTGGGACTTTGCTGTATTCCTTTTCTTGGGCCATGTCTTCTATTTTCTTAGTATGGCTCATAATTTTTTGCTGGTGCTTAGGCATCTGGTTAGTTTGTATTTTACTTAAATGCTCTATCTCTTTCTCTTTTATGGGGTTTTATTTCAGGAGGCTGTGAGATACCACAGCTCTTTGATTTTTGGCTCAACCTTGATTGTTAGGATTGTTCTGCTGGTTGCTCAAAATGGGCACTGGACCCAGTAATCGGTTGTAGAGTCGTTTCCTAGGGCCTTGGGCAGGGAGGCTATAGAGGCCAGGAAAAGCCTCTATTACTTATTAATTTTCTTATTGCACTTCCTTGGTCTGCCAGGAGATGGCGCTCATTGGCAGCTCTCAATTCAATGCCTGGTCGGAGCGTATTTGTTGTGACACAGACCAGATCAATGTGATAGAGCTTCCTGTCTGGGGGCTAGGAGCCCTGTGATTCAAACTTTCTTTCTTTTTTTTTTTTTTTTATAGATTTTATTTATTTATTCATTCATCCCCCCCCTGCTGTTCGTGCTCGCTGGGTCAGCCAACCACGCCGCGCGGGCGGGCCCGCCCTCACCAGGAGGCCCCGGGCACCAACCCGGGGCCCCCCACCTGGTAAATGGGAACCCCACTGATTGAGCCACAGCCGCCCCCCTTAAACTTTCTGAGACAGTTCTCCAGGCTTCTCTCGTAGTGCCCCCCTTTTCCCACCTAGGAAATATTTCCACTCCCTTCTGAATCCTCAACAATCAGTCCCTGTTAGTAGAGGAGGAGATATGGAGGTTTGTATATCTTTAGCCCCTTGCAGGCTCCAAGGCAAACAATGGCGCAGCCTCACCCAGCCTGGAAGGGCTCTCGGGACAGGGCAGACCAAACCTGGGAGTCTAAAGCAGGGTCAGCCCCAGGCTCTCTCTCCGTTCTCCCATGGAGTCCTCAACAATTAGTCCAGGCTAGAAGAGAGGGAGGTTGGAAGGGTCGGATTTCTCCAGTCCTTTCTAGGTTCCCAGGGCAAACCGCCCTGTGGAAGGGTCCGTGGGGCTCCGCAGTCCAAATTTCAGGTCAGAATCTGAGTCAGCCTAAGGCTGTGTCCCTCTGTCTCCCCTTTCCGGGAGTGGCAGATCCCTGAAGCCCCTTTTGTCTGTGGTCGCAGGCCCAGAGGCCTGAGAATTCTGTAGAGTGTGGGGGAGGATCCCAGAAGCAGCAGAAGCTGCTACTTGCAACTCAAGGTTCTGTTGTTGCAATTTCCCTCTTCTGTCCCTCTCTACTCTGGGTGGTGTGCAGCCTTCACCTGCTGTCCTAAACCCTAGAAGTTCTTTTTCGGGGCTGTTTCAGTTTGTCCTCTAGCTATTTTTCTGGAGAAGAGATTCCCGTGTTTTACTAGTCCCCCATCTTCCTGGAACTCTGTCATGTTAATCTTTTAAAAAGCTAAATAAGCCTCCTGTCAGCTTTATAATTCAGGAATGTCTTTCTCAAGGACCTGAGAGCCATCTCTTTGAAATGTAATATTCAAGGAAGATAGCGTCCCTATCTCTCAGTTTCTATGGGAGTATAGGACTGAAGTTACAAACCTATCTCCTGTCTTCAAGATATGAGAAAATTAATTTTTCCTTTAGATCAAGTCAATTAACCAACCATTGCTTATCACAATGGTCAGGTGAATTTAGGATGAATGATAGATGAAAAAATGGTGCTCTTACTTGAGGATGAGTTATCTTTTATCTTGAGAACATGTATGGAATGGGTTGTATCTGCCTGGCTATATAAAAAGATAAAATCCTTTTCCGTAGCTGCCATCTCTTTAGAGGATTCCCTGTGTTGTGTGTCCCATTCTGGTTTAATGGTTATTTAATAATAAAACTGTTTTCTTTCTCCTCTACTTTTCTGGAGAGGCTTTTCTGGTTTGATGGGAGATTTTCCTAGGCATGAGACAGTCCCAGTCTAGCTGCCTTTTCAGAGGGCTGTCAGTTCAGTCTGAGAGAGGAAAACTTACACCACTGTTTATTCATTCAAGGAGCATCCTTGCTGACTTCCTTCCAAGCCCTGGGGGTGGAGGGGAGTGAACCCTGGGGAAACTGACTCTGAGCTCTATTACCCCATAGGCAAACTTATCTTGTACTTGGGGTTCCAGCAAAGCAGGGAGACAAGTTCTTATGTAATGAAATCATTAAAAAAATTTGCATTTGGAAAATCCAGAGAGAGCCACTTTAATGACAGCAACGTGCTAGTTTGGGATTTTCATGTTTCACATGCTTGTTATTTTGAATTACACGTGGGATAGGGCACCTGGGTCTTTTCGGCATTTAGGGTATCTGAACGGCTAAGGGATTTGCCTCTGGTCCCAGGTTGGAAGGAGGCTAGAGTATGATCTTGGAGGCAGTGAACATGTCCTTTACAGGTGTCTCAAAATCAACATGTAGGGAAGCGGCTGTGGCTCAATCAGTAGGGCTCCCGTTTACCATATGGGAGGCCCCGGGTTCGGTTCCTGGGGCCTCCTGGTGAAGGCAAGCCCGCCCGCACGGCGTGGTTAGCTGACCCAGCGAGCACAAGCAGCAAGGGGGGGATAAATGAATAAATAAATAAAAATCTTTAAAAAAAAAAATCAACATGTGTGATTGATCTTGCTCCTGCCATCCTCCTCAGACACCCTGAAAGCATGCTGTGACAGTTTGAAGCTGATGGATCCCAGAAAATTATGTTCTTAAAGTTAGTCCTTTCCTGTGGGTGTAAATCTATTGTGGGTGGGAACTTTTTTAAAAGATTTATTTGATTTCTCCCTGCCCCTCATTGTTTTGTGCTCACTGTCTGCTTGTTATGTGCTCATCTTCTTTTTAGGAGGCACTGGGAACTGAACCTGGAACCTCTGGTGTGGGAGGGAGGCGCTGAATCACTTAAGCCACCTCCACTCCCTGGGTAGGGCTTTTTGATGAGATTACTTCAGTACTTCAGTAAGACCTGGCCCAGGGTGGGTTTTTTTGTTTTTGTTTTTGTTTTTGTTTTCAGGAGGTACTGGGGATTGAACCTGGGACCTTGTACCTGGGAAGCAGGTGCTCAACCACTTGAGCTACATCCACTCCCCTCAGGGTGGTTCTTAATCCTCTTACAGGAGTCCTTTATAAATGGGATGAATAAGGTGAGAGAGAGAGAGACAGTGAAAAAGCCACAGAAGGAGAAAGAAAGCCAGAGGAAGCCAGAAGCTGAAGGAATGAAACTCTGAAGAGAAGGGAGAGGAGTCCAGGATAGCCGGCAGCCGGTCTTCAGGGAGAAAGCATCATCGCCTGATGATGCCTTGTTTTGGACATTTTGACAGTCTCAGAACTGTAAGCTTTTAAGCTAATAAATCCCCATTGTAAAAGCCAACCCATTTCTGGTATATTGCATTTCGGCGCTTTGGCTGCTATAACCTAGAATGCTGCCCACCCTGAACGCATCTTGTTTTGAGAAAAGAGCACGTACCAAAATGTTATCCCAATATCTGCACACAAGCCCCTGTCACTTAGCCACCTTCGTTCCCAACCATATATCATCTGTAGAGCAGTTGCCAGAGGTGCCAACATACTCGACAGAACCTCTTGCCATCTCACTGTCCATTTCACTCTGTAAGTTCCCCTAATATATGCCTAAGGACTGATCACCCTAGTGTTCAGTGCTTCTTTCTTCAGAATCACAACCGGCCCCGTGGTGGGGCCCTCGCCCCCATTTCTTCTTTTGAAGTGAGTCCTGCTGCCCCAGTTCAGTGGAACACAATGCAGGCCCAAAGCAGAATTCTTAGTCTCCTTCTTGAAAAGGCTTCTCCCCCAGGCTTCCATGACTCATTCGGTAATGCCCCTGTGGCTTGGGCCCAAATTTGGAATTCAGCTTTGATTCCTCTCCAAGGAGTCATGATGGCTCTGACTCCAAAACAGGTCCCCAAAGTGTCTCTCCTGCTCTTCCACCACCATCACCCTAATCTCAGCCACCCCTCTCCCCTCTGGATATCTGCCATCGCCTCCTAACAGGTCTCCCGGCTTTTGCTACTATGACCCTCCCATGCATTTTCCACACAGGAAAGAGGTGACACTTTTAAAGCATAAAGCTGATCACACCAATCCCCCACCAGTTCCCATGACACTTAGGGCCAGAGGCTGTTGAGCACATCTTCTCTGACAGGCCAAGGCAGGATTCTAGTAGAGCTGATATACCACAACACGAGTACGGGAAGCCAATGTGGCTCAGCCTTGACTCTCGTGGGGCCTTATGGCTTCTCACAGCTGGTCCTTTCTCCTGCCTCCTCCTGTGGCCCACCTGCACTAGCTCATTCGAGGGGCAGGTGTTCAAGGCCTGATGACGGTAGGTCCACTGCCTTCTCTACCTGTTGGCCTCGGTTTCTTTGTCTTCAGGTTCAGATTCTCAAGAGGGAGTCTGATTGGCAGCTCAACTTGAGTCCAGGGAACTGCTCATGGAGCAGTGAGCTGGAGGAGGGGTGAGGCTAGTATCCAGAGACGGAGTTTACCTCTCCTCCTCTTGAAGCTGGCTTTGATCAGTAATGTGGCCGCCGCAGAGGTGCCATTCTGGGACTTCTGAGCACCAGGCCTCATGAGCATCAGCGGTTCCCGCTTCCTCCATCTAGGAAGCCAGCCACCATGCTGTACAGAAGGGGAGTGGTGTGGTTCAAGCGGTTGAGCACCTGCTTCCCACATAGGAGGTCCTGGGTTCAGTTCCTGGTGCCTCCTAAAGAAAACAAACAAGCAAAACAAATGTAAAAATCAACTCAGGGGAGCCAATGTGGCTCAGTGGTTGAGCACAGACTTCCCACATATGAGGTCCCAGGTTAAATCCCTGGCCCTTGGTACCCAAAAAAAAAAAAAAAAGAAGTGCAGGCTATACTCCTTAATGCGGCGAGAGGCTGTGTGGAAGGCACCCTGGAGGGCAAGGGGCCATCTGACATGTTCTCCCTCAGCCTCAGCCTAGTTCCCACCAGCCCCATGAGTGACCTCAGCCACGTCACTGCCCAATGAACATGCGAGTCCTTAGTATAGTGATTAAAAAATAAATCATTTCAAGTCATTTATGTTCTGGGGGTGGTTTTTACACAGCAATAGATAGCTGCAACAAGAGCTGAGGACAACTGTGTCTAGCACGATTTCTCGGTGGTTTCCAAAGAATATCCCTGGGTACATTCCCTGGGAATTTACCTTTTAGGCTGGGGTGGGGATCCATTCTCTTCTCCCTCGAGGAACTGGCAGCAGGAACCGGGAAGCTGCAGGAATTGGGGCAGGTGTGTCTCTCTGAGCCTTGGCTCTTGGTTCTTTTCTGTATACAGGATTTCCCCACCTCTCCAGACAAGGGGAGGAAGATGGCTGCTCCCCACCATCCAAGTTTGTCTCCAGTGATCAGTGCAAATTGAACAGAATCTCCTGGGCCATCCCAACTGCAAGCTCCAAGGAAAGAACCTGACTGGCCAAGCTTGGAAAAGGTATCCATTTGGGCCAATCAACTGTGGCTAAAGGCCAAGGTATGAAAACGGCTGTCATGGCCCTGCACTGTGGCGATAGTGGGTGGCCTTGGGGGATAGGAACCACGAGCTAAGCGTGTGCCCTAAAAGATCCTTGCGGCCAGAGACAAAAAAAACAGAAATACCTAGACGCAGCCAATTTCATAGAGACAGTAGAGTATAGGTTACCAGGGGCCAGGGGTGGGGGAAGGGGGAGTTATTGCTTGATGGGTGCAGAATTTTGGTTTGAGATGAAAAAGTTGGGGCCGTGGATATTGTCGATGGTTGCACAATGTTGCGACTGTAATGAGCGCCACTGAATTGTACACATGAAAGTGGCAGAAACTGGAAATTTTGAGTTGTATATATGTTATTGCAATAAAGAGTAAAAAAATAAGATCCTTGCCACAAGAGCTCCAGGTAAAGCCTGGGTCCCTGACCCACCCACCATAAGGCCCTGGTCCCTCTGACTAGCAGCTGAGAAAGTCCTCCTCCCAGCATAGGGTGATGGCAAAGGGGCCTCACCACCCAGCTCAGGACAGAGGTCTGTGGTTGCCATGTCCTCATGCCAGGGCCACTGAGTGTGGTCAGGCTTGGCTTAAGCAGGCCTGGCCTCCGTGCACCAGGGTTGGGGGTCTAGGTGGAGGCAGGAGGGACCCCAGAATCCCCGCAATAGCAGCCTGAACATGGAAAGCAGAAGGCGGCATTGCCACCTGCAATCCCTACTGAGGCCAACAAGTAGGCAAAGGGGAGGAGGGTGGTGGTGGCAGGATGTGATTGTTAGGCTAATGTGTCAACTCAGCCAGGTAATGGTGCCCGTTGTTTGGTCAAGGACAGCATCATGAATATAATTAACACCACTGAATTATATATCTGAATGTGGTTAAAAGGGGAAAGTTTAGGTTGTATATATGTCACTGGAATAAAAAAAACAAAAAAAACAAAAAAAAAACCACCACAGGATTGTAGAAGACAGTGAACGCTAAGGTAAGCTAAGGGCTATAGTTAACAATACAATTAAAATATTCTGGGGGATGGATGTGGCTCAAATGGTTGGGTGTCCATCTCCCATATGGAGGGACCTGGGTTCGATCCCCCGGGACCTCCCGGTAAAAAAAAAAAAAAAAAAAAAAAAAATTTGTTAGTCTGCTCATGCCTAGAAATTCATAAATCAGATTTGGGGTTTGCCTGTTACAAAGTGGATAATGGTCAAAGGTGGCCTAAAAAAATAAATAAAATATTCTTTCATCAGTTGTAACAAAGGGACAACACAGATGCAAGGTGTTAATACTAGGGAAAGCTGTGTGTGTGTCAAGGAGTATCTGGGAACTGTTTTCTGCATGCTTTTTCTATAAACCTACAACTCCTGTCATTAAAAAAAAAAAAAAAGACCTGGTGGTAGGTGGGGGTTTCTTTTTTCTTTTTTTTTTTTTTTAAAGATTTTATTTATTTATTCATTTATCCCCCCCTTGCTGCTTGTGCTCGCTGGGTCAGCTAACCATGCCGTGCGGGCAGGCTTGCCTTCACCAGGAGGCCCCGGGAACCGAACCCGGGGCCTCCCATATGGTAAACGGGAGCCCTACTGATTGAGCCACAGCCGCTTCCCTAGGTGGGGGTTTCTTTTTTTTTTTTTTTTCTTGACAGTAGCTAATTATCCTGAATCTAGGTGGGGGTTTCTTAAACCTTATGTCGAAAGCACGAGCACTGAAAGAAAAATGGATAAATGGGACCTCCTCAAACTTAAAAGAAAATGCTTGAAGTGGTAAATTCCATGGCATATATACGTTACCACAACAAAAATAAATTTCCCCAAGGACCAAAAGCCCCAATGCACAGGGTCTCCACCTGAGTGCGGACCAAGGGTCCAGGAGGATGGGTCTAGAAGGGAAAGCCACATAGCCCAGAGAGCAAAAAACAGCAAGGGGTTAAATGCAATCCATGATCCTGGATGGGATCTAATAATGGAGAAAATGCCCCAAAGGACATTATTGGGACAGCTGGGAAAAAAAAAAAGAGACTGTGAGACTTCTATCAATGTTCGATTTCTTGAACTGGGTAACGCACTTAAGATGGTTCCAAAAGTGAATATCCTTGTTCTTAGGAAATGTACATGTCAGTCTGAAGTGTTCCAGGACCATGATGTATACAACTTTCTCGCAAATGTCTAGAAACTAGATAACTAGGTAGGCATAGATGAAAAGATAGAATGATAGAGTGAATGTGGCAAAATGTTAAAAGTTGGCAAATCTAGATCATGCAGTTGCAAAGGCTGGAGCCCTGCCAGCAGTCAGGAATTCCAGGGGCAAGAACGGAGGAATCAGAAAGGGGGGGGGGGGTTGCGAATTCAGGAAAAGAAGACTGTACTCCATAAACACATGCTTTATTTCTCCTGTTGGCTCCCCTGAGACTCAGCAAAGCTCCTCATGGGCCTTCTGGCCCCTTCTGACCCCTGCTATGGGCAGGGGGCCAAAGGGGGATAGGCAGCAACTCTGACAGAGCAGGAGAAGGAGCAGGGCATCAAGTGCTGGCTATGGCTCACAGGGGCTTCAGGGGGGGTCACTGTGACCCACGTCCATGGAGCCCTTGGCCATGGCTTCCACCATGGCCTCAGGGGGCGCCTGGGAGGCAACCTCACACACTGAGTAGTACTCCTCCAGGTTGTCACTGGTCTTGGTTTTCTGGGTTTTCACTGCTTCCTTGGACATGTGGGGAATGAAGTCAAGGCTGGTGCTCAAGGTCACAGAAAGCTTGGGGTTCACTGGGCCCACAGGCTCCTTGTCAGAGTTGTTGTCCTCTTCCTCTCCCTCATCTGTAAGCTCCTCAGGATCCAGCACCTGCTTGTTAGGTGACTCAGGATCACCAGTGATGGTGTCCGTGACCTCATCCTTTTCTTCCTGATCGGTTTCGGTGGCCTGCTCGGGTAGCGTGGAGGGAGTCTCAGTGCTGCGCTGAGAGGTGCCACGCTGGGAGGTGTACCGTGAGTACTTCTGGGTCCACTCGGCCTCCTTCAGCTTGCGCATTAGGCAGGTCCAGTCGATCTGCGAGGACAGGCGGATATGTGAACCCTTCACCTTCTTGAAGCCCAGGTAGAGGTCCATGAGCACCTCGGTGACGGGGAAGGAGACGAACCCAAGCTGCTTGGAGAGATTTCTCTCGAACTTGTACTTGTAGATGAGCAGGGAGACGGCCTGCTCGATCAAATAGTCGACCAGCTCATCGTACCAGGGGTTGGAGAGATGGGAGGCTGTGGACTTGTCCGAGATGGAGGGCAGTTGCTTCTTCTTCAGGGACCTGAAATGGGGACTCTGCACAGCAGCCGGGAGGGAAAAGGACACATGTCATTCCTGTTAGCCCGGTCACTCCAGCCACCTGGTGAGGGGCCTCACACCCGGAGCACCCTCCACGTCCACCACCTGGTCCCTAGTACTGCACTCATGGTTTGGGCTGGCCATTATGCTGAGCAGCTGACCACACATTCTGCATGTTCCCACATGGTCACACCTGCCACATCATCAGGCCTTGGTCAAGGCCAGTGGCCCTGGCCACACAGGCAGCATCAGCCAAACCCAAACCTCAGCAACCTAGGCTCCCCTGGGCTCCCACAAGGTTTGAAACAAGGCCTGGGTGCAGAGGAGGGAAGCGTGCTTGGGCCTTGATGGGTTGGGGGAGGGATGGAGGGCTTTTCTGGGGAGCCAGCTATATACCACCTACATCTCCTACAGACCCTTCCTGAGCAACCTCTCCCCACCCCCAGGACAGAGAGAGGGCTGGATTGGAGGGAGCTAGACTCAAGAGGCAGGGCCCCACTCTGAGCTAAGACTGTTGTCCACATGGGAGATCCTCTGGAAATTCACATGCAAATGTTAAAAAAAGAAAAAAAAAAAAAAGAAAAAAAAGAAAAAAAAAAAACCAGAATAAAAAATAGCCTTTATTCATTGTCAACCATTACTCCTAGCAACTAGGCCAGGAATCCCTGGTCCCCTACTCACCTGGGCCCTTACCCAGGTGGTTTCCACAGTGCAGGACAAGAAAGCCTCACCTTGAACCCCTGGGTGACTGTGACTGCTAGGAGTGGTAGATGAGGGAGCCTTTCCCCTAGAGATCCATCCCCAAACCCCCCCAGCCCCACCCCCAGGGAGGTCATTTCGGGACACAGGGAGGTGCTAGATGGTGACAGGTTTCTGACCAAGGAGGCAAGTGGGGAGAGGGTTGGGAAGAGGAGAGAAGGTAGGGGGGGATAGTGAACGCAGATGTGACGGCGGTGCCATGGTGGGCCTTGCCGCCGGACACGTCCACTATGACCCCGGGGCCAGGCAGTGTGAGGTGCAGGCTCCTCCATGGCTTGGCCCTCTGGTCAGGGTTCAGGGATGCAGAGATGGGCAGGGGTGATTTCTGTCTTCGGAGCTCTGGATCAGACACCTCCTGCCTAGGGGGGGATGTGGGGCTGGGGCCCTTGGACTCTTCTGTGGATATCACCTTGAGACTGAATCTGGTAGCCACCTGAGTAGTGCCAGATATAGGAGTGTCCCCTTCCTTGAGCTTGCCCCGTCCTTTGACCTTGGTGCTCTTTCTGTGAGCCATCTTGGGGCTGTAGGCCATGATGGGGAATGAACTATAGGGCTCGTCGCAGGCATAGTCCCTGTTGATGTCGGGGAGCTCCGGGCTGTCGGGCAGCAGCACTGGGGAAGGCTCAGGAGCCGTTGGGAAGAGGGGGCAGCCGTCGCGGCGGCGGGCACCGCTGAGCTTGTCCACAGCCTGGCTGACCACCTGCTGCAGGGTGGAGAAGAGGCCATGCTTGGCCAGGAAGTCCAGGGTGAGATGTGGCTGGAGAAGAGGACAATAGCCGGGCAGGTTGGAGGACTCTGGCTGGTTCAGCAGTGGCTTCATCTCCTTGTTGAACTCACGCCTGAGGAAGATGAGCTCACGCTCGGTGGGGCCCAGCTCTGACACTTCCGGAGTACCCGAGCTCGAGCCCAGTAGCCCTGAGAACCAGGACAGGGGCTGCTCTGGTGTCCACTGGCTGCTGGCCTGGCTGCCCAGCGAGTCCCATGGCAGGGAGTCCTTCTGGGAGCAGGGCTGGCTGAGGCCTTTCTGCAGGGAGATGGGAGGTGAGGGGTGCCTTTGAGAGACCCCAACCCCCAGGAGCAGGCAAGCCAGGCCTGGCCCTGGGCTTCTGGGCTAGGGATCTCTCCCACCCATCCCCGGGGGGTGGTCCTCAGGACTTACCCCTTTGTTCTCCAGCTTCAGCAGCCGCTTGAGGTTCTTTTCCAGCAGGAGTCTGTCCCTCATGGGTGGCAGTGGGCCATAGGTGCGGCCACCCAGGTCACTGTCCCGGCTGTGGGAGCCCTGCCAGCCAGTGGTGACACTGCTGTGGGACTCAGACGTCGAGCTGGAGCAGGACGGGTAGTTGTTGGGGGGCCTGGTGCAGAGGCTGGGCTGGACGCGGTGCCGGTGCACAGAGCCGAGACTGGGCCTGACCCGGGTCCGCCGCCTGCTTGGCTCCTCCATCGGGTCCTGCACTTCCACCAGGGGTACCCCGCTCTCCGTTTTCATGGCTTTCATGCGCTCGGTGGCCTCCTCCACCACCGTCTGCAGGCTGTCCAACACCTGGCCCTCAGTCAGGAAATCCAGGAAGTTGCCAAAGGGCTGAGGGCCCCGTGGGTGATGGCGCCGGTGGCCGCGGAGCACTGAGCTGCCCCCGGGGCCATCCAGCGGTGGTGGGTGGGGCACGTAGCCAGGCTTGGAGCCCGGGCCCATTTCCGGAAACAGTGGCTTTTTGGGTGGCTGTACCTGAGCAGACAGATGGGCATGTCACAGTGGGCAGGAAGGCCCTGGGAGAGCTGGGCAGGGTGCGCGCATTTTGGAGCCAGGCAGCACTGGGTGGGGTTTGGACCCTGGCTATGCCATCTCCGATTGTAGGCAAGTTGGTCCCTCTTGAGATCCAATTTCCTCATCTGCAAAATGGGTTGCCTTTTAGATTTCCTGACACTTAAGCGCCACTTAAACATGACCTGGCCTGGGAGTCCCAAAGCCCAGGGCTGTTTCTACAACCCTGAACAGACTACAGGCTCCCATGTCTGGGGTCCTATTCTACCGGCCCTTCCCAGGCCACTGGAGGTCAGGGGGACACCGGCATGAGAGTGAAGGTGATTAGCTGTCAGAAGAGTCATGCCAGCAATAACGAGGTCCATAGGAAATGGGAAGGCATTCTGTAGTCTGGGATATAGCAGGATCAAGTAGGTGGGCAGGTAGGGGGCATGCAGGAGGCTCCTGGGTAAGGTAAGGCCCTGCCAGGCACACTTACCTGTGCCATGTATGCAGTGTGGCCGGCCTCGTCGTCAGCTAAGTATCCTGAGTGGTGGCGGCACCTGGCCATGCTGCTGGTGGCGGGTGGGACCTGCTGCCCGCCTCCCTCTCTTGGGTTCTCTGCGGCCTCCTCTCTGCGCCAGGAGGGGAGACCGTGGTGTGAGGGCCCATCCAGGCCTATAAGGGGCCGAGACTCCGTTCGTCCGTCGGCCAGTGTGTCAGTGGCCCTGGCATCAGGGGGTCCCTTCGCACCACGCACTCCGCGGCTTTCACGCGTCCCGCCTTTCCTCTACCCCAAGGGTCTGCGGTTGGTCCGCGTCCAGAGCCGTCAGGGCTGGGGTCCCCGAGGTCCGTTCACATGCAGTCTCCCATAGTCTATGGGTCTGGTCTAGGTCTAGGGGCGTGTCCGGTCCTCCCCCTCCCAGCCCCGGGTGCCCCCGACGCCACCCAGCTCACCAGACCCCCGCGCCTCGCTCGCCCGGCCCGCGCCGTCTGCGCCCGCTGGAGAACGGCGACACAGTGCACTCGGCTGGGACCCCGCCGCCCCGCCTGCTCATTTGCATGCCGCATTTTGATTGGCTCGCAAAGCGCCGCTTCGCACCCCCGGCACAATGGCTGGGGTCGGGGCCGCAACTGGCTCCTCCCCCAGGCCGCCCAGCTTTGCGCCCCGCCCATCTTCGCTCCGAGTCTGGGGCGCCGCGAGATGTGGGTCCGGCTCTGCCCCGCCCGGGCTCGGATTCATACTGCTCACCGGCCTCCTCTGGTGACACAGGCAGCTTCTTCGGCTCCTCCCCTAGTGGTTGCGCTGCCCTGGACCTCCTGCTCTCTGGGGCCTCCACCCCTTGCCCAGGGTGGTCCTGACAGGTCTCCCCTCTACAGCACCCCCTCTAGAGCGCGATGGAAAGAACCCCGGCTCTAAGTCACAGAGCTGGCTTCACTGCCTGGCTCTGATGTTTCAACCTCTCTGAGCATGGGATCCTCGTCTGTAAATGGGGCTGAGTTCCTTTCACATGGCAGTGTGGAGATTAAATACTTTATACAGCATCCCCGGCTCCCCCGTAGGAGCCCCGTACGTCTCTCCTTTCTTTCTCTCCTTCCCCCTTCTGCCCGGTATACCCCTCGGCATGCCATAGCCCGCCCGGGGGTCATCTGCTCGGAGAGGCCTTCCTAGGGGGCCCCCCCAGCCCCTACAGGTTTCACTGCATATCCCATCCCAGCCTCGGCCACTCGGTGTTGGTCCTGATATGCCCACTAGATGGCGCTCCCGAGGGGCCGAAACGGAGGAGTTCTCCCCTGTCACACATCCCCCCCCCCGACCGACCCGCGTCACCCTCAATAGTCCCAATCAATGGATCCTCAGGGTGAGTTTTCCAGGACGGACAATGCAATAAATCTCTGGGTTGAAACACAAGTCCCGAGAAATGACCATGGTGAAGAGCTCTGCCAACGCTCCACGTGGGTACCATTTGTCGTTCTGCCTGCTCTGCCCCAGAGCCCCCAAGCCAGTCCCAGTTCCACCACTCCTAGCAGGGTCAAAACACTTGCCCTAGCCTGAGCCTCAGTCTCCTCATCTGTAAGACAGGATTGACCTGCCATAGAGCTTATCAAAAAACAGCGGCTGTCAGCCATGGTGACTATCCTTACTTGGGACCTTAGGGCTATTCCTGTACCCTAGAGGAAAACTGAGGTTACAAATGTAAAAGTCACAGCCTGGCACGGGGCTTTAGGGACGGAAACAAGCACTAATGCATTCTTTTTTTTCTTTTTTTTTTTTTACCGGGAGGTCCCAGGGATCGAACCCGGTTCCCTCCATATGGGAGACGGACGCCCAACCAGTTGAGCCACATCCGACCCCTACTAATGCATTCTTAAACCAAGCCACTGGTATACAAGATTTCCTTCAGCTTTTCCCCCCTCACCCCAAACACATCATAAACAAAAGTAAAAAGCAAATGTCAAACTGAGCAAAAACATATTTTACGGAAAAGGTCCACTTTTTTATGGTTTAAGCGCTTTTACAAATTAAAAAAAAAAAGGCTCCTCTTTAAAAATCAGCACAGGGCACAAAAGCAATTTGAAAAAGAAATATAAATGTTTACTAAAAACATGAAAATCTTCACAGTCACGATCAAAGGAAGAAAACATTAGAACGAGATAGCATTGGAATCATCATCATCTCAGAACAACAAAACACATTGCGTGGAGGAAGAGGAATCGGGTGGGTTTATACTTATAGAAAATACTGGGACACTACCCAGAAAGTTAACAGTGGTGACCTCTGGAAAGGAGAACGGCGAATTAAAAAAAAAAAAAACATGTGTATTTTTTCAAATTAAACATCACTTTTGCAGGCAGAGAGCGCTCTGCGTGCACGGTTTGGGCGCACCACGGGTCAGGGTGGGAGCGCCGGCGCGGTGGCTGCAGAGCCACACTGGGGCCGGCAGGTGGCGAGGACAAAGGCGCAGACGCGGCGGGGAACTGCGGGGCCGAGGACGGGCGTGTGCGTCGGGGGCGGGGCCTCGGGCAGCGCCCAGGGGCCGGGGCTGGACCGTGCAGCCCACTCCCCTCCCTCCCCGCGCGGGGGTGGCCATGGCCCAGCCGCGCGTGAGGCTGGTGGTCACCGCGGACGACTTCGGCTACTGCCCGCGGCGCGATGAGGGCATCGTGGAGGCCTTCCTGGCAGGGGCCGTGACCAGCGCGTCCCTGCTGGTCAACGGCGCGGCCGCGGAGAGCGCGGCGGAGCTGGCCCGCAGGTGAGGGGCGGTCCTCGGGGGGGCCGGGATGGGCCCGCGTGGGGAGTCCGTGCTCCCGCTCGCGCTTCTCCACAGGCACGGCATTCCCACCGGCCTCCACGCCAACCTGTCCGAGGGCCGCCCGGTGGGTCCCGCACGCCCCGGCGCGTCGTCGCTGCTCGGCCCCGAAGGCTTCTTCCTCGGCAAGATGGGATTCCGGGAGGCGGTGGCGGCTGGAGACGTGTCCTTGCTCCAGGTGGGGAGGCGGGGCCGCGGGCTGCGGGGAGGATGCTCGCGAGGACCCTCCCGGTGGTCACCTGGAGTCAGTAGGAGCCAGCGGGAGGGCGGGACGCATTGGGCGCTTCTCCCATTCATACATCGGGGCGGTCAGTGACCGCTGGAAGGGTGGTCCCCTCTCGGGTGCTCCAGGCGTCTGCTCTCCTCCTCTAGGTGCGGGAAGAGCTGGAGGCCCAGCTAAGCCGCTTCCGGGAGCTGCTAGGCCGGGATCCCACGCACGTAGACGGGCACCAGCACGTGCACGTGCTCCCAGGTGGGGGGGCGGCGGTGCTCCCAGACATGGGGGAAGAAGAGACCTGCTCGCGGGAGGGAGCTGGCGTGCTCCCAGGTGGGGGAGACGGTTTTGCCCAGCAGGAGGGCGGAGTGTGCCGGGCGAAGCATACTCCCGGCTGCGGAGGGCGCGTGCTCCTCCCACGGGGCGTGGCTTGACCCCGCCCCGCTCGCAGGTGTGTGCCAGGTGTTCGCCGAGGCGCTGCAGGCCGCACGGGTGTGCTTCACGCGGCTGCCGCTGGAGCGCGGCGTGGACGGCTGCGCGTGGCTCGAGGCTTCAGCGCGCGCCTTCGCCTGCGCCGTGGGGCGCGACGCCCAGGCCGCCGTGGGCCCCTTCTCCCTCCACGGCCTGCGGTGAGCGCCCCCTCCCCAGGCGGCCCAGGTCTCTTCCCCGCCCCGCCTCCATCCTAGCCCCGCCCCCGAGATCGGGCCGCCTGGGTCGCTGACGCTCCGGGTGCCCGCAGGTGGACCGACGCCTTCGTGGGCCTGAGCACGTGCGGCCGCCACATGTCCCCGCACCGCGTGTCGGGGGCGCTGGCGCGGGCCCTGGAGGGCGTCCCCGAGGGCCACGCCCTGACGGCCGAGCTGATGGCGCACCCGGGCTACCCCAGCGAGCCGCCGGCTGGGGGCTGCGGCGAGGGTCCCGACGCCTTCTCCTGCTCCTGGGAGCGGCTGCACGAACTGCGCGTCCTCACGGCGCCCACACTGCGGGCTCGGCTCGCCCACGACGGCGTGCAGCTCTGTGCCCTCGACGACCTGGATGCCAAGAGGCCCGGGGAGGGGGGCCCTCTGCCCCTGGAGCCCTCCCCGCCTTGACCCCTATGGACAGCCTAGCACTATGGCTCCTCAGTTTGGAGGCAGGAGATCAGGGAAACGACCTTCCGCCTGAAACCAGAGCCTAGGGCAAAAAGTCTGGGGCCTCCAGGGCCGGGGGCTGCCCCCTCTGTGCTGCCCCCTCATGGCTGAGTGTCCACCAGGGCTTCTGTGGCCCCTTCTGGCTGCAAAACGGGCCAGACTGTAACATCTGGGCCAGGGATCTGTCCAGAGTTTGGCGGCACTTCACGTTGCCCGGTAAACCTCTTCGTTGTTTAGGAGTAGAGGGGAGAGGTTGCTGTATTAATAAAGTATCACCCATATCTTCCAAACTGGGGGAGTTTTATATAAAACTATCCAAGAAACGGTCAGTGACAGAAACGAGAGCCACACAGACCCTGCTTCTGCTCCCAAACCAATATTCCAGAAAAGATAGGCAAAACATGCCCCAGGTTTCCATCACAACAGGCTGCCTTTTAGGAGGCAGATGACACATCTCCATTTTCCCTGATAAAAGAAGTCACCTGTCCTAAGTCAGCCACCCTCTGCCATTGCAGGGGACAGTCTGAGTCCTACTGTCAGCTCCTGGGGTGTGTTTACTATTTCCCAGGAGGGGGCAGTTGTTCAGTGGAAATTGGACCTGGAGGTGTGTGGGTGCCCCGTGCACTGGGGTCCCGGTCTGGCTCTGCATCAAGGGTCCTGAGAGGCAGGCAGCAGATGGGGAAGGGGAGATCCCCAAAACACGAGAATTCTGCTCTGCCCTGGAGGATGGAAGGGCACATGGGCACCACTCGTCCTCCTTGTAAAACTGAGAGGCAGTCACCTAGAGGCAGAAGTGGCAGAGCAGGGCCTTCAATCTCCTGGTTCATTTCTAGGACGTGCAACAGACCCTGATCTGGGCCAGGTACATGTGAAGTGCCAAGAGAGCTCTCTCGTGCCCTAGGCGGCCTCCCATGAATGTGTGGCTTTTGGGAAGGGTTGGGGATGGGGTCTTGCTCCTCCTTCCTGCCTGCCTCTTGACCTTGACCCTTTCAGCCTCAGCCCTAGTCCGCCTTCCCGTGGGGCCCAAGCTGGCTGAGAAAGAGAATCACTGGGTTTGCCTCCTCACCTATTCCCTGGCCCCATCTCCTTGCTCTTGCCAAGGCAGCCCCCTCCTCCCCCGGTATGGAGTCACCTCCCTTGAGGGCGTCCAGCTGGAAGGGTTCCAAGAAGGCAGCTAGTGGTGCTGATCGTAGGTTCACAAGAGACTTGGGGGTCTGCAACAATGCTAGATCAAGCCGTGGGAGTGGCTGCCATCACCCAGGAGGAAGAGGGGCAGCCGAGGGCCCAGACCAGCCCTAGGACCTGGAAAGAGGAGACGTGGCAGACTAGGGGGTGTTTATAGTGCCAAACAGCTGCACATGGTGGCTGAGGCAAGTCTTTGGAGGACCAGCTCTGCAGCTGGCCAGAGGGGGTGGGGGACAGGGGGCCGGCAAGGAGCACAGTCAAGTGCAGCCAATTGGGACAATCGGTGTGACCTGGTCACCCTGGAGGGAAGAGGAAAGTCCAGCAAAGTCTTGGGCCAGAGAGGGGCTCTTCCCCAGCTAGAACATGTCAGCAAACACTCTCCAGGGAAGCAGTTTCCCTTTTCCGGGCCTCGGAGAGGGCCCCTGTAGGATGCTGGGGTTGGAAGAACCTGGCAAAGGGGTTCTTTCCACGCTGAGACTCCTGAAACCTGCACAATACCCCAGACGCCCAGTCTGCTTGGAAGGACAAGGAGTGTAGCGAGAGGAGGAAGAGGCAAGCGGGGCGCAGCATGGAAGCACTGCCAAATGAAGAAAGCAGGAATAGAGCCCGCCCGCCTATGGATTTGGCCATGAGGAAGTCCGGGGGCCCCTGGCAGAGAAACCTCTGGGGGCAGAAGGGTGATATTTTAGGCTGCAGTGCACACGGGCATGAGAGAGGAAGGAGGCACGCGTCTCGAGCTGAACCGTCATAGTTAAAGGAAGGCAAGGAAGGGCGGGGAGACCAGAGGGCATCTTGGGGCCTCTTGCTTGGGGAGGGGGCACTGTGGCGGTGTCTGGGCTGGAAGGGAGCCCTCAGAAGGAACCATGCCGAGTGGTGGAAGGTGCCAGGCTCTGGAGTCACAGTGACTCCAGACTGAAAACACACCAGCTGGGTGCCCTTCGGGCAAGCTGCTCTAAACCTGTTTCCTGAGGGACCCATAGGGCTGTGTTGAGACTCCAGAGCAGAGGGCCAGGCTATGCCAGGGAGTGCCCCACCGATAACCAAAGGGAAGGACCCGGAACGTCCTCTTGGCACCTTTGCAAAAGGACACCCCAGGAAGGTTCTCCACACTGAGACCTTTAGACCTGGTTCAGGCAGTGCTAATGCCTAAATTGGAAACTTGGGCCTGGCCCTGCTAACCGGGTCAGCACCACCCCAGCAGAGCTGGAAAAAGGGCTCTCGTGAGGCTTTCAGGAGGGTACCGCCTGGAACCATCGGACAAAGTGGTCTAGCCTCCGACCTCAGGTACACCCCTCATTAGTTCTGAGACCTTGCTCCAGGACGCCACGCTCCTCAGGGCTACATGTGCATCATATCAATCTTGGGGTAGATGGGACTGAAATGCTGGGCCTACACATGCAAGTCAGTCCCCACTGTGGCGCTGGGCCAAAGCCGCCCCCCTCCCTCTTCCCTGGGAGTGCTGGCCCCGGCACTGCCCACTCCCAGTAAGGAAGAAAGCAACGTGACCAAACCAGTGTCAGAGAGCATTTTTATTCAGGGCAGCAGAATGGGATAGCGGCATCTTAGAAAGCCTAGTCTCCACTATGGGGTGGGGGTGGGGGCAGGGAGGACAGTGAGGCCCAGGCACACTTCAAGGAACCACATGGGTTTGAATTCCTGAGTGAGCCACAGGTCAGCGGCGGCTGCTCAAACAGCTCCCCTTTCTCCAGAGGACACACACAGCCTTTTGGTTTTGGAGTAGCCAGGACTGCCCACCCGCTCGCTCCAAGCCTAAGGGCTCAGCAATGCCTGGGAAGGAGGCTCTGGCTGCGGCCCTGGGTTGGATGGTGCCTGTGGCTCCACTGAGGGATAGATGCCCAGGCCGACTCTCGGAGAGCTAGGCCTCTGCTGACCGGGCGAACCCTGGAGGAAGGGGCAAGTGCCCAAGCGGAGAGTCCCTGAGAGGCTGCTGCACAAAGGTGACTTGGCATGGTAGGCAGAGAAGTGAGGTGGTGAAGGCAGGCAGAGCTACACTGGTGGCGGTATGAAGCAACAAGATGGTTTCCAAGAAAGGCAATTGGATTCAGAGAAGCAACGGGAACAAAGAGAAGTTTGCTTGGATAGTTGTTTGACAGAATTTGGGATTTTATTACAAATCTAGTGTGAGTGAAATCAAGTCCATTGTCACTTTCTGCTAAAGGAGAAACAGGTGTGAAGATGCCGACCCAGATTGCTCATGCTATCCCTGGGCACATGGAAGTCTCCAGACACCTGCTCTGGCATGCTCAGGCTGGAAGACACTCCACCCACAGACACTGAGCAGAGGTCGTGAGCCTGTGCTGCAAACTTACCCCACCACGCCTCACTGTGCACAGGGAAAGCCAAGCTGTCCTACAAGTCTGTAAGCCCCAGGAAGGTCTCAAGTTAGAGCGCTAATGTGAAAACAAAAGCAAGGTTTCTTTAAGTCATTTTCTCCAAAGGATTGAGTTCCCCAAGTGGTCAAGGGGAAGCCGCCAGTGGCAGAACAGAGCTGGTGACACCACAGCACTGGGCCACCAGCTTCCCCTGGGTGCCAGTGACATGCGTTCTCTACTCTTTCAGGGACAGTCCCACTTGCTTTTGAAAAGACATTAACATTCAAATCCTTACACGTTCATCTGACAATAAATTTGAAGGTCAATTTTTATTTCTACAAAAAAAAAAAAAAAAAAAAAAAAAAAACAATATAAAACACATTTAAAGGATATTATTCACTGAGCTTCGAGTGGAGGGCGACTTCCGCAAAGGCCGTGAGTCCAAAGGGAGAGGGAAGGCGGTCTTGCTCCTGGGTTGAGCTACTGGCCTGCTCCTTGGGGGCCAGCTGGCGTGACATCCACCGAAGACTGGTGAGTCGAAGGCTGGCGCCTGCCCTTTCTGACCCGCAAAGGGCCACACGTGCTGAGGGAGGCCGTGGATTCCTCACTGCCGCACTGAGGAGTTGGAGGGACAGCAAGCTCCACGGCATCCTCAGTGGGAGCTTGGTGACGGATGAGCCTGGCCTTTCAAGTGGCTATTCTGGCTTTACATTTTTTTTTTTTTGTCTGTGATGCACAAGGATCTTCTAAAATGCTGGAGAGAGGAGTGGCAGGCTTTGGCCTCGGCAGCCTTCCTGATGAGAAATTCGTTACACAAGGGAACCGCATCCTCGACTGGCAGGCCTTCCCGCCGGGGTCACCCCAGACCTGTGATTGCAGGCTGGGTGCCAGGCTGGAAGTCAATGACACACATGGACATTGGGGTTTGCCCATTTAATCAACAACATTATGGTGGTAACATGAGTCAGATTTTTACATAGAACTGGGCTTCCCTTTTTACGGCTTTGACCAGGGGTGGGGGTAGGTGGGTGTAGGATGGAGTGATTTGTTGCTCGGTTTTTTTTCCTTTTTCTTTCCTTTCCTTTTCTTTCTTTTTTTTTAATTTTTAAAAGGATGTGATCAACTGGAGTCAAGAGAATTTGAACCAACTCCCACACTGGGCAGTGCACCAAGGGAGAGGTAAAATCATCAGAAAAGCCAGGGCCGTCTCTTCTCTTTTTGCGGAAGGAATGGGAACTGGGTCTGGGAAAGTGAGTGAGTGAAAAATAAACTGAATGTGAGAAAAGTGGGAGTTTGCAAGGGCAGGATTGGGAGAGAAGGTGAACCACAACTTTTTTTTTTTTTTTTAGGCTGAATGTAACTTGAAAATTTTAGATAAATTTGGGTAAGAAAAGAAACACCATTCTTTTGAAGTAGACTGAAGCAGTGATTTTTAAAACAAAGAAAGCAGAACTAGAACATCTTAAATTTTTAATCCTTTCTTTACAGGTACCTAGACCACTTTTGATTAAGAAAACTGTAGAAAGTTAGTAACTGCCACAAGCGGACGCCAGGCGGTGGCACGTGTCAATTTTCCACAGAGTCCTGCTTTGCGGGGTGTCTGAATGCACTGCTTGGGGTCTCTGCTCACACTTGCTGGAATCAGTCGCGGCAGATTTTAGTCCACAGGTCGCTTTTCCCCATATTTCTTTGTAAACTCTTCAGCGTTCTTACAGAATTTTTTACGGTCCTTAGAGTATTCTTCAGCTAGGTCAGCCCGAAGGGGGTGCTCGGGCTGGGGGTCATTCACCAGTGCAATGAGGGACTGGATTACTGCCAAGAGAAGGACAAGGCATGGCTGGTTAGAACTGTCTCACTAAGAGGAAGGGCACACAAGGGCAGCTAATCCTAGAAAGGAAAACTGGTTTATAGCTAATGTGCCTTTAAGACAGAGCAGCCATCTCCCATTCATCCAATATTCTAACCACCAGAACTCAACCCCTGTTCTCTTCTGGAATTAGGAGAAAGTGCTGGACAACAAACAGCCAAAGCCTCAGCAGAAGTGTTCAGTGACACTCCCTCCTCCAGGAAGCCTTTCTGACCTGATACCCCAAGGATGCCCTGTCCCCCCATCTCTCCCATCCCTCCCCTGTGTGCCAGAGACACCAGGCTGAGCGACAGACACCCCCTCAGCCACCCAACCACCTGTGCACACTGAGCTTCTCGAGAACAGGGCTGGAAGTATATGTCCCTGCACTATCCCCACACCCAGTGCCCAGAGCTGCATTTGGCTCTGTAGTTTCAATAAAGGTTTACTGAGCAAGCACGGGAAAGGGATGCATGGACAGGCCTGCGTCAGGTGAATGCATAATCCCACCTGGCAGATGCTGAGGAGCTTCCAAACCAGCTGAGGAAGATTCACCTTGCCACCCCATCCAAGCCTTGGGAGGCTGAAGGCCCTAGTAGCATCAGACCTGACATTACCAGGGGTAGAAGTCACAGGGGCAGAACAGGGGAGGGCTCCACAATGCTCCCCCAAAGTGCAACAGCATTGCAGATGGGCTGGAAGACAAGGCCTGGGAGGAAGGGAACTCGGGTACGTGGGTGTGGGTGTGCGGGCAGCTGCTCGTGCCTTCTCACGTACTCCTCCCCGCCCCCACCCCTCCACCAGGACCAGCACCTTGGCCACTGCCACTCCCAGGTTCCCAGCAGGAAAGTATCTCTCCTCTCCTCCCTGGATAACCACCACCACAATTTCCTCCAACTGGGCCCACTCTTCTCATCCACCAACACAAGTAACGGATTAGAATGTTAATGCCGGCCGAGTCATGCAAGTAGCCATTTGTAAAAGGCATCGCCCGTCAACAGCCCCACGGAGGGTATTCCTGGCCAGGTGCCCCAAGACCACCTGTCCCACAACTTGACCCAACAATGCTACCAGGTGAGACTGGGGACACAGTAATCACAGTGGGTGGGGCGTGGCACCTGCCCGGCTGCTGGGCAAGGAGGTTGGACTGTAAAGAGAGCAGGGGTGCAGGTGAGTGTGTGAAAGCTAGAGGCAGCCCCTCTGCAGGCCGGGCTGGACATGGCACCTGACTCCTCATTCCACCTGCCACACCTCCCTTGGGCAGACACCATCACCTCCTTCCCTACAAACAGCCTGGGGTCACTCCAGAGGGGGCGGGCACTCGGGGAATATTTTTTGACTATTTCTTTCTTTCAAGATTTATCCCTTCTTGCCTAATTGAACAGAAATGATGATAAAGCTATTTTGTTTCTATTCTCCAACTTCAACCATTGATGTACCTATGCCTGCCATCTATCTATATGGAAGTTAAATTATAATTTACTCAAAATGTTTCTTTAAGGCACCCTACCTTTTAATATAAATAGTTTTAGAATAAAAAGAAATATACTATTAGTAACTCAACTGGAAAATCACTTTCCATTTGCCAAAAATGGAAGGCATGCATTAGTGAACAATGAAATAAGCACCAGGGCCCCGCCTCCTGGCCACCCAGGGAGGTGCCGCCCTGGGAAGGAACACTCTAAAGCAGGGGTTCTTAAGGTTTTTTTGTTCCACAGACCCCTTTGCCAGTCAGGTGAAAACCACAGACCCCTTCTCAGAATGGAGCAGCAGATAGTTTTATGACACTCAACTAGAGTCAGTTCTAACAACCACTGTAATTTCTAAGTATGAATGAGTGTAAGTGATTTTTTGAGCTATGCAACTGTAATATGATATGAAATGACCTCTACTGTAATTTATTGTGTAAATTCATAAGTGAAGGAAATGCTAGGTTTCAGTTAGAGCTCAGAGAAAATAAAGATAAGTTAATTTTTTTCAATTCAAGCTCATGGGCCCCCTTGAAATCTTTCCACAGACCCCTGGTTTCTAAGAGCCCCTGCTCTAAAGGACACCCTTCCCCAGCCTCTCTAGAGAAGCGCCCGGGCTCACTGGCCATGATATGCTGGGAGTGAACTCCATATTCAGGTAGGAGATGCCTCCATTTTACTTTGTTGGTCTTGACTTCAGCTTTGGAAACCTGAACCACATTTGCTTACAGTGTAAACAGGTGACTTCCATGTCTTTTTCCAGGATTAGAAATGGTTCTGCAACAAGGGCATCTGCTGCCTCCTTAGCATTTCAGAATCTCACTGGGGGACCCTTTAAGGCACTCTCCTGCTCATCCTGAATGCTAGCCCAGACTCTCTACTGTGATCACAAGTTAGTCCTTCAAGTTTTAGAG
This sequence comes from Tolypeutes matacus, assembly GCA_026826555.1. NCBI lineage: Eukaryota > Metazoa > Chordata > Mammalia > Cingulata > Chlamyphoridae > Tolypeutes > Tolypeutes matacus. Next base: position 1,872,326 of record JAKSZT010054557.1, read on the forward strand.
GAAAACCGTTTGTTAATTATTAAGACATGCTTTTCAAAAGATGCTCACGTAAGTTAGCTATTTGTCTATAATCCTTTCTAAGAAAAGAAAAGAATCTACTTTTACTTTTTTGGTCAAATCTCAACATTTTCTAATTTAGTAGTTCTCTTGAGTATTCTTCCTCTTCCCTTTGGGTACATTTCTGGCTCCTCAGCTAAATTATTTATAAGAAACTTTTCAGCTGAGCTTAACTTGTTTTTCTAGTAAGAACATCAAGATCCAAGCTTGTTTTTCAAACTACAACTGTGGCTCCATTCAGCCTGTCATGTTTTATAGCTAGGACAACATGCTCACTATTATTTTACAGATGGACCCAGCACTGATTTCTTTCTTTTTTTTTTTATTTAAGATTTTATTTATATATTCATTTATCCCCCCCTTGCTGCTTGTGCTCGCTGGGTCAGCTAACCACGCCGTGCGGGCGGGCTTGCCCTCACCAGGAGGCCCCGGGAACCGAACCCGGGGCCTCCCATATGGTAAACGGGAGCCCTACTGATTGAGCCACAGCCGCTTCCCAACACTTATGTTCTTTAATCACCTCTCAATCTATCCTTCCCCTGCCATACACAGCTGCTATTCTGTTTCCATCTAATTTATTTGTATTTATATTTCATATAGATACAGTCAAACAATAAATATGTAGTACCTTTTGTCTACTTTATTTCACTTAGTATATTTCCTTTTTTTTTTTTTTTTTTTTTACCTTTAATGCAAGATTATTAATATATTACTATACACTACTGTTCATAGTTTACTTTGGTTGTATTTTTGTCTGATATTAACATCTTGGAACATTAACATACATTTGTTCTGTTTAAAAGAAAAACAGTTTTATATATGCAATATTACCCATAGTCATATTTTGACATGAGGTCTCGCTATGCTATACAGTCCTGTGTTACTTTTTTTTAGTTTTTGGTTTGCTTCTCACTGGCTGCTTTCAGAATTTTCTCTTTATCTTTGGCATTTGACATTCTGAGTAGTATGTGTCTTAGAGTAGGTCTATTCGGATTTATTTTGATTGGAGTAAGCTGCGCTTCTTGGACATGTAAGTTCATTCTTTCATGAGAGTTGGGAATTTTTCAGCCATTATTTCCTCAAATACTCTTTCTGCCCCTTTTCCCTTCTCTTCTCCTTCTGGAACTTCGATGACATGTATGTTGTTGTGCTTTGTGTTACCATTCAACTCCCTAAGCCCCCCTGGCTCAATTTTTTCCATTCTTTTCTCTCGCCTCAATTTCAGCTGTTGTCTTCTACATCACTTTTTTTTTTTTTTTTTTTTAAGATTTTATTTATTTATACATCCATCCCCCTTTGCTGCTTGTGCTCGCCAGGTCAGCCAACCACACCGCACGGGTGGGCCCGCCCCCACCAGGAGGCCCCGGGAACCGAACCCGGGGCCCCCCATATGGCAAACGGGAGCCCCACTGACCGAGCCACAGCCGCTTCCCATCATCACTTTTTTTTTTAAACAACTTTGAACCTGCTGTTGTATGCCTCTAATGTGTTTTTAATCTCACCCATTGTGTCTCTCGTTTCTCATTGATTTTATTTAGGAGATTCGTATGAACTTCGTTGATTGGTTGTCTCAATTCCTTTGTCTCATCTTGGGGCTTTGATATATTCCTTTGCTTGAGCCATATCTTCCTTTTTCTTAGTATGGCTTGTAATTTTTTTGCTGATGTCTAGGCATCTGATTATGATGCTGAGTTTACTCTAATGCTCAGTTTCTCTCTTGCAAAGGGATTTAGTGGCATGAGGCTGTGTATTACTGCTGTTCTTTGATTCTTGGTTCAACCTGTTTTAGCTCTTTAGGACTGTCCCTGTTTAGGTGCTTAAATCCAGACCATGGACTCAGTATTGGGTTGCAGATCCACTTCCTAGGGCGTTGGGGAGGGAGGCTGTAAAGGCCCGAAAAAGCCTCTTTTATTTATTTACTTTATTTTTAAAGATTTATTTTTTTAATTTATTTTTCTTTATTTATCCCCCCTTCCTCCATATGGTTCAGTTGTCTGTCTGCTCATTGTTTGCTCACCTTGTCCAGGAGGCACTGGGAACCAAACCTGGGACCTCCCACATGAGAGGTGAGTGCCCAACAAACTGAACTACATCTGCTTCCCATGGGCTGCGGCGTCTGCTGGCTTGTGGCCTCTGCTTGCAGCGGTGTCTAGCTCTGTAGCAGCAGCATCTAGCTTTGTTGCAGTAGGAGGCAGCATCAGCTCATCTTCTTTTAGGAGGCAATGGGACCCGAACCCAGGACTTCCCATGTGGTAGGAGTGCGCCCTAATGGTTGAGCCACATCCACTTCCTTTTCTTTACTTTTATTTTCTTGCATGCTCTTCCTTTTGATTGGAGTCTGCTGGGTGGTTTCTAGCCTTCCCCTGGTGTCTTAAGCCCTAGAACATTTTTTCCAGGCTGTTTCTGCCTGTCCTCTAGCTATTTTTTTCTGGGAGAGAAGTGAGTCCTGTGTGTCTTCTTTTAACCCTCTAGCTAATATATGTGGGTTTTTTTTGTTTGTTTTAAAGATTTATTTTATTTATTTCTCCCTAAACCCTCACTGTTTGCACTTGCTGGGTCTGTTGTCTTCCTTGTTTCTTTAGGAGGCACCGAGAACTGACCTGGGACCTTCGATATGGAGGGGCGATGCCTAATCACTTGAGCCACCTCCATTCCCTGCTTTCCTGTGTCTCTCATTATGTTTTTCTTCTTGTGTCTCTTGTTGTGTCAGTTTGCTGAACCTGCTCATTACACCAGCTTGCTGTCTTGCTCATCTTCATTAGGAGGCATCAGGAAACTCTGCTCCTTGCTTTGTTCTATCTCTCATTATGTTTTTCTTCTTGTGTCTCTTGTGTCAGCTTGCTGTGCCTGCCCATCATGCCAGCTTGCTGTCTTCTTTATTTATTTATTTATTTATTTTTCTTACCGGGAGGTCCCAGGGATCGAACCCAGGTCCCTCCACATGGGAGAGGGACGCCCAACCATTTGAGCCACATCCGCCCCCTGCTGTCTTCTTTAGAAGGCACTGGTGCGAGTATTCTCACTGTCCTGATTCTGTGATAATCAGGGTGGGCTAAACATT
>JAKSZT010054557.1:1887581-1940269 GCA_026826555.1 Tolypeutes matacus
TTTTTTTAAGATTTTATTTATTTATTCATTTATCCCCCCCTTGCTGCTTGTGCTCGCTGGGTCAGCTAACCACGCCGTGCGGGCGGGCTTGCCTTCACCAGGAGGCCCCGGGAACCGAACCCGGGGCCTCCCATATGGTAAACGGGAGCCCCACTGATCGAGCCACAGCCGCTTCCCTAGGCAATGGATTCTTAAGGCTTTCCAACAAACAAAGCAACAAACAAACCAATTAGATAAACTTGCTTCATCAAAAGTAATCATTTGGCATCAAAGGACATTACAGGGAAATGGATGTGGCTCAAGAGGTTCGGCGTCCATCTACCATATGGAGAGACTGGGGTTCGATCCCCAGTACCTCCCGGTAAAAAAAAAAAACAAACGACATTACAAGGAAAGTGAAAAGACAACCTACAGAATGGGAGAAAATATTTGGAAATCATACAGCTGATAAGGGTTTAATATCCAGAATATATAAAGAGTTCCTAAAACTCAAGAACAAAAAGACCAAGACCCCAATTAATAATAAACGGCAGAGGACTTGAACAGACGTTTCTCCAAAGAAGGTATACCAATATGAAAATATGCTCAACAGTATTGGCCAAATAGTGAATCAAAGCCATGAGATTCTAATTCAAACCCACTTGGATGGCTATTATTTAAAAAACAGAAAATAAGTTCTGGTGAGGATTTGGGGAAATAGGAACACATGCATTGTTGGTCGGGACGTAAAATGGTGCAGCCGCTGTGGAAAACAATTTGGCAGTTCCTCAGAAAGCTAAACAGAGAATGGCAATTACATTATACCCAAGAGAATAGAAAGCAAGTACTCAAAATAGATACTTGTACACCAACATTCATAGCAGCATTACTCACAACAGCCAAACAGTAGAAGCAAGCCAAACGTCCATTAACAGGTGAACAGGCAAACAAAATCTGGTATATACATAGAGTGGAATATCATTCAGCCATATATAGGAACAAAGTTCTATACATGTTACAACATGGATGAACCATGAAGACACTGTAGTGTGAAATGAGCAGATGCAGGAAGACAAGTATGTGATTTCTCTTATATATCTAATGCTTAGAATAAAAAAATTCATAGAGATGGAAAGCAAAATAGTGGTTACCAGGGGTTGGGGTGAGGGAGGAATGGGGAGTGACTGTTTAATGGGTATGAGCTTCAGTATGGATGATGGGAATGTTCCAGACATGAAGAGTGGTAAAAGTTATACAACATTGTCAATGTTCTTAATGTCACAGAATTGTCCACTGAAAAATGGTTACAATTATTTTCATGTGATGCATATTTTGCAATTAAAAAGAAAACAAGGGAAGCGGCTGTGGCTCAATCAGTGGGGCTCCCGTTTACCATATGGGGGGCCCCGGGTTCGGTCCCCGGGGCCTCCTGGTGGGGGCGGGCCCGCCCGCACAGCGTGGTTGGCTGGCCCGGCGGGCACAGGCAGCAAGGGGGGGATAAATGAATAAATAAATAAAATCTTAAAAAAAAAAAGAAAACAAAAACAAATGTAAACACAAGGATATAACCTCTGGATAAAGGCCCAGTGCTCCACTTACTCAATTTTCATCATTCTAGTGCTAAACTTGTACTTTGGGAACGCAGTCCAGAAATTATAAGGAGATTAATGAGAAAACATGGCTTTTCAGGAATTTGCCTCAAACTCAAGATCAGGCTGCAGCATCATTTTACTACCAGACAGACAATTTCAGCATGAAGCTGACCCGTGTTTCCGTGAGTTATTCCTTCCTTGATTGAGATGCCTTGCACTCCCTTACACTAACATTGTTGTACTTTTGATAGGTAAGATTAATTTCTTCTGATAATTTTACATACTCTAAATTAGTCCATGATTTTTTTTTAAAGGGAATTGAACCTGGAACCTCGTTTATGTGAAGCATGCACTCAACTACTGAGCTACACCTGCTCCATAGTCCATTATCTTTAAATAAATTTTACTTCTCTTTCCCAATGGTGCTGCAGGTGGTTAAGCCAACCAAGTACTTTTAAAAAAAAAAAAAAAAAGATTTATTTCTCTCTCCCCACCTCCTTGTTGTTTGCACTTTGCTGTGTCTCTTCATTGTGTGCTTGTCTTCTCTTTTAGAGGCATCAGGAACCGAACCTGGGACCTCTCATGTGGAAGGGAGATGCCTAATTGCTTGAGCCATATCCACTCCTTGCTTTGTTACGTCTCATTATGGTTTGCCTCCTTGTGTCTCTTGTTGCATCATCTTGTTGTATCAGCTCGCTTTGCCAGCCCATCACGTCAACCCACTGTCTTGCTTGTCTTCTTTAGAAGATTCCAGGATCCAAATCCGGGACCTCCCATGTGGTAGGTGGGAGCTCAATCGTTTGAGCCATCTGCTTCCCAGCCAACTACTTTTTTTTTTTTCATTTAATAACATTTTATTTTAGTATTATCTAAAAATATAATAAATGTTATGCAAAGTGGTTTTACTAATTTTCCCCTTCTATGCTACTTTTTATTTTTATTTATTTTTTTTTTTTAAAGATTTTATTTATTTATTCATTTATCCCCCCCTTGCTGCTTGTGCTCGCTGGGTCAGCTAACCACGCTATGCGGGCGGGCTTGCCTTCACCAGGAGGCCCCGGGAACTGAACCCGGGGCCTCCCATATGGTAAACGGGAGCCCAACTGATTGAGCCACAGCCGCTTCCTCTATGCTACTTTTTATTTTTTTTATTTTTTTATTTTTATTTTTTTTAAAGATTTTATTTATTTATTCATCTATCCCCCCCTTGCTGCCCGTGCTCGCTGGGTCAGCCAACCACGCCATGCGGGTGGGCCCGCCCTCACCAGGAGGCCCCGGGAACCGAACCCGGGGCCTCCCATATGGTAAACGGGAGCCCTACTGATTGAGCCACAGCCACTTCCCTATGCTACTTTTTAAATAGTCCATCAGCACCTAGAGATTTTTCAAAGACACTTAAAAGAGGTAGCAGGAGGGTTTATAGCATTATTTAGGGCTAATTTCAAGGGCAATTGCTAGAAACCTTAGTAGGACATTTGACTTTTTGCTCAGTGAACAGTTTTTAAAAATTTGATATTTGAGAAGCAGGAAGAAGGAAAATACAGGGTTATGGGTACAATACCTGAAAAGATTTGAACAAATATAAAAAAATGTAAGCTCGTTGCTTACAGCACCCACTCTCTGTGGTGTGGCTCCAGCCCTTGAGAGAATCTTATTTGTTGAATGTGTCAAGCACAGGGCAGATACTCAAGCAGCTGCTGAATAAATGCATAAATCAACCCCTCTTGGAGCCCCATTCCTGAACCACACATATATCCACATTACATATAGTATTGTGTTCTTAGACATACAATATTTTAGATAAAGTCCTCTTGTGGGGATGTCATGCAGTGATAAAAGGTTAAGACATGCAGTTTATTTTCATTTTTATCAACAGTACCTATACTTTACATGAAAAATCACATAAAGATGCAATATATCACCGTCAGTATAATACTGATCTCCATATTTTACTATTACACAATATAAGGACTACATTTTAACAGATATTACAGGATACGCCATAACAGCAATTACTCCTTAGGATTTTAATAAAAATAGCTTATGGTACCAGGCTTAAACTGGGAACAAAGTCTCTATCATCTGCCTCCAGAATGATACCAGGGTAAATTTTACAGATTTGAAACCTGGATAGCATATAAAAGCGTAACATCTATGTTATCAACAACCCATTGATTTCCTGTTAAGGCCTTCTTCAGCCAATCCCCTGCGCTTCGTAGCACAGCAGAGTCTCTCAGGCAGGGACAGCAAGGCAAGCAGGATCATAGACCTTGATTGTTTCATCCCAAGCACAGTCAACCACCTGAGTAGGGCTATGGAGACTTAAATCTAAACCACAAGTAAACTCGGTGTGGTGCTCCACTGTTTCAAGAAGAGGATCAGGCTGGGAGCCAACTACTTTTTAAAACCTCATTCAACCCATGTCTAAATTCCAAGAGGGCTCTTTACACAATCCCTTTGTGTAAGAAAGTGACTTTGGTTTTAAAGTGTTTTTCTTACTTATTTTATAAGCAGTACAGTAAGAAAAAGCAAAAAGAAAGAAAAATGTATACACCTTTTTTTTTTTGCCCTAAGCATCCTGCATTTCTGTCTAGATGCATACGTGTAAAGTAGATGTGACCAAAGCTTATCAAACACTTATTAAATACTTGGTGCCTTTCTGTGCCACCTCTATTCATCTCCTGTCTCAGCAACCCTCGGAGGCAGATGTTGCCACGGTCCACGTTTAGAGATGGGGGAAGTGAGGGACTTCCTAAGGTCACCAGTTCCTGAGTGGTGAGCGGGCGTGTAGCCCAGCCTTCATGTTCTTGGCACCTGCTCCCCACCCTCAGCGACCCCTTAGCCCCCAGCACCACCAAAGTCCTCTTGGCTAGCTTTCCAGCTGGCATGGCCCAGGGGACTGGAAGGGACAAGCTAGGGGGGGAGAACCAGTTTGGGGAACGGGATCAAGAGTTTGGCTCTTTCGAATGTTTACCCCAAGTATATGCCTATAAATACGCACTTTCCATGTTGCTAGTATCACTTTCAATGCCTGCAGAATACTTCATTGCCCCGCTTGCTGAACCTTTAGATGGTTTTTTTGTTACTGAAATATGAAGAGAGTTATAAATATCTTTATGTGCTTTTCTTTTGACTTATTTCACACTGCTTCCTTCCCTAGCGTTAACAGTACCTTCGCCAATCATGGAATTGTTCTATATCCATGCTGTCTGAAACAGGAGCCGCTAGTCACATGTGGCTATTGAGAACTGAAATGTGGTGTGCAACAGAGGAAGTGAATCTTTTCTGTTTTTAACTTTTTCTTATAGTAACATATACACAATTCAAATTTTCTGATTTTAACCACTTTCAAGGATATAATTCAAGAATACAATTCAACAATATTAATTACATTCACAATACTGTACTACCAAAACCACCATCCATTACCCCAACTTTTTCACCACTGCAAACTGCACCTGTTAAGCAATAACTCCCCCTTCCCCTCCCCCAGCCCTTTATAACTTGTAATCTACTGTCTGTCTCTATGAAATGTGCTTCCACTAAGAATTTCATACAAGCAATATCATACAATATGTCTTCACGTCTGGCTTATTTCAATCAACATGATGTCATCAAGGTTTATCCATGTCATAGCCTGTATCAGAATTTCATTTCTTTTTAGGGCTGAGTAATATTCTACACCACAATTTGTTTATCCACTCATCTGCAATGGACATTTGGGTTATTTCCACCTTTTGGCTATTGTGAACAACAATGAACATTCGAGTCCCTGCTTTCAATTTTTGGGGTAAATAAGAAGTGGGATTGCCAGGTCATAACATAATTCTATGTTCAACTTTCCAAGGAACTTTCAAACTGATTTCTACAGTGGCTACACCATTTTATATTTCCAACAACAATGTATAAGGTTTCCTATTTCTCAACATCCTCACCAGTACTCCCCCACACGCCTCCCCTTTTTTGGGTTCATTTGTTTTTGTTTCTTTGTTAAGAGGTACCGGGGATCAAACCAGAGACCTCGTACATGGGAAACAGACACACAACCACTTGAGATACATCCACTCCCCCCTTATTTTAAAAATAATAGTCATCCGTCACAACAAATATGCTCCGACCAGGCATTGAATTGAGAGCTGCCAACAGGCGCCATCTCCTGGCAGACCAAGGAAGTGCACATAAGAAAATTAATAAGAGAGGCTTTTCCTGGCCTCTATAGCCTCCCTGTCCAAGGTCCTAGGAAACGACTCTACAACCAATTACTGGGTCCAGTGCCCAGTTTTGAGCAACCAGCAGAACAATCCTAACAATCAAGGTTGAGCCAAAAATCAAAGAGCTGTGGTAACTCACAGCCTCATGCCACTAAAACCCCATAAAAGAGAAAGATAGAGCATCTAAGTAAAATACAAACTAACCAGATGCCTAAGCAACAGCAAAAAATTACAGGCCATACTAAGAAAATAGAAAACATGGCCCAAGAAAAGGAATACAGCAAAGTCCCAGAAGAGATGCAGAATTTGAGAGAACTAATCAGTGAGATGAGCACACTTTTCCAAAATCAAATTGAGATAAAAGAGAATATAGATAAAGAGATCAATGACATCAAGAAGTCATTGCGCGAACGTAAAGAAGAATTTGAAACCCTGAACAGAAAAGTAACGGAGTTCATGGGAATGAAAGACACAATAGGTGAAGTAAAAAATACATTTGAAGCATACAACAGCAGACTCGAAATGATAGAAGAAAGAATAAGTGATACTGAAGACAGACAAGCTAAAATTGAAGAAAGAAAAGAACAGAGAGAGAAAAGAATGGAAAAAATTGAACAGGGGCTCAGAGAGTTGAATGACAACATAAAATGCAACAACATATGTGTCATGGGAGTTCCAGAAGGAGAAGAGAAAGGAAAAGGGACAGAAAGAGTATTTGAGGAAATAATAGCTGAAAATTTCCCAATTCTCACGAAAGAAATGAACTTACATGTCCAAGAAGCACACCGTACCCCAATAAGAATAAATCCTAATAGACCTATGCCAAGACACATATTATTCAGAATGTCAAATGTAAAAGATAAAGAGAAAATCCTCAGAGCAGCAAGAGAGAAGCAAACGATCACGTACAAAGGACGTCCAGTAAGACTTTGTGCAGATTTCTCTTCAGAAACCATGGAGGCGAGAAGACAGTGGTATGATACAATTAGGAAACTGAAAGAGAAAAACTGCCAGCCGAGAATTCTTTATCCAGCAAAACTGTCCTTCAAATATGAAGGTGAATATAAAGTATTCATAAACAAACAGAAACGAAGAGAGTTTGCAAAAAAGAATCCACCTTTACAGGAAATATTAAAGGAAATCTTAGAACCTGAAAGAAAAATACAGGAGAGAGAGGTTTGGAGGAGAGTATAGAAGAAAGAAAAGCAGAAAGGATAACCAAAAGAGTAAAAAGAAAGACAAAAATAAGATGACAAATGAAAACCAAAGAATAAAATGGAGGAAATAAATAGTGCATTTTCAGTAATATCATTGAATGTGAATGGATTAAATTCCCCAATCAAAAGATACAGGCTGACAAAATGGATAAAAAAACATGAGCCATCCATATGCTGCTTACAAGAAACTCACCTCAGACACAAGGATACAAGCCGGCTGAAAGTAAAAGGTTGGAAAAAGATACTCCATGCGAACAGTAAACAGAAAAGAGCAGGGGTAGCTATACTAATATCAGACAAAACAGACTTCAAATGCAAAAAAAGTGGTAAGAGATGTGGAAGGCCATTATATATTAATAAAAGGGACGATCCTCCAGGAAGATATAACAGCCATAAATATCTACGCACCTAACCAGGGTGCCCCAAAATATATGAGACAAACTCTGGCAAAACTGAAGGGAGAAATAGACATTTCTACAATAATCGTCGGAGACTTCAACACCCCTCTCACATCATTAGATAGAACAACTAGACAGAAGATCAACAAGGAAACAGAGAACTTGAACAATATGATAAACAGGTTAGACCTAACAGACATATACAGAACACTGCATCCAAACTCAGCGGGTTATACATTCTTCTCAAGTGCCCATGGATCTTTCTCCAGGATAGACCACATGTTAGGTCACAATACAGCTCTCAATAAATATAAAAAGACTGAAATTATACAAAGCACCTTCTCAGATCATAATGGAATGAAACTAGAAATCAATAACAGGATGGGGTCAGATGTGGCTCAACTGGTTGGGCGTCCGTCTCCCACATGGAGGGACTCGGGTTCGATCCCAGGGACCTCCCAGTTAAAAAAAAAAAAAAAAAAAAACAGACAGGAAAAAAGTAAATTTGCAAATGTGTGGAGACTGAACAACACACTCCTAAATATTCAGTGGGTCAAAGAAGAAATTGCAAGTGAAATCAGTAAATATATTGAAACAAATGAAAATGAGAACACAACAAATCAAAACTTATGGGATACAGCAAAGGCAGTCTTGAGAGGGAAATTTATAGCCCTAAATGCCTATATTAAAAAAAAAGGGAAGCGGCTGTGGCTCAATCAGTAGGGCACCCGTTTACCATATGGGAGGCCCCGGGTTCGGTTCCCGGGGCCTCCTGGTGAAGGCAAGCCCGCCCGCACGGCGTGGTTAGCTGACCCAGCGAGCACAAGCAGCAAGGGGGGGATAAATGAATAAATAAATAAAATCTTTAAAAAAAAAAAAAAAAATCTCCCAGCAAAGAAAAGTCCAGGACCAGATGGCTTCACAGGTGAGTTCTACCAAGCATTTCTAAAAGAATTAGCACCAATCCTGTTTAAACTCTTCCAAAAAATTGAAGAGGAGGGAAAATTACCCAACACATTTTATGAAGCCAACATCACCCTAATACCAAAGCCAGATAAAGATTGCACAAGAAAAGAAAATTACAGACCAATCTCTCTCATGAACATAGATGCAAAAATTCTCAATAAAATACTTGCAAATCGAATCCAACAGCATATCAAAAGACTTATACATCACGACCAAGTGGGATTTATTCCTGGCATGCAAGGCTGGTTCAACATAAGACAATCAATCAATGTAATACACCACATTAACAAATTGAAGGAAAAAAAAACACATGATCATCTCAATAGATGCAGAAAAGGCATTCGACAAAATCCAACATCCTTTTTTGATAAAAAATACTTCAAAAGATAGGAATAAAAGGAAAATTCCTCAATATGATAAAAGGCATATATGAAAAACCCACAGCCAACATCATACTCAATGGGGAAAGGTTGAAAGCTTTCCCCCTAAGATCTGGAACAAGACAAGGATGCACACTGTCACCACTGTTAGTCAACATTGTACTAGAAGTTCTAGCTAGGGCAATTAGACAAGATAAAAAAATTAAAGGCGTCCAAATAGGAAAAGAGGAAGTAAAACTCTCACTGTTTGCGGATGACATGATCCTGTATGTAGAAAATCCTGAAGTATCCACAACAAAGCTACTTGAACTAATAAATGAGTTCAGCAAAATGGCAGGATATAAGATCAACACGCAAAAATCAGTAATGTTTTTGTACACTGGTACTGAACAATCTGAGGAGGAAATCAGGAGGAAAATTCCATTTTCAATAGCAACAAAAAGACTCAAATACCTAGGAGTTAATTTAACCAAGGAAGTACAGGACCTATATGCAGAAAACTACAAAACAATGCTAAAAGAAATTAAGAAAGACCTAAACAAATGGAAAGACATTCCGTGTTCATGGATTGGAAGAATAAATATCGTGAAGATGTCAATCTTGCCCAAACTGATTTATAGATTCAATGCAATACCAATCAAAATCCCAACAGCTTACGTTACAGAAAGAATTAGAGAAGGCAATTACCAAATTCATCTGGCAGGGTAAGTGCACCCGAATAGCCAAAATTATTCTAAAAAAGAAGAGCAATGTGGGAGGAATTTCGCTGCCTGACCTTGAAACATATTACAAAGCTACAGTGGTCAAAACAGCATGGTACTGGAGGCAGATGTGGCTCAAATGGTTGGGCGTCCGTCTGCCATATGGAGGGACCTGGGTTCGATCCCCGGGACCTCCCGGTAAAAAAAACAAAAACAAAAAAAAAACAGCATGGTACTGGCATAAAGATAGACATATCGATCAGTGGAATAGAATTGAGAATCCAGAAATAAACCCTCACCTATACAGTCAACTGTTTTTCTGTTTGTTTGTTTGTTTTTAAAGATTATTTATTTATTTATTCATTTATGCCCCCCCCCCCCCCCCGCTGCCTGCGCTCGCTGGGTCAGCCAACCACGCTGTGCGGGCGGGCCCGCCCTCACCAGGAGGCCCCGGGAACCGAACCCAGGGCCTCCCACATGGTAAACGGGAGCCCCACTGATTGAGCCACAGCCGCTTCCCAGTCAACTGGTTTTTGACAAACCTACCAAGCCCACGCTGATGGGAAAAAACAGTCTCTTCAACAAATGGTGTTGGGAGAACTGGATATCTATAACCAAAAGAATGAAAGAGGACCCCTATCTCACCCCCTATACAAAAATCAAATCAAAATGGATCAAAGATCTAAATATAAAAGCCAGGACCATAAAACTACTAGAAGAAAATGTAGGGAAACATTTTCAAGACCTTGTAGTAGGTGGTGGTTTCTTGGACCTCACACCCAAAGCACGTGCAACAAAAGAAAAATTAGATAAATGGGACCTCCTCAAAATTAAACACTTTTGCACCTCACAGGACTTTGTCAGAAGGGTGAAAAGGCAGCCAACTCGATGGGAAAAAATATTTGGAAATCACATATCTGATAAGGGTTTAATATCCAGGATATATAAAGAGATGTTACAACTCAACAATAAAAAGACAAATGACCCAATTAAAAAATGGGCCAAAGACTAGTGGGTGTGATTTGAGTTTCCCTAATAGCCGATGACATTGAGCATCTTTTCATGTGACTGGCCATTTGTATATCTTCTTTGGAGAAATGTCTATTCAATTTCTTTGCCCATTTTTTAAATTGGGTTGTCTTTTTATTGTTGTTTTGTAGCAGTTCTTTATGTATTCTGGATATTAAAATCTAATCAGATATATGGTGAGCAATTATTTTCTCCCATTCAGTAGGGTGTCTTCTCACTTTCTTGATAAGTGTTCTTTGACAAACTAAAGTTTTTAATTTTGATGAGGTCCATTTTATCTATTTTTGTTGTTGTTGCTTGTTCTTTGGAGTTGTGTCTAAGAAACATTACCGGGAAGCAGCTGTGGCTCAATCAGTAGGGCTCCCGTTTACCATATGGGAGGCCCCGGGTTCGGGTTCCTGGGGCCTCCTGGTGAAGGCAAGCCCGCCCGCACGGCGTGGTTAGCTGACCCAGTGAGCACAAGCAGCAAGGGGGGGAGAAATGAATAAATAAATAAAATCTTTAAAAAAAAAAAATATATATATATATATATATATATATAGAAAGTAAATGTGGTTAATTTCACTTTTCTAGGCTCATCAGTGAACAATATATAATATGTAATCATAACATGCCCACTGAGTGTTAATTTAACGTATACATGAATTATTGATTTAAACAATAATGTGATTTGGGAAGATGGAGGGTGGGAAGATGGGGGAGATGGAGTGATATAAGAATTTAAGAGTGCTCAGCTACTGTATTTGGTTTGTATAAAGTTGGTGAGTTTTAATACAGCAGAATAAACATATTAAAATCAAAGTAGTTGCTTCTGGGAAGTAGAACTCAGGAGTGATGCAAGGAAAAACAAAAACCTTTTTATATGTGGATGGTAGCATTGTTATAACTGATATACAAATAGTGAAACATAGCTACTAAACACTGTCAATGGTATGGTTAAATAGCTACATGCAGCAAGTAACTACTGTAATGAAAAGCACAAACTTTGATGATTTTACATGGTTCTTTATACTCATTTAAAAAAAAAAGAAAAGAAAAAGAAAAAAAATGGTCCTTGCTCCCAGCATTTTTATTTTGTTAATGGGTATGGCAGTTTGAGATTATTTATCAATTTCACAAAGGGATATTGGATTGTTTGTAAACTGGTCTGTTCCTTGTGATACCCTTTGATTGTATAAAATTCAGAGGTTTCACTTTCACTGATTAAATTAATATTAGGGGGGAAGGATGTGGCTCAAATGGTTGGGCGTCCGTCTCCCATATGGAGGGACCCAGGTTCAATCCCTGGGACCTCCCGATAATAAAAAAAATAATAATAATAATATTAGGGCTTTATTCGGCCATGTCAGTAGGACACTGAGTCCCTGCCCCTTGGTGCGCAGACACTTATGAAGTAAATACAAGAAGGAGAACATAAAGAACACAGAGGAAGAGAGACAGCTCATCAGATAGGATCCTGCAGCCCCTGAAGAGAGATGAGCCTGATAGTCTACAGCTGGCCTTATGGAGAAAGCAGAGCAGCTAAGCCTGGAAAGAAACAACCCCCAGGGAGAAAGACAAGCCTTATGCCTGCCTACAGCTGAGATAGGAAAAAGCAGGGTCCAGGAGTCTTAAGAGGAAAGAGGAAGGCTGAACCCTAGCAGACACTGCCTGCCATCTTGTGTCAACACATGGCAACAGACTTTGGGTGACAAAGTATCTCTTATGGTACCTTGCTTGAGTTGGACTCTTTAGAGCTTGGTAACTCTATCCCAAATAAATACCCTTTATAAAGGCCAACAGAGTTCTGGTACCCCTTTTGGCTGACTAATACAATGGGTAATGTTTTTTTTGTTTTGTTTTGTTTTTTTGCTGGGTTATTTTTTAAGACTGAATATTTTCCCATAATTATTTCACATAGTATAAAAGCAGATGTGATTTTTTAAAATCTTAATTTAGAAACAACAGGAATTCATTCATTGACACTAAAGTCTGGGCTACTGAAGTTGGACAGAAGTTTAATGGTCGTCTGGCCCAACCACCCAAGTCCTGCTTCAATTTCCTCTAACTGGTCACTCTGTGCTGTCACCAGGGTTATGTCTGGGCTACTGGAGAGGGAGGGAGCCACCAAGAGTTGGGAGACAATTCTTCACTGGTCTCTTGAATCTCTCACATGTTTTGCAAACAAGGCATTTGTTTTGGACTATATCTCACAATATTTGTAAAATGAATAACATTAGAACACAGAGACAGTATCTCCCTCTGGAGCAAAGGGCAGCAACTTTACTGCCCATCACAGAAGAGTCAAAGAAGATTCAGGTTCCCTCAGCTCTAGGTTCCTCTCCTATATAGCAAGTCACTGCGTGAGCAGGTGTCTATCTGGGCTGGGGCAAGGGGAAAGATGCAAATATGCTGATGCTCACGCTGCTTGGTGTGCTTTAAGAAATTAACTGTTCGTTTTCTGAGAAGTCCCCAGTCTTCTGCCAGCATCTAGTAAACTATAACAGACTACCTTGTTAGCTTCCAGGTAGAATAAAAATCTCAGATCCTTACAGTTCCTGACACCAACCCCCTAAGGCACAAAGCCATTTTGGGCCAACTAAAACCAAGAAGCTCTCCCATGTTTAGCACCAAACCACCTATGGCCCAGTTCTAACCCTCTGGTCAAATCTAACCTTTCCTCTCAATGGCCCAAGACCCCATGCCTTCTCTTCCCTGAGTGAAGACCCCAGGTCCTTCAATCATTCCATGGAGGACACTGTCTTGTGTCCTTGAGGTTACTCAGGCTCAGACAGAGCACCTGGCTCCCTATTTTCCTCTTCCAGATGCCTTCGCCACTGTACTGCGAAGGCCACCATACCACTCTGTGGCAGCCAAAGGAAACATGGGATCACTCCTCCAGCTCCCTGACGTGGGCTATTTCCACACGTGCTTCCCATGGAGAGTGTCAGCTGACCACTGGAAGCCACATGCAGGTCACTCTCTGCTGACTTGATGACAGTAGTCTAGATCCTGGTTTGGGGCCTAATGAACATGATGGCCTTGCATTCCAAGTGTCAAAGGACTGAAGGCTCTGTGTATTTCCAGAACTTCTACCTAGTTTTGGGGGACCCTCTCAGTATCCTTTCCCTTTGCCTATACCCTTTTCGTCCAGTAAGTTAACAAAGCTGGAGCTCTTCTACCATATGTGGATCCAGGGAACCTATGGAAACCCAGGCTCACCCTGCGAGCTGCACATCCTCGAGGGTTTAGTCTTATTAAAGGGGAATGAGGAGAGGTGACCCCACCCTGGCCTGAGTGACTAAGCTGTTCTAAAGCCTTCAGGAGCCACTTTAGAATACTGTCAAAAAGATAAAGTTCATCGGTCTTCAGAACATGGACTATGTTTTTGTTTTTTTTTTTCAACACTAGTACTGGGCTTTCTGGGCAGTGTGACAGGATCGTGAGGAAGTGTATGGTAGCCCCTTATCACATGAGTTTACTCAATGTGAAGCTGACCCTACAACAAGTGAGCACTGGGCAGGTGGGAGCAGGACTGGGGTGGTCTGGAGACAAGCATCACAATGAGACCAGCGCAGATGGATGTGGGAAGGAAAGCAGCCGGGCCCACCTCTGGGGGAGAGTAAGGACACAGAGGAGGGGGTGGGGAGTGCATGTGCATGAGTCAAGATTGGACTATGTCTTCTTCTTTTTTTTTTTTTTTTTAAGAGGTACCAGGGATTGAACCTGGACCTTGTACATGTAAAGCAGGAGCTCAACCACTGAGCTACACTTGCTCCTCTGGACTATATCAGCTCCACTGGACTATGTCTTCTTAACCTTTGTACAATGTCTTTAACCATTTATTCTCTCTTGTGTATTCTCTTATGTATTCAAAATCCCAAAATCTGCTCAACTAGCAGACTCATCTTATGCTAATTTTATTTTCTGAAGATGACTTACTGGGTGCTTTTTCCAACAATCTGTTTGGTGGGACTTTTCATTTTACAGTTCTTTGGCAATGGATACTCCCGAATTGAAAGAAGTCAACCTTATTCCCTTTGAAAATAAACATTAGCAGTAATCAGAGTATTTTTAAAACCGGTTTTTGACTCTCTCATGACACAACTACATCTGAATTATACCTGAATTTAAAATCTTATCCTCCATTAACTGAAAAATTCAACAGGAACGTTCCCTTTTCTGATCTCACACAGTCATGCATACTACTAACAGCATAATTCACATTTCCCCAAGAATGAAAGTAACCTTATTATTATTTCTCATAATATATAACATCCGTAACAAAATTTAGCCCAAGCAGAAGTTATAAAGAAGTATTTAAAAAAAAAAAAAAAAAAAAAAAAAAGCCCACCAGGAGACGTGGCACAGCCAGGGTACCAGCTTCCAGGAGCTGTTGCACACTGTGCTCTTTCCCCTGGGCACACTCAGTGCACATGGCAACCTCATTCCTGCACATCCCAACACACTCCTTGTAGGTACTTCACACAACTGCAGATAGGCTGCCCACAGGAGTCCCTGGCTTTCTCCTCACGTCGCCGCACTGCCTCAACTCTTGCAGTTCAGGGGCTGTACTTCAGGCTGCCCCATCTCTGTAGGGCCACACACGCTGCCTGAAACCAGGGGTTCCTCAAGGGCAGCCCCACTGGGGCTCCTGTCCACCAGAGCCACACACCTCACTCCCGACAGGAGCTCAGTAACCTGGCTGATGTCAGGGCACACTCTTTCCCCTAAAACCAGCCCCAGTGGACCCTGAAGTTGGCAGCAAAACCATTTTACATGTGTCTTTTGTGTGAAAACAGGGCTCCTCTCATTTGGCCTCAATCAGTACAGCTACAGAAAGGGAGAAGGGAGAAGCTGAAGAAGAATGAGCAGGAAAGCAGAGAAGAGCCGAGAGCAAAGGCCAATGGTACACCCAAATGGCAGGGGGCAAGGCTGAAGGAAGGAAAGGTCTGGTGGGTGAGGACTATGAGTGCAATGGACTTCTACAAAGGAGGAAGAACCGCCTCGAGAAGTTGGGGTTCCAGCACAGAAAGGAAGACGAGAGATCCAATTTACACAAGTAGCTATAGAAAGGCGAAAGATGGAAACCAAACTTTCCAGTGCACTCCTAGAGGAAAGGCGGGAGTGGAGAGAAGAAAAAATAACCTCTAAAACCACGGGAACTATGGCAGTTTGAGATTATTTTTTGTGAATCCCAAAAAAGAGAAAGATTATGCTTGTAAACGGGCCAGTGATACCCTTTGATTGTATTAAATTCAAAGATTTTAAGTTTACTTTGATTCGACCACATCAGTAGGGCATGACTCAGGGTTAAATTCCCGCCCCCTTGGTAAGCCCATATAAAAGGACACTCAAAAGGGAAATTGATCATTTCAGTCCTACCATGTGACAGATAGGAGAAAGCTCAATAGCTAAAGCCCAGGGAGAGATAAGCCATTTGCCCGATAGTTTGCAGCTGAAGAGAACAGAGCAGCTGAGTGGGTCCAGAAAGAAATGAGTCCTATGCCAGCCCACAGCTGAAATCAGAAGGAAGTGGGCCCATGGAGCCTTAAGAGGAAGAAAGAAGGAGAGACCAGGCAAAGATCGCCTGCCATCTTGCTTCAACACGTGGCAGCTGACTTCGGTGAGAAAGTACCTCTTATGGTACCTTGAGTTGGATTCTTTAGGGCCTTGTAACTATAACCTTTTAACCCAACTAAATGCCCTTTATAAAAGCCAAAAGATTTCTGGTACTTTGCATCAACACCCCTTTGGCAGACTAATACAGGAAAGTTTACACCACCCCAATCATCCAAGGCCCAAGAAAAGGGGGGGGGAGCCCACAACTGTCAAAGTTATCGAAATGCACTAACCTCGGCAAGCGTTTAGGTTTCGTTATATAGAGAAAACCAAGGAAATAAAAGTCTGCTTGATAAATTTTTTGCTTCAGTGGAGGCTGTGGGAACTTGGCCAGAGATTGCTAACTTCTGCCAGGAGGGCGAGGAGAAGAGCTAAGATTGCAGGAGAGACCCTCAGGTACAGGGTGGGAGAAGGTGGCTACCACCAAGGTGTGCCAAGAAAGAACATACATTGTTTTCTAAAATCCAGCCTCTCCGTTTACTAAAATAACATTCTTCGTTATAAGAGAAACCCATGATTATAGTAGAAAACGTGGAATGTAGCAGACACCGAGAGGAAAGCACCCTGCCTGGTCATCTCCCCAACACAGAACCGGAGAGAAAAGACCTCCTGTCCCCTTTGCCTAGGTGGATAACCCCCCCAAACATGCTGGGGATCTGTGCTGTAACCACCTTTATGGCGTCACAGCTTGCCATCAACCTCTACCTGGCATGGGGCACTCTGCTCGGGCTATTGGGAAGCACCAACTCCTTTTGCCCAGGACCCCACTGCAGGACATGAACTCCATTACATGGGTAAAGAGAATGTTGTCAATATTAGCACAAGTATCTCTGGCAGCTTTAAAGTCCCAAAAATACTGTTTTATTAAAAAACAGGAGCGGATGTGGCTTGAGCAGTTGATCGCCCGCCTCCCACATGGGAGGCCCCAGGTTCGGTTCCCGGTGCCTCCTGAAAAAACAAACAAGTAAAACAAACGAAAAAAACCAACTCACGGAAGCCGATGTGGCTCAGTGGTTGGGCGCTGGCTTCTCACACAGAGGGTGTCCGGTTCAATCCTTGGCCCCAAGTACCTAAAAATCTCCCAAGAGGTCACCAGCTCCCACCTCTAGTTACAGCTGGAAAGCAGGGGTGGCAGGACTGCAGGATACTGAGAGGAGACTGGTGGCACCCACTCTGGGAAGCTGCAGGTCAACGATGTTTTTGGAAAAGTGTGGGCCTATCTAAGACAGAGAGTGGGGGTGGTGGGGGAGAAGCAGAGGGAGGTCCCTGAAAACACCTCACTGTCTGCATCCCCAGAGATTCCTCAATCTGCCTTGCCAGGCTCTTGGAGGTCTGGACCTGCCGCCCTGTCCAGCTTTAGCCCCCACCCTCTGTGCCCACCAGAGGCTTGCTGACAGGTCACACACCCCTCCTGCCTCGTGTTAGTCTGTCGCACCAGACACTATGCTCCCTGACGGTGGGGGCTTTGCTTTCTCACTCTTGTATCCCCATGGAGTTTGACCCAGAGAAAGTGCTTGGGAAATGTCTATGGAATGAGAGAATGAATGAGTGAACAAACAAATGAACTACTGAATGTGAAGATACTAAAGAACAGAAGCACACCTCGGGGGCTGTAAGGCTTCCGGGTCCTAACTGTTCTGCAGTGAGTCTCCAAGCAACACCAACATTTCTGAAGCAGGTGTATAGAACGGGCCTCTGAACATGGCCTTGGCCCTGGGTGTGCAGCAGGTTCAACTCCCATTTCCAAGGAAGTAGATATTCCAAAAGGAGAAAAAATGAAAGAAAAAAAAAAGTATTTCCCTTTTCTGCACCGCAAAGGCTTCCTGAGCAGGAGCCTTCCCACAAGAGTGGAAGAATCAGGAAAGAAAAGAGCAGCAGTAGACACAGGAAGACAGGCGGGGGCAGGGGTGCACGGAGAGACGGGGGGGGGCAAGGCACAGCCTGGAGCAACCAGGAGTTCTGCATGCCCCCCCACCCCATCCTTCTGGTGCTCGCATGCTGGCACTTCCTCCAGGTGGCCCTACAGGAGGTCCCAGACCACAAGCACTGACCCCCACAGAACTCCCATAGCATGCACACCTCAGAGGCAGGGCACACAGCAAAATAACAATTCAGCATCTACTGTCCCCCTGGTCTCATCCGCCCCCACAGAGTCAGAAACCATGTGCTCCTCCCAGCTGAACCCCCGTACCTCCACCTATCATGGAGCACTCGGAAGTTTCCTGAGCAGCCCTGCCCTATAAGGACATCCTTCACTGCATCAAGCCTGGAGAGCCCAAGGGCCCCTTGTTGCCTCTGGTAACACACACTCTGAACAGAGACCCACCACTGCCATCATTTCAATGAGACAGATGTTGTTGGCAGTCCCATCCATCTGGCACAGAACCAGCCATAGTCTTCCTAGGCGAAGTCAATGAATCCCAGCCCTGTAGTGGATCTGCCCAGATGCCTGTTCAAGGCAGGAAGTACCTCCAGGAAGAGGGAATCTGACAGGGTCAGCCAGACAGGTCTAGGTTCAGGGCTCTGACACCAGAGCCCTGAGTGGCGCTGTGCTCCTGACCTGGGCCTGTGATACCCAAGCCCACCTGTGACCCTGGGGTATCCCAAGTCTCTCCCTTTTAAGGTCAGCAGCACAAAGCCATCTAGGGCCATCTAGAGCCAGGGCCCCACCTCTTGGAGCAGGCTTCTCTGAACCCATCTGTGGGTGATACCCAGATGCCACCCACCTGGTCTGCTCCCCGCTTCCCGGCCAACGTTGGCCTGAAGTACAACTAGAGGTTAGCAGGGAGAGCTCTCACTGCTCTCTTGGGACTGCATAGCCCTCTCCACCTACAATGAATTTTGATGACTCTCTTCTCCCTTAGTATGGGAGAAGCAGGGTCCCAAGGCGTCTTCACAGTAACCCTGAAACCTGTGCTAGCTGAACTGCCAACTACCAGATTCTCTTCTTTTTGACTACACAATTATCAGCACCAGTGTTAGTGAAATTCTTTTGAATACAGCTTAGAGCATCAGCTCTCGGGATAACAATTCAACATCCCTGGAACGCAATGACCACAGAACCCAGAACTACCCTGGAGCTGGCTATCCAGAAGACAGAACATTTCCATATCCCCGGGCGTCCCACTCATGATGTATGGAAGCTAATGGCGTAGGAGGCAGGACAGAACTGGACTGTGGGCATATACAGCCAATCCAGGATATGGGGGTTCAAATCCAGGTCATTCACATGAACATAAAACAACTTGTTAGAAAAGAAAAATGGATCTGAACGATTTTTTTAAAAATCAAAGCTAATTACAACTCAATAGTAAAGAAGGCAAATAACCCAGGTAAAAAAACAGGCAAAGGATGTAGAGAGACATTTCTTCAAAGAAGATATACAAATGGACTGATGAGCAAATGAATAAATGCTCAACATCATTAGTCATCAAGGAAATGCAAATTGAAACCATGAGATACCACTTCACACCCACTAGGATGGCTATAAGCAAAAGGACAAGTGTTGGTGAGGATGCAGAGAAACTGGAATACTCATACGATGCTGGTGGGATGTAAAATGCTGCAGCCACTTTGGAAAACAGCCTGGCAGTTCCTGAAATGGCTAAGCATAATTACCATATGATCCAGCAATTCCCCCTCCTGGGTATATGCACAAGAGAAATGAAAAGGGGCACGGACGTGGCTCAAATGGTTGGGCATCTGTCTCTCATATGGAGGGACCAGGGTTCGATCCCCGGGATCTCCCAGTTAAAAAAAAAAAAAAGAAAGAAAGAAAGAAATGAAAACATGTCCATGCAAAAACTTTAAATATGAATATTCAGAGCAGCATTTATTTACAATAGCTGAAAAGCGGAAACAATACAAATGTCTGTTAATTGACGAACGGATAAATCTGACGAATGGATAAATGTGATATATCCATATGATGGAATATTGTTTGGCCATAGAGAAGGACTGAAGTACTGATACGTGCTATAATATGGATGAGCCTTGAAAACATTATGCCCAGTGAAAGGAGCCAAACATAAAAGACCACATATTCTATGACTCCATTTATATGAAAATATCCAGAACAGGCAAATCTATGGACACAAGAAGTCAATTTGTGGTTGCTAGAGCTGGGGGGTGGGGGTGGGATGAGGGATTGAGGATGACGTCCAGGAGTGTAGGATTTCTTTGGGGGTTGACAAAAATGTTCTAAAAACTGATTGTGGTGATGGTTACACAAATCTGAGAATATACTAAAAGCCCTGAACTGTACACTTTAAATGGGTAAATTGGTTTGTGAATTACAGCTCAACAAAGCTGTTTAAAAATAAATAAATAATGGGAAGCGGCTGTGGCTCAATCAGTAGAGCTCCCGTTTACCATATGGGAGGCCCGGGGTTCGGTCCCCGGGGCCTCCTGGTGAAGGCAAGCCGGCCCGCACGGTGTGGTTAGCTGACCCAGCAAGCACAAGCAGCAAGGGGGGGATAAATGAATAAATAATAAAATCTTTAAAAAAAAAAAAAAAAAAAATAAAATAAAATAAATAAATAAATAAATAAATAATTTTTAAAAAATCAAACCTAACTCAGGAACAGTGGTTTTTCAACTGAGGGCAGCGTTGTCTCTCCTGGAGAGGTTTAGAAATCCCTGAGGTTGTATTTAGGTTGCCCCAATGACAAAGGTGACTACAGGCACCCAGTGGACAAGAGAGAGGGACAATTCCATACAAATAACCCCACAAATACACAGACAAAAATGCCACTTGCAAGGCAACCCCATGAGAAACACTGTATGAGAATGACCAACTCAATTTACAAACTGTTGGGTGCCTATCGTGCGTAACAAACAGTGCAAGGGGCAGGGACCAGGAGGGAAACAGATAAATAACTTGAACCAGAATTCACCAAGAGGCATTCTACACCACAAGTCATAAAGCAAAAGCTAGAGAGTGGGGGGTACTAAAATAAGAGGTGGACGCGCAGGGATGCAAAGGGTACATGCGGTGCTGCGCTGGGGAGCTGGGCCACCCAGCCAACAGCCATGCCCCAATCCCTGGTGGTAACCCCTGGATAGGGTCTGAGTGTGTACAGCTGCCCCACTGTGACCTGGGGTAAATCCTGACGAGTCTGAACCTAGCCTGTCCAGTGAGGTAGGCATCAGCTACCTGCGGCTCTTGGGCACTTGAAATGTGACTTGTGTGACCTGAGATGAACTATATACACACTGGATTTCAAAGACTTTGTACTAAAAAAAAAAAAAAAAAGAATATAAGATATTTCATTAATAATCAACTATGTTGATGACATGTTGAACCATTCTTCTGATATACTGTTAAAATATTTCTCAAAATTAATTCCACCTGTTTCTTCCTTTTCTTTTCTTTTTTTTTGAGGTACCAGGGCCAGGGGTTAAACCCAGGACCTCCCCATGTGAGAAGCCGGTGCTCAACCACTGAGCCACATCAGCTCCTCTGAGTTGTTTTTTCCATTTTTTTATTTTGTTTTGTTTTTAGGAGGCACTGGGAAATGAACCCTGGACCTCCATGTGGGAAGCAGGAGCTCAACTGCTTGAGCCACATCCACTCCCCTCCACATGTTTCTTTTGAGTTCTTAACGTGGCTACAAGAATACTGAAAGGACAGCTGTGACTGGCATTGTCTTTCTGTGGGACAGCTGCAGTCCCTCCAGTACCATGGTCCATGGAAGAGGTGGGGTGGCCCTGTGGCGTGGTTCTAGATAATGAGATTTGAGAGGGCTGGTGGGGGGCTCTTCGGAAGAGTTATCTTTATTCTTGGCCACACAGGGATAAAACTGCTTGGAACTAAACATATGAATGAGTGCTGGGAAACCAGGGAGAGGTGAGGGTCGGTGATTATACCAAAGCCAATGTCCTAGTTGTGCGACTGTCCTACCATCATGCAAAACATTCCCACTGGGAAAAGTGAGTGAAAGATATTCCAGAGCTTGCTGTATTATTCTCTTACAACTGCATTTGAAACTACAATGATCTAAAACAAACAAACAAACAAACAAAAAACACTTCAAAGTTGGGGGGCACAAAGAGAAGGTTCTCCTCCTACCCTGGGCACTGCTGGGTCAGCATGGAGTCCCTGGACTGCAGTAGCTAGCTTACAGCTTGGCGGAGAACTGGACTGTGGGCAAAAGGAACCAAGGATGGGAGAAGAGAGAGACAGGAGGACTCGAGGTCCTTGTTCACGGCATTGAGCTGCTGGGTTAACCAGCCCACTGCACCCGCCTCAGAATTTTTGTCAGGTGCAGTAAGTTTCCCTATTTCAGGCCAAGCTGAGTTGGTGTTTCTGTACTTGCAGCCAGCGACCAACCGCAAAAGAGGACAGAGGAGGGTGGGGATTAACTGAGAGCAGGGGATGGGGAGAATTTCACAGAAGTCTCAGGATGAGGAGATGGGGACCCCAAGCAGAAAGTACACAAGGCTTTCTGGATAAAAGTGGAAGACTGGCGCCTGGGAAGGCTGGCCTCCTAATAAAATCAGGGATTTAGTGGGTTTGGAGGATCCCAGACTCAGACCAACTCAGAGCATGTTATGAGGGAGGAGAGCTGCTTAAAACAGGCCAGCCTCCTGGCCCAGATATGGGGAGACTCAGTGAGCCTGCCAAGCCGCTCCAAAGAACTTCTGAGTGTTCTGGGGAGCAAGAGAGATGGAAAAGCCCACAAGGAGGTAAGGTAGTTCCAGTTTAGGAAATGGGAGTTACCTGAGCACCCAATGCCCATTCCCAGAAGTATTCTGAAGGGACTCGCCAGAACCTGGTGTATGTGGGTATTTAAGGGGGCGCAGGGAGCACCAGAACCAGTATAGAGGCCAGTTAAATGGGGTCTACTCTGAAAGGCTCTACTTCCCAACAGCCTGGCCTGGTGAGCATCAAGGCAGCACAAGTCCTCTGGGGGACCTTGTATTTTTTAAAAACTGACTGAGGCAGTCTTTGATATACAAGGCCTTGGGAATATAAACACAACTCCCAGGGACTGTGCTCTTGAAGCCCGAAGGCAAAGAAAAGAAGGGGCAGCCTAGCTGCAGCAGTAATTACAACGTAAGTGAAGCTAAGCATTTGCTCCATGCCAGGTCCAGGGCTATCAGTAGCTCATTTAGTCCTCTGGCCACTGAGAGAAAGGGCAGACAGGCACTATTATTGACCCTGCTTTAACAGAGGAGGAAATTGACTTACGTCACTGTTTGAATGTTGTCACCTGAGCATGTATTACCTTCTCAAAGACAAAACCACTGGGAGCAGATGTCGCTCAAGCTGTTGAGCGCCTGCTTCCCACATGGGAAGTCTCAGGTTCAGTTCCCAGTGTCTCCTAAAAATAAAATAACAAGCAAAACAAACAAAGAAAAAAACCAACTCATGGGAGCTGATGTGGTTCAGTGGTTGAGTGCTGGCTTCTCACATACGAGGTCCCAGGTTCAATCCCTGGCCCCAGTACCTCAAAAAAATAAATAAATAAAAATAAAGACAAAACCGCTGCCGCCACCACCACCACTACTACCATGAGCCCAGGGTGAGGATGGAATGGCCCAGGAGTAGCCTGAAAAGAAAGGAACCTGCAGAAATTCACAAATCAGAACACAGAAAATAAGAATGAAATTTAACCTCATGGGACATGAAACCAGTGTCTCCTGGCTCACAAAAGAGAAAACGTAGCGC
This sequence comes from Tolypeutes matacus, assembly GCA_026826555.1. Lineage (NCBI taxonomy): Eukaryota > Metazoa > Chordata > Mammalia > Cingulata > Chlamyphoridae > Tolypeutes > Tolypeutes matacus. The sequence goes on from JAKSZT010054557.1 coordinate 1,911,328, forward strand.
CCTCTTTTGAAGAACCAATCGCCATCAAGGAGTTAATCCAGAAAACCAAAAGGGATTTAGTTAACAGGCCCCTTTGAAAAGCCATTATTATACTTCAGTTGACAGTAATATAGCCTTTAATGAAATCTACTTTTTCCTGGTTTTAAAAGAAAAACTTTCAAATTAGGAATTTTTGAATAAGCAAAATTAAAAAGGAAAGAGCTGAAAAAATACTTTCCCCAGACACAAAGGATTAATATGTCAAAGTCCTACAATCCGACAAAGAAAGATATTAAAACGATAGTAGATAAATGGGCAAAGAACAGAAACTTCACAACCAGAACTACAAGTAACAAAGAAATAAATGAAAAAAACTTCAACTGCCATAACAGATTTAAAAATACAAATCAAAACAGAATCTTCTGCATCAAAGTGGCAACAATGGTTTCCTTCTGAGTTTGTTCCCCAGGATCTTTGTTACATATCGCCCAAGTTTTCCAGATAGGCCACACAAAAGTCTTAAGATGTGCTTCACATATTGTTCTTATTTAATTTTTACAACCAGAGAGATGAGGTACTATCCCCATTACGGAAGTGAGGACGCTGGGACAAACTGCAGCTTGTCCAAGATCCCCAAGCTGGGAAGCAGATGTGGCTCAAGCAACTGGTCTCCCGTCTACCAAATGGGAGGTCCTGGGTTCAATTACTGGGGCCTCCTCGTGAAGGCAAGCTGGCCTGCGCACCAAGGTGCAACAAAAAGAGACAAAGAGGAGAGACCATGAGAGACACAGCAAACCAGGAAGCTGAGGTGGCTCAAGCAACTGAGTGCCTCTCTCCCACATCAGATGTCCCAGGATCAGTTCCCAGTGCCTCCTAAAGAGAAGACGAGAAGAGAAGACAAGCAGACACAGAGGGCACAAAGACAACAAGGGGGTGAGGGCAAAAAAATAAAATTAAAGTAAAGTAAAATAAAATAAAAATAACCATTTAAAAAAAATAGACTCCCAAGCCAGTCAGGGCAAGGCTGGGATGCTGGCCCGGGCAGGAGGGCCAGCCTGGGCACCAAAGCATTTGGCACCAAATCCCCTTTAAAAATACCCAGCAGCCTCAATGACCTCAAAGGTATGTGTGGGCAGTACAGGCGGTGGAAGAAGGAGGGTAATTCAGCACAAATCTCTGGAAGATAATTTAAGTTTCTATACAACCCTACGTATATATAACGTGACCCTGATCCTAATGGTCAGAAGGTGATAATTTAGGATGAGAACAATCAAGGGAAGGAGAAGTGGCACAAGCAGCTGGACACCCGCCTACCACATAGGAGGTCCCAGGTTCGGTTCCCAGTGCCTCCCAAACAGCAAGCTGACACAACCAGCCGGCAATGAGATGATGCAATGAAGAGACACAACGAGGAAACACAATGAGAGACACATGCAGGGAGCGGATGTGGCTCAAGCAGTTGGGTACCCACCTCCCACATGGGAGGTCCCGGGTTTGGTTCCTGGTGCCTCCTAAAGAAGACAAGCAGAGACAATGAGCAGACACAGTGAGAACACAATGAGCAGACACTGCAAGCACAAAACAACGAGCAGAAACAACAAGCAAATATGCAAGGGAGCCATCTCGGGGGGAGGGGCAAGAGGAATTGTGTGAGGCTGGAAGTACGTTTGAAGGTTAAGAGTGGGGCATATGGGAGTCCTTTATATTTTTTATGTAACATTTATATAATCTAAAGCTTCTTTAAAAATAAAAAAAAATATTAAAAAAATAATAAAGGGAAAAATATCTAACGAATGAAAAAAAAAGAGTGGACATCTTTATGGGCCTAGAGGCTTCCACAAGGCTCACCACTCTAGCCCATTCCTACAGGGCAGGTGCTCAAAAACTTACAGAACTGAATTTATGGATGATGGGATTGTGGTTAATATATTCTTCCTTAGACTTTATTTCTGAATTTCCAATGAAAAAAAGTTATATTAAAATAAACATTTAAAGGGGATATACCTGGACGGGCATGCTAACAGCAAAGCATGTCTAGGAAGCATCTATCCAACCTCACCCCATCTTCCCTTTCTGGGGGGTTTCGGTCCACCTCCTCTCGGAACTACAGCCTAGGACTATGAATACTGAGCAGCTCTCTAGAAGCAGCCCCCTCTGTAAAGGCACAGTTCCAGGCTGCCATGCACTTACTACTGGGGCTCTGCTTTCACCCCAACTAGAATTTGGGTAGGTGGTCCCCCACTGTGAACCAGCCCCCGTGATGTGGGCAGACCCACATGAGGCCCAAGCAGCTTTGGAACTGTGGCTTATTCTCTCTAGAGCCTTACCTCAAGCCTGCTATGTTCCCCAAGCTGTTCGCCTCTGGCTCATGGAGACATTATCCCACTGACCCACAGGCTCTGCCACCATGAAGCCAGAGGGAGGCCTTGGTGTGGGCACAGGGAAGAACAGATGGGCCTATAGGCTCTCAAGCTCACAGAGCTCCTTCCAGGTGTAGACTGCCCAACCCTTCCAATTACGTTTCAAAACATCCCATTCATTCTTGTAATTTTTCTTAAAACTCCACAGGTTAATCATTTAGCTTCTTACTTATCATTAAGCTACAGAATCTCAATTTGAAAAGGGACAGGTGGCCTTCCAATTGGAACCTGACAGGCCTCTGAGCAGGCAAGAGCTGGGGTCACAGGCTGATGCCCCACCACTGCCAAACATGGGCACAATGAGAGGACTCATCTTCAAAAAAAGACCAGAGGCTCCCAATTTTAAATTTCTAAGCATTTACTACAAAGCACATCTTCCCCTTAATTATCCAAATGATCCATAATAATCAACAGTAAACATGTCCTATATTCAGCTTTGGCAAAATAGCAAATCTGCTCATGAGAACAGATTCATACAACAATGGGAAACGTATAAAGTAGGGCAGGGCTGGGTACAGGGAAAGGGCCTGGAGCTCTGGGAGGGTGGGGGTTGGGGTGGAGTGGTAATGATAAGGGAGAGAAGGTGGGTGAAGAAGAGGCAGGAAAGAGCATGCTCATGTCCTGTGGCCGAGGTGTCTTGAAAGCTCCACAGCATCCCTGGGAGGCTACCTCCTGGCAGGTGGTGTGTAGCCCTCGGGGAGAAGGCAGGAATGGAGAGAGAGATGTAGGAATCCTCCTCTACAGCAACAACTCACGATGCTGCTGGAAGAACAGTCCCCAAGAAACAAACCGGAATGAGAGAAAGGTGAGAGACAAACACAAGATACTTGTCTAAGAGTTAGGAGGTGGGGGCTGCAGCAGGACAGCCGGAGGGAGCATTGGTTAAGGCCTTGGGGGACGGGACACCACCAGGCACCCTGGCCCCAGGGTGCCAAGCCAGAGGGGGTGAGCACAAAAGGAAGAAGAGCTTGTGCTGGTGTGAGGAGCTTGGTGGGGTGGCCTGAAGTACTTTCAGGGGGGTGGGAGTGACAAGGGATTGCAAGCTGGAGTAAGTACAGAGGGAAAGAGAACAAGGAAGGAGAAAGAAAAGACACTAAGGCAATAGGGTTGAAATGCCAAACAAAGGCGTTGTTCAGAGCAGACCTGAGCATGACTGAGAACAGATGGCAGAGATGGAGAGCTGGAGCTGTGGGGAGAAATGCTGAAGGCACATGCCCCAGCACAGACATTGGGGCAGAGGCGCATGTGGGCAATTAGGGAAAGGGATTTGAGACAAATGGGAGGCCCGTGTTGAAAGGTGCCAGAAAGAAAGCACGGAATACAGGTGCCCAGACGGATAGAAATGCAGATGCACAACCAAGAGGGAAAGCAAAGAGAAGATCTAGATGGGAACACCAGCCATTCCCAAGAGGTCAGAGAATCAAGTCCTGTCTTGAAAAATAAGCCAGGCAGAGAGAAGCAGGGGTAAAAAGAGAGGGGGGCAGATACACACTCCTTTCCCCAGGATCCATAACCTCAGATCTGCAAGGCTCGGGACCCCCAAAACTTTACAAAACCAGTGCAAAGACATGAGTCTACCCAGGAACCTAAGCCTGTGTTCCCTAACTTATTACCCTAGAATGACAACCCACTTTTGCTCACCTTTTGGTGACCTATACTGCGAACAGAGAGAGAAGCCCACCAGGACACACATCACCTTAAAGAAGAATCTGGTAACGAGGGGAAGTGTTCAATACTCACAGGAACAATAAGCCCTTGCCAAGTCAATAAATTAGCTTCATCAACCTGGATGTTACGGAAGTTTTTCATTCCACATTTGCGGATTTCTTCAAGCTCCTGTTGATTAACAAAGCATAAAGGGGTGTCAAATTGGGGAAAACACCACACGTTAAGACCCCTCCTGACTCCCTCAAACTAGGGGACAGCACCCCTAATGACGAGAACTCAGACAAGGAGCAGAGGGGGCCTGTCCGGTGAAGGAGGACGGGGGCCTCAATGGTCTCCTCTGGGAGGGCTCTGCTGATGTCTGTGCCCCAGGCCCAGAGATGACCCTGCCCCTCTGCACCCACTGGGCAGAACAGTGACTGTGCCTCCTCGTCAGGTCAGGTGGCCCTGCTTCCATCACGCACCCTTAGCCCCCTACGTGGGGCTGACTCACGGCAGGGGCAAGCAACAGGCTGAGCAACCCAACTTCTGCTGACCGAGATGTACATTAAGTGCTGGCTGTGCCTCAGGGGTGGAGGATGTAAGATGAGCAAAGCCAGGACATGGGGGCAAACACAGACCCATAGCTTTCTATCCAAAGCCATGAGTGTGACCTCAGAGGGACCCAGCCTCAGCCTAGGCACATGGCAGAGAGAACAGCTGTCCAGCCTGGGGGTGACAGGAAACTTTCACTGAGCCAGTCCAGCAAACGCCATTTCACCCAGGAAGTACCACCACCACGAGGACTTCAGGGCCCTACCTGAGATGGCTTTGGTTGGGATGGTCTGTCCCTTGGCTTCCAACTCTGCACCAGCCTGACATATCCTGCTGCCCCCCAGACACCTGAGCCATCCAGCATGCTCCCTCCCATGTCCACCTGCCCGCATTGAGCTATGCAGAGCACCTTCCTCCATTTTCAGACACGTGCAGAGATGTGTATGCTCCCCCAATGCCTGTAGCCACCTCTCGTCCAAGGGCACATGTCCTTCTCCACATCTCTCAGTTGCCTTGTCTTCATGTGCTCCAGGGGCCCCTCCCAGCAGAGTCTTCCTCTCCCCTGCCTGGGCTGAGAAGACAGAGTCTTCCCTGGCCTCGGCCTCTGTCCTCCCCTGATTGACACCTGGGGAAGGCCCTTCTCTGTGTGGTGCTGAGGCTCACCATGGCACAGAGGCTCCAGAGCAGCACCCCCAGACCCTCCACATCCCAGCACACAGCCAAGAGTGCTGCAGGGAAATACAAAAGGCACGGAGGGAAGCCATTCCAAAGAGGAAGGGGGCACTCAGAACTTGCGCTGCCGCTACAAGCTGGAAGCTGTGCAGGGGCACCTGGGCCCAGAAGAAGGTGTGTGTGAGAGAGGCTGATGGGGCGTGCCAGCTTATAACCCCCAGCTGCCCACCACCATCACCTGGGCCTGGGCCCCAGCCCTGGAAATTCTAGTCCAGCCAGCCTGAACATCAGGATTTTTAACAAGCTCTGCAGTGAGAGGCAAGAGCCATGGCCACTGGGAGACCAAGTCCATTTTCCAACAGTGATCAGATGTGTGGGAAGGAAGATGCTGGTGGCACCCTGCAGTGGGAGGGGAAGCGCAGCCTGGCCCCTCGTTCTGAGCATCCAAACCTGCCAATTGCCATTTGATCCTACTGCTAATGCCCACCCCCTCCCCATTAGATCCCCCCTAGGCATTAGGATGCCTGGGCAGGTTCAAGAAGAGAAGTGCTCTCACACCCATGTTAACCTACCCCCAATCCCCACCACAAATAGGCAGGTGACATGAGAGGTAAGGGGGGGTGAGGGCTAGGGGGACAGGAGCCCCAGTGCCACCAGGGCCTCAATCTGGATAGGCTCAAATATTTGCTTAATGACCAGGTTAGTGCACGGATGTGAACCTGGGGCTGTGGAAGCGGGGGGAAAGGATGTGGGATCTGAAGGATTTTCTATAAATGCCAAAGCTATATTTTTGGTTTTCTGGACCTTGGCTTAAGATCCTCGAATTAATACACCATGCCATTTGAGTCCTGAGTCTTCCCAAGCTATCAAAAATATCTCCAACAAAATAGAGCCTGGGGGGAAATATATTCAGATAGAACTTTAAAACTAGACAACCACCAAAGACACAACAGGAGAAGATATCCAATACTTGTGGGAGAATTTCTAAATCAGCTGTAAAAAGACTTTATGCCTGCAGAAATCATACTAACAATACGAAGTAGGGGAACAGGCACAGGAAGATAAATTTCACCAGAAATACAAAAATTACCAGATGGGACTTGACTGCAAGATGGCAGTGGGAAGTTGTAACTCACTCAAGAAAAAGGGGAGGGGCCAGTGAGCAGTGGCTGGGCGGGGTGATTCAGGGGCCACATAGGAGTGCTCTGATATCAAGGAGATACATAGCAAAAATAAGTGAGGCTCTGGTAGGACAGACAAAGGTATCTGATAAACTCCTAACTTAGCTTGCTGGGCAACTAAAACTCTCCAAAAATGGAAGAGGCAACGTGTTTTGCACAACTCTAACCAACAAGAAAGAAGTGACATAAGGCAGAAGTGAGAGAAACCAAGGCAACCGAATGAGCAAACCCACCCTGTCCCTTTCAGGGAATGTCAGGCACCCCTACAGAAAGTTTCCCAACAGCCACCCTACCAGCATGGGGATGCCACCACCAGTACGCCCCCTCCCAATTTCCCAAGGTCCTCTGGAGCTCCAGCTGAGCACCCCAGGTACTGCTCAGAAGCCAGTATGCAAAAAGTTCTGCATTGCACAGGATGGTCTCACTGGCACAAACTGTTCGGCCCACAGTTCCCATCACTTCTCCACTGAGGAAAACGACTTTAAGAAATTGGATTTCAAGTCATTCCGAGGAAAGATGGGTCCCTCTGAAGGGCTGTGACTCTATAAAGGCAAGACTATTCAAGGGGCTGGCAAGCCCTCAAGCAATGTGTGCCTCTCTAACTGGGAATGAGCCTGATAATGAAGAAATGAGGAAGGAATTTAAAGAGATTATCGTAAATTCAAAGAGTGAGTATTTAAAAGACTATTACAAAAGATGGAAGAAAGGACAGTCAGGAAGTCCGAAGCCCCAAACCCCAAACGGCAGGTGCTTACAAAATATGCTACCGCAGCGTTTACCAGTTACGCTCAGAGCAGGAGAACAAGACCCAGGTCCGCTGCTTGGGGCTGACTGTGCAATCCTGACAACCCAGAGCCAAGACAGGAGAGAGAGCAGAGCCAGCCAGGGCAGGAGAGGAGCTGGGCAGAGGCCGCATCCCTCACAGTGAGGTCAAGGTCTCAGCCTGGACAATGTCAGGGGAAGGAGAACTTGAAGTGCCTGGGGGTGGGGGTGATGGGTGGTGAACAGCCCCATTTTTCAGAAAGGAGAAGGCGCAGCTATAGGCAAAAATGGATTAAGATTGTTTGGTATGTGAAAAAAACTGTTTTTAAAAAAAATGGATTGGGGGACGGATGTGGCTCAAATGGTTGGGCGTCCGTCTCCCATATGGAGAGACCTGGGTTTGATCCCCGGGACCTCCAGGTAAAATGAAGAAATATATAGAAGGTGCGTCATCAGGCCCCACGAGCAGGTGAGCCCCCGGGCCCTGCGCATGGGCGTGCCAGGCCCCGCTGAGCCACGCAGCAAGATGACGACGTAACAGGAGAGTGACACAAGGGAGAGCCAAGACGAGACACATCGAAAAACCAGGAACTAAGGTGGCGCAGGTGGCAGAATGTCTTTTTCCTACACTGGAGGTTCCCAGGATCGAATCCTGAAGAACAGGAGGAGAAGGATGAGAAGAGAGGGGAAGAAACGGACACAGAGAATTGCCCAGCAAATGGACACAAAACAGCAAAAACTAGGGGGAGGGGGGCGTTTTAAAATGGATAAAAGTAAATAAATAAATAAAACTTTTTTTTTTTTTTTTTTTTAAATGGATTAAGGCCCACCAGCTCAGCAAGCACCTCCAGTCTACCCTGAGATGAGGGGAGCTGGGGACTGCCACATTCGGCTAGAACTGTCAAACCACCAGATTGATGCATCTGCATTTTGACAAATTATTAAACAGTCTCTCTCTGGTAGTTGTTGTTTTTTTGTTTGTTTGTTTGTTTTCTGGGACCTCTGGGATGGGGCCTGGAAAATCAATCATTAATCTCCCCCAGATAATCCTCAAACAGGATTTGAACACCCCACAGGAGCCAGGGGAAGAACTAGCCTGTGGTCATGGTCCTCTTAAGAAATCTAAAAGCAATGGGTCCCTCTCCCCAAAAAGGATGCACATAGTGGAGTGGGTGGAGCTCAGTGGCTGAGCGTGTGCTTTACCTGTACAAAGTCCCGGGTTCAATCCCTCCTTTAAAAAAAAAAAAAAAAGGATGCACATAAAACCTTGCAGAAGGGAAGGTAACAACTGGGGTAAACATAAATGTTGGTATTACGGTATTTTTGGTTTGTGACTCCACGTTTTATTTCCCAGAGGATCTAAAAGGCAAATGCATAAAATATAATGATAAATCAATGGTTTGGGACTCATGACGTATAAGCATATAATCTGTGACAATTAGTACAAAAAGGTGGAGAGACGGAGGGATTTAGGAACATAATTTGTGTTTATTCTTTAAGTTGGTACCAAAGCAGACAAGCTGGTTATAGATTAAGGATGTCAAAAAAGAAAAATAAAATAGATTTAGGATGTCAAATTTAAGCCCCATTGGGGAGTGGGTGTATAGCTCAATGGTCTGAGCACCTGCTTCCCATGTACGAGGTCCCAGGTTCAATCCCTCATACCTCCATAAAAAAAATTTAAGCCCCATAGTAACTACAAAGAAAATATCAGAGACTATGTAATTTCATAGAGACAAGAATTAGAATACGGTTGCCAGGGGCAGGCGGAAGGAAGAATGGGGAGTTAATGCATAATGGGTAGAGAGTTTCTATTTGGGGAGATAGGAAAGTTTTAGTAATAGAAGGTGTGAGGGTACCGCAATATTGTGAATGTGATTAACCCCACTGTGGTGAGCTTGCGAGTGGTTGAAATGGGAAAGTTTTTGCTGTATATGTTCCCACAATTCAACAACAACAACAAAAAGACAACTAAAAAGACAATGACAATTAAAAGCAATATGTGATCATAGACAGGATCTCACAGAGGAGAAAAGGCTCAAAAGAACATTACTGGGGCATATGAAAATTTGGAATATAGACTAAGTTTTATATGAGTGTTAAATTTCTTGAACTAGGCTGCAGTTCTCTCCTGCATGAGAGGTGCTGCAGACGCCCGCGGGCTTAGCTCAATAAACTTCATAAAAGTGGTTAAAGTCTAAAAAAAAAAAAAAATTTCTTGAACTCGATAACTGTACTTAAGGTGATTATATAAGCCCATAGACCAACTAGGCTTAGGAAATGTACTTGGCAGTATTACGTGTTCAAGGGGCATGATGTCTACAACCTACACTTATGTGTTCACAAAATACACTGACTGACAAAAGATGGATAGATAGAATGATACAGGCAAATGTGGCAAGATTAAAAAATTGGTAGATCTGGGTATCTGGGGGAACAGGAATATGTTGGAATTCTCTGTGTAGAGTTTGTATTATTTTTGTAACTGTCCTGTGAGTTTGAAAGAATTTCAAAATTAAAAGTTAAAAAAAGAAGGAAAAAATAAACAAAAAGAAAAAAAAAAAGTTAAAAAAGAAAATTTTTCTGAGTCCCACCCTTCCCCCCATTCCAAGGATCTCAACTAAGACTTCCTGGTGCAGCTCAATGAAACAGCATGCAGAGTCCTACCAGGTCTGGTGGATTTTCTCCCCCTGGATCATTTCCCACAATCTCCTAGCAGGTTTCCCCCATCGGCCCTGCCTCTCCCCAGCCCCATGTCCAAAACCTGTTCATCTTTCAATGTCTATCTCAAATGCCTCCTCCTCTAAAAAGCCCCCCAATCCCTGGCTAGAAGTGATGCTCATTTCTCTCAACAGTCACCATGATGTTCATGGACAAGACAGATAAATAGAGGCTGGAAGAAGAAGAGCTGGGGAAACTGTGGAATGGCTGAAGAACCCCTGGAGGGAAGCAAATGCCCACTGAGGAGGTAGAAGCTTAGAGACCTGTGGTCAGGTGTGAGGCACTAGGACGGGAACAAAGGCTAACGTGCTGCATGCCCAGAAATGCTCCCACAGCCCGTGATGGCCAAAACAACACCTCAATCCCCAGAATGAAATTATTCTAGAGAGACAGCAACAACGACCTGGACTTGATTCCAGAGTTAACTGGCACCTCGCCTATACATGAGGCTGACTAAAGGCTGTGCCATGTCAATGTCTGGGCTACCCTGACCTACTCAAGATGCAAAAACTGCAGTCTAGTTCTGGGCACCATGCATTAGAAAAGAGCTCCGGGTGGAAGCTTTTCAGGAGAGCCAGAATTCCTGAGGACTGAATCCTACCAGGAGCAATCGAAAGAACCAGAGATTTTTGGATGGGATGGAGAAGTGGAGATTTACCTGCACAAGATGGATTCAACTTTCTATGCGAGTGAAGATAAAGACTCAGGGCCAATAAATGCTAATTATCGCAGGCAGCTTTTGGTTCATCGCCAGAACTTCCCAGCAGTTGATGTCACTCCCACAGGCCTGAACACCCTGCTGCATCACTCCAGATGTCACACAAGGTGGGGGAGACTGGACAGCCACTTGCTGGAGCTGTCAGAAAGACTCTGCCTGCATACACAGGGCTGCACTTGGTGCCCACTCGCGTCTCTTCTGAAACCAACACCACGAGACAGATGGACCAAAGACCAAGTGGCATAGCAAGGCAGGGACACTGAATGTCAGGACAATGCTTGGAGAGCAAGTCTCAATGCAGGGGATAGTTCAAAAAGGCAAATACACTATTGTGTAATTTTGTATTTGTTAAATGGAAAAAGGCATATTGTGTCCCTACCAAAAGTAAAGCTTAACACCATCTTCCTGGCCACTAAGGCTAGGTCAGAGGAGTTGAGAAACGCGGGAAAGAAACAGCAGCGACTTTGTGGAAGAGAAGCTCTGAAAAGGGCCTCAATGTGAGGGGTGGGAAAGTGAACTACTAGTGAGAAGAGAAGAGGCGTCAGTGTGTGGGAAACCTGTCTGCAGAGACCTAAAGGGAAGAAACCACGAGGTGTGGGAGTTGTTCAATACTCATATCACGGAGGGTGGGGGGTGCCTAGGCCTCACCTCAGACCTGCTGACTCAGACTTTCAGGGTGGGGCTGGGTACCTGTCTTGCATGTGCACCCCTGCCCAAGAATCACCATGCTCACCCAGCCCTGTTGTTCAGTAAGGAGGAAACCGAGGCCCAGATTAAGTCTGCTTTGTTTCTAGAGCTAGAAACTAGCACCCCAATGAGCAAAAACCTCTGTGTGCTAAGCACTCAGAATTAAGGTTAGAAATCCCTCTGTCTGCAACCAAGCTGAGGTAAGAGAAACCTGGAAGTCGCTCAGAATCTAAACGAATAAAAGTGAATTGTGCTAGGGGGAGCAAACGTAGTTCAGTGGTTGAGTGCCTGCTTTCCGCGGACAAGTCCCGGGTTCAATCCCCGGTGCCTCCTAAAAAAAAAAAAGTGAATTGTGCTTACATGGCTTTATGTTCCTTGTGTTACCATTCCCTATTCTGAAAATTCCTATAGGCAATAAAATCAGAATATTCCAATCCCAACCATTCTCTTCAACACTTATTTTATACACTATGCATGTATTTTGGTAGGTGATAGCCTAAACAGCTGCCAAATCAGCAAAAGTCTGGGTCTACTGTCTTAACTGTGAAACGGTATAAAACCTGTTTCACAGGGTGGTCCTAGGAATTACATGAAACTTTATATGACATGCTTAATCCTTAGCACACTGTAGGAACTCAATTAATGTCAGTTTCATTCCCTTCCATAATTACAGTACCACATTTCTTAAACCCTAAGATAGTTTCAAGGCACCAAAGTACATTCCCTAATCTACGTGACATGACACAGACGTGATACAGAGTTGAGGGCCTGGGATGAGGACTCACATGGCCTTACATTAGAATGATTATGTTTATGGTTGTAAAGCTTTTCAGAAATAACCCAGAAAACATAGCAGGGAAGTTCTGGCAGCACAGGATCACCACGCTCTCCCTCCCCTCAAGGGCTTTACCTCAGGATGTCACCATTTCAAAATTCCAATAAAGAACAGAAATAGATGGTAGGGGAAATGCAGTCATGGTATGGCAAAAAGTTACTGATTACTGGAACATTCTACAGTGTTTTCCAATTATCGACACACTGGGTATGATGTGAATCTCACAGCACCTTGTGAGATGGGCAAGTCTGGCCTATCAGCCCCATTTTACAAAGGGGAGAGCTGAGGCTCGGGGAGGCCCAGGTCAGAGAAGTTGGATATGGCCACCAGGACTAGAACCAAAGCAGTGGGTCACCGTGGTTAGTGCTTCCACCGGGAACGGGCAAAGCAGGTTCCTCTCATTCCCCTGCAGGGTCCTGGGCGAGCTCAGCTTGCTCTGGAATGGCACCTCCTAACGTGGAAAAGCATGAACTCACAGAATTTGCCCGGCCCTCCACAGCTAGTCGCTGGGTGCCTTCACAGGGCAAGGCACATCACTAAGCTCTCCCTGTCTCACCACAGCAAAAGGAACCCTGCCAGTGATGGAGCCAGCTATGCAAACCAGCCAAAAATACAAGTCCAGTCTTTATCATAGTTAAAGGAAGCTGAACTATGAAATGCCAGTTGCACAACTGGCAGGACACTAATAATCTGATATTGACAACTCCCCGCTTTCATGTGACTGGAGCAAAGTGACTAATTGTAACTGAAAGGCAAACTTCCCAAACTTGCACAAGGATATCCAACAGGTGGCAGTGACACTAAGCCATGACTTGAATGTACTTCGATGTGCTACAAATCCAAACATGAGGCTGTAGAGCCCCTGAGAATGAGTCTCCATTTCAATTAACACTCAGCAGATTGGGCAGGACCACACCCACATGTCACCCTTCCGTGGGCCAGCCACTCACGAGTTGCCTAACATTTGGTTACTTGTCACAACCAACTACGCTTAGCTCTTCTCAGAACTCTGTGAAGCAGTTTCATTATCCTCTTTTTTAGAAATCAGGTGTCGAGATGGACAAGTTGAAGGCAGAAATCAAGATGTGTGCTTTTTAGTTTAAGAAACCAAACTACATATTGTATGATTCCATTTATATAAAATGTAAATATAAATCAGTTTATAAAGATGGAATTAGATTAGTGGTTATGTAGGGTTGGGGAAGGACTGCTAAGGGGTGTGAAGTTTTTCTTTTTGGAGTAATGGAATTGTTCCAAAATTTTTTGTGGTGATGAATGCATAACACTGTGATCATACTAAAGGCCAATGACTGTACACTTTGGGTAGATTGTTTGGGTGTGACTATATCTCAATAAAATGCTCGAGAAAAAAGTCGGGTGCTCAACTAACTCACTGTTACTGTACTAAAAGCCACTGATTGTACAGTTTGGAGAGATTGTATGGTATATGAATGTATTTCGATAAAACCGCTTAAAAAGGGGGGGGCATGTGTCCTACTGTTACTGCACCACAACATGCTGCTCACACTTCTGGGGAGGCCGTTCTAAAGGATCTCACTGGGGCAAACACTCAGCTCGGGCCTGAAGGACTCATAGGGCCCAGGGCCAGGGCCCCAGCTGAGCGGACTCCAGTGCGAGTTCCACGCAGTCAGGCTCAGACCCTGCACTCCTGGAGCATTTCTCTGTAAGGGGTTTACCTGGCATTCTTGACCTTCATCACCACTCCAAGCCCAGCATTCAGCATCTGCCTCCCAACCCAAGACGTTTTGATATTTTAATGTATTATTGCTGGAATTTAGACTCAGAGGCATCTGTTCCTTAATCTTGTATGGGTTAGCTGGCTTAGCTGTGTGCAGAGTTCTCTTAATGAGAGGTATGCTGGTAGGGAGTAGACTTTTACACACCGCCTCAACTAGGGCTCAGAGGCTGTTTTCTTTTGAGTCATACCTTCTCCCCCACCCGTGACAAAGGCAGTGTCCCCACTCAGGAAGGCGGGGAGCACCACCACAGGCACTGGGCTCTGGATGCAGCAGCACCTGCTGGGCTAAGGGGTGTCAAAACAGCACTTCAACCCTCTGCTGAACTATGTTCGGGGGAAGGCGGAAGAAAAGTTGAGGGAGCAGATGTAGCTCAACTGGTTGAGTGCCTGCTTCCCACGTACAAGGTTCCAGGTTCAATCCCCCGTACCTCCTAAAAACAAAACAACCAACCAACTCGGGGGAGCTAGTGTAGCTCAGTGGTTGAGCACTGGTTTCCCATATATGAGGTCCCAGATTCAATCCCCAGACCCGGTACCTCAATTAAAGGGAAAAAAAAAAAAAAAAAGTTGACAAAGTAATGAAGTAACAGAAAATGATCATCAATGCAGACTAGGAACTGTTAAAACACAGAGCAAACAAAACCCCAACAACCACTCAGAGAGTAGGGTGAATCCATCTACTCACCACACTGTCCCTCCCTAAAAACCAAAAACCACCACCTAAAAGCCAGTAGCATGCCCTGCGTACTGGGCTTGGCTGTGGTGCTAGCCAGGGAAGGTGCCCTCCGAGCCCCAGCCTCCCCCGCTGTATACTGAGGCCCCTTGAGTCAGCGCTCAGGCTCCGCGAGGTTCTGGAATTCTAAAGAGGAAGATGGGGAACAGCCACCAGAAGCAATAATATTTCTTAGCTTCCTCTTCAAGTCTGAATGAGACTAAAGCAACAGCACTTTTTCAGGGGCTACAATGACTTATTCGAGAGTTTACTTCAAACCCTGAGACCCCTGCCCCTTCCCAAGCTGAGAAATGTAGGTGCCTTCCACAGGACCAGCACTAATCTCTGGACACCGTGACGGCACAGTGCAGGGAGGGAAAAGCACAGTCTGAGACACTGGGAAGCCAAATTTTTGAGTTGGAGAGCTTTTAAATGTTGTTGGAAAAAGTAAAAATGTTTAAGCAAAGAAACTTTCCAACAGCTGTCTCGGCAAATCTTTTCACCAACCTTATAGAAAAGGTTCTATCTCTAGAGGCAGGACAGTACTGCTGTGATGAGAACGCGCCCTGCCTCAGTGGTGCGGTCACATACCTTAGTGGTCAGACCTGCCCCCTGCTGGCCCAGGCCCACCTTCTCAGCACTCATCTCCTAGCACTCCTCCAAACCCTGCCTTCCTGCCACGCTGGTCTTCTCATGACCCTAAACGAGTCTTGCTCACTCCCAATATTATCTGGTCCTATTCTGAACTAACTATATGCTATGCAGTTTTCTCAGCACCTGATATGTATTAACCAGTTAACCGTTACATGCAGATGAAGTAACTAAGGCACAGAGAGGTTAAGGGATTTGCCCAGATCACACAGATAAGAACTGGGGACCAGTTGGGGTACAAACTCCAGAACCTGTATTCTCAACCACTGTGCCAAATTCTCCCTCCTGACAGCTCTGCTCCTGAATGAACGGCTCTCCCCTCTTGCAATTTTATTTGGGGGGTGGTGGGGGTTAGGTTTATCTATGGCCCCCAAGAGCAGAGAGGACATGGCCTGAGGAGGACAGTACACACAGGCAGAACCTCACAGGTGGGTGGCCTGCCTCTTTTCCTGGGTGCTACAGCTAAAGGTACACCCGACCCCACAACCTAAGCTAAGGCACTTCTCTTGCCACCCTCGACGCACCAGCACTGCTCTCAGTGGTGACCTTTCCTGGCAAGACAGCTCTTCCAGCAGCTGGCCCAGAAGGTAGCCCTGCCAGGGCGGGCCTTGCAGAGGGAGGGCTTCTGGTTCTGGAGTCAGGTGCGCTGGACATGCCAAAGCAGTCGGGGTAAAACCAGGCCAGTTCCCTGGCGCTTCTGGAAAGCACCTCAGGGACTGGCCTAAAACTCGAGAAGGGCCCAGCACAAGGTCAGAAGCAGGCAGCCGCACTAGGGGGTAAGCAGGCTGTCTCCACGGTTCCTCGGGTCCCTTGAACAAGGAGGATGCTACTCGCGGCCACTTCCCACAGCCACTCTGGGGGGTGAAAGCCACCCAGCCTCACTGGCTGCCAGCCCCCCTCTCCTCTTTAACTCCCCAAACCCTACTCATTCTTTAAAGGTCAGAAAGTTAAAAAAAAAAAAAAAGAAAGAAAAAAAAGAAAAGAAAGTTCCACGTGCTCCTCGATGTCAAAGGGGTTTTTCTCTCCCCTGGACTCTATTATTCACTTGGCAGAGGTCCAGCACACAGTGGACAGACTGGGAGTTCTTTGTCCAAGTGCATGCTGGTTCCTCCCTTACTGAGCTCCTCAAGGGCAGAGCCCAAAGATACTGCCCCTTGAGACGAGTTTTAAAAAGTTACCCAGGTGCAGAGAAGGGGCAGGAATGTCAATCAAGAGCCCCAGAATGTGTAAAGCATGCTGTGTTCAGGGGATCCCACAGGCAAGAAGGACCAGACCTTGAAGGAATATGCGAAAGAATGTGGCTCTTTTCATAGAGAGTCCCAGCTTCATTCCTGACCTACTGAATTAATTCGATTCCAGTCTCAGAGGGCAGGGCTGGGACATGTGTGGTTTTCTAAAGCTCCACACGCAACTCCGATGCTGCACTGGTTAGGAGTCATGCGGGGCGGAGGACAGACAGCCTGGCGGGCAGGACAAAGAAGCCACTGAGGAACAGATGCAGGTGTCCTGGAGAAGGCCAGAACTGAGGGCTCAGAAGGGATGGAGAAAAGGCAGGCAGAGAAGAGATCAAAGGCGTAGTTTAGCTAAATCTGGGAAGGGGCTAGATGTGGGAGGAAGGGTCAAGGAGGGCTCCCCAGGTTTTTCCTGGGGCAACTGACTACACTACTGGACCATTAACTAAGTAAGGCAAGGCTGTAGGGCAGGCTCGGGGATGAGGGAAGAGAGGCGCAAGATGAACTTAGAGTCAGATGCCTACAGGTCTATGAACCATTCAAAGGGAGTATCTCGAGGCGGCTGGATACAAGAGTCTGTGGTTCTCTAAGTTTTCATTCCTAAGTTACTGTTACAGCAAAGAAAACAGAAATGCCTCTTGAATGTTTAATATTTTCCAGTATTAGGAGAATCCTAGCTGTCACTACTGCTATAATAAAATGCTCAATCAACAGTGTCTCTTAATTTAGAGAGTTGTAATAAGATCAGAAAGATCTGGTTCTCTAAAACAGGTATTTTTGTTCCAGTATATACCTTAAGAAACGGTCCCAAATGATGCAATAATTGAGTATACACTTTCCCAGCACCTGCCGCAGTTCTCTTTTAATAGAGAAATATTTACCAAAAAATATCATTAAGGGGGCTAAAACAGTCCCAACTTACTTGCACACATGTATTTAAGGATAAAAAATGCAATCATTCCCCAAAATCCAGTGGGGTCAGGCCATGCACACCACAACATCATTTGTAAACACCCCCCCCCATGTCCTGGCACACATAAGCACACCAGACACACTCATTGTTTTACCCTATTACACAACTCTCAAGAATATAAACCTGTATCAAGGGCAAACTAGTTCATTGCTTAGTACAATGAATTCTGAGAAATGATCTGTTATTTAGCCACCCCTCCTACTCACTCACATGCGAGATTACAGGCTGGGAGAAAGTATACAATATGGAGTTTTGAGAGAACGGTTTTTAAATGGCATTAAAAGGTGGCTACAAGCCTCAACTCCTGATCTCCACAGTTACATCATAATAACTAATAAAATGTAACTCTCCTCTTAAATCCACAAATTTCCCCCCAGGACAAAAGCCCCTCTGGGAAGATACTCAATGAGAGAGCACCAAGAGGAAAGGTGTGCTGTTAAGATGCTAAAAGGAAATGATCAGACTGGAACCAAATTCCCTTAGGTGAAACCTACAGGCTTCACTTTTGTAGCTATTTCACCAGATTGATGCAGTGAATGGTTACAATCAAGGTTGTAGCCATCAAGGAATGCTGAAATCACTGCTTCCAAATTCAAATGTAATATTTTATTAACATTGTAATTCCTAAAAAAAAAAAAAAAAAAGCTCTGAAAAAGGTTAAACCTTTTGACAATGCCTCCTAAATTAGACTTGATCATACTCTTTGCCTAAAATAACTTTTCAACCTGATATATACAAATCACTTCACTTTCAATAATGTATTTTACACTATCTGCAGACAGCCCATTGTTACAAAGAAATCTTTCCGGGAAGCGGCTGTGGCTCAATCAGTAGGGCTCCCGTTTACCATATGGGAGGCCCCGGGTTCGGTTCCCAGGGCCTCCTGGTGAAGGCAAGCCCGCCAGCACGGCATGGTTAGCTGACCCAGCAAGCACAAGCAGCAAGGGGGGGATAAATGAATAAATAAATAAAATCTTAAAAAAAAAAAAAAAGAAAAAAAGAAAGAAATCTTTGGTTCAAAGTGTCCTGGAAAAGATGTTTTTTAGGAAACCTCAAGTGCTTTAAGAGGTTAATTCATTTGTTCACTCAAATGTTTGCTTGCTCTGCCTGAGGCACTGTTCTCTAGGCACGAAGTTCTGACTTTTCACCATCAAAATCCCCTTTTTTAAAGTTCCCATCCCAAGTATTGAAAGGCTCTGTTGATCAACCTGTATTAATAATTTTTCTTTTTTTCTTTTTTCCTAACTAACCAGGCTTACACATTGACTCTCAGAGCCAATGACCAGCATCATGTAACAGGCATTCCCCCAATGAACTCAAAGAATTCCCAACCACAACTCAAGAAACTGGACATACTCATCCATGCGGTCTTAGGGTAAGTAATGGATGCAGCACTGGACGGGGGGGGGGGCGCGCCCCGGAACTTGGGATTTGGAGCCAGGGAGATCTAAACCTCCTATCCTACTAAGCCTCACATCTTCCTTGCTTGTAAAATAAAGATGACAATAAACTAGCTTTCAGTGCTTTAAAAGATGAGAAAGAACTTATGTAAATAACCTAGCACTTAACAAGTACCCGATTCATGTTTTTTCTGAGCTCCACCTTCTTGGAAATACAAAAATAATTCAAAAACCACAAAAACTCCTCTCTGAAGCCCTGTGAATTTGGGGAACCCCAAATTGGGTCAACTGGGCTAGACTAGGGGATACCAGGATGGAGCAGACCAAGGTTCCTGCCCTTGAGGAGCTCAGAACCCATTGGCGAAGACAGCCTGCAACGTAAGTCAACCTGTCACAGTGCTGAAATGGAACCATAAAGAAAGTGCTGTGGTCATGCAAAGAAGGAAACACCCATACTCTTAACGGGTGGAGGGGAAGGCCTCACACAGTAGCTGGCACTGAATCTAGGAAACCTGGAAGGAAGGAGAGGTAAGGAGACAGTAGCCTATCTCAGATACAGTGAGCTCATGTGCAAAAGGGAGATGGCACAGCAAGTGGTTTAGAGCATGGAACTTTGGAGTGAGGCTTAACCAAGGCACTGCCATGCACGCTCTCTCTCACTCACTCTATCCGCTCACTCTCCCTAACTAACCAGGGGCAAGCCAAAGAATCTCTCCTTATTCTATTTTTCTCATCTAATAAATGAGAATAACAACATCTACTTCACAGGAATGATTAAACATGACCATGCACATGAAGCCCAGAGTTGCAGAGTCAGAGCTCAAAAAAATGGTAGCTACTGCAATTGGGTGCAAGGGCAGCAGGAAACCAAGAAGCAGGAGGTGTGGCCAAACAGGCTGCTTAAGCCAGCATCTTGGAAGCCAAGTAAGAAGTTAGGATTAAATGCTGGGGACAATAAAACCAGAGATTTTTAAAAGGAGAGTGGAAGGATTAATTATTTGCTTTAGAAAAGGAACTCTGGGGTCCATGAAGGGAAGTCCAGGAGGGA
This sequence comes from Tolypeutes matacus, assembly GCA_026826555.1. NCBI lineage: Eukaryota > Metazoa > Chordata > Mammalia > Cingulata > Chlamyphoridae > Tolypeutes > Tolypeutes matacus. The sequence goes on from JAKSZT010054557.1 coordinate 1,931,277, forward strand.
GAGCACTTAGGAGGGGGACATGAGAGAGTATGGGGTCGAGTAATTTCAGGAAGATTAGGAAGGCAAACATGTACTCGAGAAATCTGTGCATGAGACATAATGGCTGACTACATTTGGAGAGCAGAGGAGGAAAGTAAATTAATGATAATAGTCCTGTCATCTGGGTGGCTGGGTGTCAGGAGGTATCACCAACAGAGAAGAGAGGAGGGGAGGTCTGGATTGTTCTGACTGTTCTTTTGTGCCCACTTCCACTCCACTTTTGTCAAGTTAAATGTCCTCCCTAGCCCTCAGTGAACAAAAGGCAGGGTCCAGGGCTGTGACTCCAAGTTCAATGTCTAGTTCTATCAAGCGATTCTTTGCCCAGAAATTGTAGCTCTTCAGCTCTCCTCTGGAAACCAGTTCCTGGGCCTTTTTTTACTTCCGGCCCGGTGCAGCAAGGCAGTGCTACCCAGCCGCCGGCTCACAAACCTTGAGGAGTCGGTTCCTGTGGACGCCAGCAAATCCAATGGCCAAAGAAAAAATGCCAATTTAGCATCTGTGTTCCTCGCCAAGGGAGCCAATTAGCAAAGAGGCACCCTGCTGCATTCAGGATCCAAACTAGCAAGTTATTTTTATAAACTTCGACCCATTTGATTTGAACGACTAAAGCCAGTCAACATCCCCCAGAAAAGGGCACTCCGCTTCAACACATCGGGAAAGCAGATCGGGATGACTAAGTGGCGAACAGGAATGGAGATGTGCAAACGGAACCGCGCCGCGATCCGGGATGATCCCACGCTAGAACTTGGTCGGTGGGTGACTCTGCAGTCACAAGGCGACAGTTTGCTAGGACCCAACGCGTTTTCAAACGACCCACCAACAAACCGACCTAACTTTCGTCGCCCGTCCTCCTCCCTCCTTTCCCAGTCTGAGCCTCCCGGTCTCCCGAGCTGCGGCCCGGCCGAGTGGGTCTCCAAGCCCAGCGCGCTGCCGCCCAGGGAAAAGCGGCCCCGCGACGTGGGTTCCCAGTCGGGGCTCCGGGGCTCGGGCCTTCCCCGCGGGCTCCCGGTTTGGGGCCTCCCGGCCGGGCCCTCACACCAACACCGCCTCCGGCCGGGTCTGCGGCTACCGCAAAGGGGATCCCCGCCGGACTTCGAGTTCTGGGAACGGCGTGGACGCCCCAGGTCGGGCTCCGTGGCCGCCGGCCGCTCCCGGCGCGGCCTGGCTCTCCCGCCCAGGCTGCGGCCTAGGCAGCCCCGTTAGCTCCCTCGGCCCGCGCGTGGCCCAGGGGTAGGGGTCGGCGGAACCGCGAGGGGCGGGAGGCCGGACGGCGACGCCCCGAGACGCCCCGAGACGCCCCGGCCTGCCTCGGAGGTCCCGGGCCTGGGACGCCGCCCCCCGCCCCGCCGGCGCCGGAGAATGGCTTTTACCTTCATCAGCCTCCTGCTGGCCGCCATCTTGGATCTGGTGCTGCTGCTTCCCCAGAATGCATCGCGGCGGGCCGGGCGGCTAAAGCCCCCGCACTTCCTGGAGCGGGGGAGGGGCCGGCGGAGAGGGGGGGCGCATGCGTACGGGCGAAGCGCCTACTGTGTGCGGGACGCTAAGTTAGGGAATACTGGACAGAGACACTACTTTTTGGAGCGTGCAATCTGGTGGCAATCACAAACAACACCTGGCACATAGTAGGTGCACGATAAATATTGGTTAATAAATAATTGAATACCCAAGATTCTTTCAGACTCTGGTAAGTACGGTGAAGGAAATAAACCTGAGTGATGTGAACGTGACTATAGGAACCTGCTTTCCATTGGGAGGCTGGGAAAGCCTCACTTCCCAAATAATAAGAGCTGACACTGGGACTTCAAAAGTGCCAGGCCCCCTCTAGTGCATTATTCTCTTTAATCCTTGCAACGACTGTAGGAGCTGGTTACTATTAATATCCCATGACACTGAAAACAGAAGCATAAGGACCAGTGACTTGCCCGCTGTCACGTGGCTAACTGAGAGTAGAGTCAGACATCTTTTCCAGGATGGGCTGCTGGCTCTAAAGTCCTTGCTGGGAGGGCCTTGAAGAATCGGGAGGGCCAGCTGGATAGGGGCTTGGAGCAAGAAGGCTTCAAGCAGAGAGTACCACACCTGCAAAGTCCATGAGGCTGTCTGGTTTTGATGGAGTGAGGCTGGAGAGGGGGTCCGATGATAGATGGTAGAGAACCTTGTAGGAAGTGAGAGTTTTGGCTTGAATTCTAGGTGCTGTGAGAGGTGACCATGCAATTAGGTGAATGTTTTAAGGAAATAGCCCTGATTGGGAGAATGGAAAATGAGGGTGGCTAGGGAGCAGGGGTACTTGCAATAATCCAGGCAAAGAAGCAATAGAGGCTTGGACCTCTGAGTGTTAGGGGAAGCAGAAAGAAGTGCCCAGCTCCAGTAGGGACTAGATGGCTTCATGCCGTCAAGGACCGTGCCTGCCTTTCAACTAACCCCAGACCTGGCACAAAAGAGGTGCTCAGTTAACATTTGGTATATAGACCGTAGACTCCTGAGGGGTTTGGGAGCCGGGCCTGGGGACTGATGCCATGTTCCTACTGTGTGCACAGGGCCTGGTGCTTAGTGGGCCCAAGTCAAATACAGAATATGGCTTGTGGGGAACTGCTTTTCTCAATGGAGAACCCCAAAGGGAAAGGGGAACACTGCCCTAGCAATTCCAAGTCAGCTGGCAAAGCACAACTTCAAGTGCTAAGCTGGGAATAGAGGCAGGTATGATGGGGAGAGGCTGAGTGCCAGAGAAAGAGCCCTGGCCACAGCATCTTTCTTCATCTCTGATACCACCCTGCAAGATGGCTCATGTGTCCCCACTTTGCAGGTGGACAATTGAGGCTCTGAGCCACAAAGTGTCATTTGTTAAACCAGTACACGGGAGATGTACCCAGGCCTAGTAGAAGAGCTGCCTGGTTGAATAATCTAGGGACTAAACCTAGAGGTGGATGAGAATTGTGGTTGACAGTACAGATGCAAGTGTCCTTTGTGAACTAGAGTGGCTGTACATCACTATTGCAGGGAGGTGTGAACGTGGAGAAGCATGGGAAAAATACAACTGGAGTGACCTATGGACTGTGGTTAACAGTAATAATGTAATATTCATGCATCAATGCCAAAGATGTACTGTGTTGATAATGGGGGAGTATGGAAAAGGTATGCCAAGTGCACTCAATGGACCTGGTAGTAGTCTGATGTTATTATCTCATAATCTGTAACAAATGTTCTACCACAGTGTGGTGTTGATAAAGGAGTGTTGTATGGAAATTCTGCACATGTGCATGATTGTTTTGTAATAAAAACATATTTAAAAAATAATAATAGGGTGGGTTAGGGGAAAATACCCCAAATGTAAGATAAGGACTATAATTAGCAGTAAGAGTTTGACAATATTCTTTCATAATTTGCAACAAATGTCTCACAAAAGTGCAAGGTGTTGTTGGAGGGTTGAAGTATGGGACCCCTCTATGATGTTATGCATGTTTGCTTTTTAAGTTTACAATTTTTACTATACACTTATTATTTATATATGTTCATGTATGAATGATATAGTAGTAGTAGTAGTAGTAATAATAATAGGCTGGGTTGGGGGAAAAATACACCAAATGTAAGATACTTTGGTTAGTAGTAATATTTTGAGGATGCTCTTTAATCATTAGTTAAAAATGTTTCACAACAATGCAAGGTATTGGTGGTAGGGTGAGGTATAAGAGCCCTGTATGATGTTATGTATGTTTGTTTTATAGGTTCATAACTATTGCTATACACTTATTGTTTATGTGTGTTTATGTATGAGTGATATACTTAAATAATTTTTTTTTTTTAAGATTTTATTTATTTATTCATTTATCCCCCCCTTGCTGCTTGTCCTCGCTGGCTCAGCTAACCACGCCGTGCGGGCGGGCTTGCCTTCACCAGGAGGCCCCGGGAACCGAACCCGGGGCCTCCCATATGGTAAACGGGAGCCCTACTGATTGAGCCACAGCCGCTTCCCTTAAATAATTTTTTAAACTAATACTTCCATAATTTCTTAAGCCACCATTTGTTATTTTTTTAAACTTTTTAATAAAAACAAGCCCACAGAATTTATTGTGATCTGGTAATAATATAAGGGTAATCAAAAACAATATGAACAATTGTTTTAGAACTATACTTCCAACAAAGGATACCCATAAAAAATGTATTGACTTCTTCTCAACAACTTGTCACTTCATTTCTAGTTGGAAACACTTTGTAGCAGAGTAATATTATCTCCTTTCAGCATGATCCAACCCAGTTGTTTTCTTGACTCTGTCTTAGAATGAATCTCTTCTGCATCATCTAACATCAGGTTCATGTACTCATCAAAACCAATAATACATCCCTCTATCCACGTATTTACTTGCTCATAGAGCCACACCTGAATCCAGGATCTATTTTGCAAATATCTGAAGATGAGGTTGATGGGCTGCACCATCAGCTTCTGTACTTTTTGGCCCTGGCCATGGTAAACCATGATGGAAGTTCACAAAGACTGCATGAACCTGCATGGCACCTCAGAAAGCTGTTATTTTGTTTTTTGAAGTTGAAATAAAGTTTAATATATTTTTTAAATGGTAGGAGAACCATGTGACCCGTAAAATTCCACTCCCAGGTATATGTATACCCAAAAGAATGGAAAGCAGGGATTCAAACAGATATTTGCACACCGATGATCATAGCAGCATTATTCATAAAAGAGAAAAGGTGGAAGCAAGCCATGTATGGATAAATAAAATGTGGTCAATCCATACAGTGGAATAATCAGCTGTAGAAAGAAGTGAAGTGCTGGCACATGCTACAACATGGATGAAACTTGAAGACATCAAGTTGGCTGAAATAAGCATGTCACAAATTGACAAATATTATGTGATTTCACTTATATGAAATATTTAGAATGAGCAAATTCATAGAGATAGAAAATAGAAGAGTGGTTACCAGAGGTGGTGGCAGAGGGGAATGGAGAATTACTGCTAATGAGTATGAGTTTTGCTTTAGGATGATGAAAATAGCCTGGGAATAGATTACTAGTTGAAATTATACACCACATTGTCAATGTACTTAATGTCAAAGAATTGTCCTATTAAAATGGTTAAAAATGATTTTTATGTTGTGTATATTTTATCACAATTAAAAATAAATTACTGGAATGTGTACAGCTGAGTGGTTGAGCATGCAGTTTGCATGTACAAGGTCCAGTTTCATCCCCAGTTACCTCCAAGAAAGAAAGAGAGAGAGAGAGTAAGAAGAAGGAAGGAATGAATGAAGGAACGAAGGAATGAAGGAACAAAGGAAGGAAGGGAGAACTTAGGACAATATATGTGAATCCTATATGATATGCATGATTGTTTTGTTAACTCATAACTTCTCAAAAATAAATAAAGTAAGTAAATAAATATGATAGAAAGATAGATGATTGATGATAAATGGATGGATGGATGGATGGATAGATAGATAGATAATAGATAACTTAAAAAGGAAAAATGGTAGAAGTTCCTGGTGCCATTACTGGGCCCTCTCCTATCCCCTTCCCAGCCAGGTGTGGAGTTGGCCTGTGCTCCTGTTATGGGACCCTGGCCCAGTTCCAGAAGGAGCAGAGTAACCCCTGTGCATGTACTGGGGTACCTGAACTGTATGTATGTGTCAGTCTTTTTTTTTTTTTTAATTTATTTCTTTATTCCCACTCCACCCCACCTGTTTGTTTCATTGTTTGCACTCACTGTCTGGTCTTTGTGTCCATTTGTTGTATACTCTTTGTGTCTGCTCGTCTTCTCTTTAGGATGCACCAGGAACTGAATCTGGGACCTTCCATGTGGGAGTGAGGTGCTCAGTCACTTGAGCCACCTCTGCTTTGCTGTGTTTCTTATTGTGTTTCCTCTTTGTGTCTCCTTGTTGCATCAGCTCACTGTGCCAGCCCGTCGTACCAGCTCGCTATCTTGCTTGTCTTCTTTAGGAGGCACCGGGAACCAAACTTGGGACCTCCCATGTGGTAGGCAGGAGTTGAATCTCTTGAGCCACATTTACTTCCCCCAGTCTCTGTGTTAACAGTCTGAAAGATTGAACCAGGACACTTATCTCTGGCTTGCCCTTCCAGAACTTGCCCTGTAGGCCTAAATGGCTTGCAGACAGCCAAAGTAATATAAGAAAAAATTCAGTCCAAGTAGCCTGGGACAAAGGATTACCTGCTTTAAGTCAGAGCACCTGGGAGGGGAAGAAATTCTATTTCATGGGGAGTAGAAGGAGCATTCAAATTTTTGTAAGCTGGGGAATTGCTAAGTTCATGAATAAGCACAAGCCCAGTTTAAGACACAGGCTCAGAAAAGAGGACTCTGCCCTTCACATTGACCTTGGGCTGATCTTCTTGATAGTAGGACTAAACTCAGAGGGAGAGCAATGCAAAACCAACTTGCAGACTGTGAAAGGTGTTTTTTGCATTGGTTTGTTTGGTTTTGTTAGCTCCAGGCACTCAAGGAAATCTCTGTCATATCACTAGATGAATACAAATGTAAGGAACAGACAGCTCAGGGAGTAAATCCCAGAGTTAAAACTTTAAAATGTACAGTGTGAAACAAAAGATTATAAAGACAAACAAAGAAAGAGGAAACAATGGCCCTCCAAAGGAACAAGATAAAAACAAAGAAACCATCAAGAGAAAAGACCAAACTTTGGACATATCAGACAGAACTTTAAATGATCCTCAATATGCTCAAAGAGATAAAGGAAAATACATAGAAAGAACTAAAGGATGTCAGGAAAACAATAAATGTACAATATGAGAATCCCAAGAAAGAGATAGAAATTTTGAGGAGAGACCGAACAGAACTACTGGAGTTGAAGACCACAATAACTGAAATGAAAATTTCCTTAGAGGATTGGTGCTAACAGAAGAAAGAATCAATGAACTCAAAGATGAGACAATTTAAATGATTCTGGCTGAGGAAGAGAAAGAAAAAAGAATTTTAAAAAGCATACAAAATAAAATAAAATAATAAAATAAAAGCATACAGAGGGAAGCAGATATGGCTCTAACAGTTGGGTGCCTACCTACCACATGGGAGGTTCCAGGTTCAGTTGCCAGTGCTGCCTAAAGAAAATGAGCAAGACAGTGAGCTAACCCAACGAGTTGGTGCAACGAGATAACGCCACAAGATGGCACAATGAGATGACGCAAAGAGATGACACAATGAGGAAACACAATGAGAGATATAACAAGCAGAAGCATAGGTGGCTCAAGCCATTGGGCCCCTCACTCCCATATGGGAGGTCCCGGGTTCGGTTCCCGGTGCCTCCTAAAGAAGATGAGCAAAGACAGTGAGCTGACACAATGGGCTGGTGCAGCAAGATGACACAACAAGAGACAAAACAGCAGGGAGCAGAGGTGGTTCAAGCGATTAGGCACCTCCCTCCCACATGGGAGGTCCCAGGTTCAGTTCCCGGTGCCTCCTAAGAAAGAAGATGAGCACACAATGAACAGACACAGAGAGCAGAGAGCGAGCTCAAAAAATGAAAAGAGGGGAGAAATAAATAAATAAATAAATAAATAAATAAATAAATAAATATCTTTTAAATAAATAAAAACCTTACAGAGCCCAAGACACCTGTGGGAAAGCATCAAGTATACCAACCAATGCATTATGCATGTGTCAGAAGGAAAAGGAAGAAAGAGGTGGGAGGAATATTCAAAGAAATAATGACTGAAAACTTCCCAGATTTAACAAAAGACACAAACACTTATATTTGAGAAATACAACAAACCCTAATGACATAAAACCTTCGTTGCTCCTTTTGGCAGATCTGATTTCTGGACCCACCAGCTCACCTCCACTCAGCCAACCCCTATTCATTCAGACCTGGCCTTTCCAGGCCACTTCCCTGAGCCTCCCCATCAGCGTGGCCTCTTCCTCCTCCTCCTTCTCCTCCCGGACTCCAGGCCCTTCTGCTCACATTTATCACACTTATGCCACTCCTTCTTCCCACCACCATGGGATCCAGGTGCCCACCTGCTTGGCCTCAGTCCAGGCTCAGAGAGGGAGGTACATAGCATCTCACAGGGAGTGGGGAGCACTGAGGAAAATGCCAGAGGGTGGCAAGGGTTTGGTGAGTTATGGGGCCTCAGTGGAGGGGTCCTGACAGAGGTTAGGGGGAGTGGCCAGGGATAGGAGGAGTTCCCCAGCAGGCAAGGAGACAATGGACATTGCAGGCAAGGAAGGGCAGGTGCTCACACTCGCTATGGGCCACCTGTGTACCCAGCCCTGGACCTTGGACCTTTACACTCACCTCCAAGTTCACTGGGACCACAGACAGTGCTGAGATGTGGGTATCCTCCATTTCATCAGACAGATGAGGAAACTGAAGCCCTTAGAGAAGAAGTGGCTTGCCCTGCCTCACCCAATTGGGACATGGACACAAGGACTTAGACCCCAATCTGTTGCACATGGGTGAGGTTGTGCTTCAACCTCCTTCACGTGACTTGAAGCCTCACCTCCCACACCCTCCCTTCCCACAACTGGTACTCACACCACCCTCCCTGCTTTACACATGCTTCACTTTGCTTGAGATGCCTTTTTCATCCCCTCCCCAAAGCCTCTCCCCATCCACCCCGCAACTACTAGTCACCCTAAGGACATACCACACTTGCAGGGCTAATGTGAGAACTCACTACATGCTAGGCATCATCTCATGGACTCTCCAGGAAGCCCTCTGAGGCCCTGTTATTATTGCCAATTTCAGATGGAGAAACTGAGGCTCAAGCAGCCAACCAACTTTTCCAACATCCAGCTGGTAAGAAGCTCAAGTTAAAGTCTGCTTTTCAACTGTGAGGGCCAAGCCAGGGTCTGGGAGGCTTAGCTCACTGGAAGGACTCCTGTTTTCTTCCTTCCCTCCTTCCTTCCTTCCCTCCTTCCTTCCTTCCTTCCTTCCTTCCTTCCTTCCTTCCTTCCTTCCTTCCTTCCTTCCTTCCTTCC
>JAKSZT010054557.1:1948490-1971331 GCA_026826555.1 Tolypeutes matacus
TTTCACTGCCTGACCTTGAAACATATTACAAAGCTGCAGTGGTCAAAGCAGCATGGTACTGGCGTAAAGACAGACACATCGATCAGTGGAATAGAATTGAGAATCCGGAAACAAACCCTCACCTCTACAGTCAACTAGCTTTTTTTGTGTATATCTATTTTCCAACTGGTTTTTTGTTTGTTTGTTTGTTTTTTTATCGGGAGGTCCCAGGGATCGAACCCGGGTCCCTCCATATGGGAGACGGACGCCCAACCAGTTGAGCTACATCCGACCCCTAACAGTAGATTTGAACAGGCAGAAGAAGTGATGAGTGAACCTGAATACAAAACAATTGATATTTTCCAGTGTGAGAAGCAGAAAGGAAAAGTAATGAAGAAAAATGAACAGAGCCTGAGGGACCTGTGGGACACCATAAAGTGTATCAACCCACACCTTTGGAGCCCTAGAGAGAAAGGGGCAGAAAAACTATTCAAAGAAATAATGGCCAGAAGCTTCCCAAATCTGATGAAAGGCATGAATTAACACATCCAGGAAGTACAAGAACTCTAAGCAGGATAGACTCTAAGAGATCTCCACCAATACGTATTGTAGCAAAACTGACAAAATACAAATACAAAGAAGGACTTTTGAAAACAGCAAGAAAGAAGAAACTGGGAAGCGGCTGTGGCTCAATCAGTAGGGCTCCCGTTTACCATATGGGAGGCCCCGGGTTCGGTTCCCAGGGCCTCCTGGTGAAGGCAAGCCCACCTGCACGGCATGGTTAGCTGACCCAGCGAGCACAAGCAGCAAGGGGGGGATAAATGAATAAATAAATAAAATCTTTAAAAAAAAAAAAAAAAAAAGAAAAAGAAAGAAGAAACTTGTCACAATGAACAAGGGTTCCTATTTCTTCACATCCTCACCAACACTTGTTATTTTCAGTTTACTTTAATAATAACCATTCTAGTGGGTGCGAAGTGGTATCTCATTGTAATTTTAATGTGCATTTCTTTAATGGCTAATGATACTGAACCTCTTTTCTTATACTTATTGTCCATTTGAGGATTGGTTCCTGTTGCCACCCAAAGAGAGGACAAGCAGACACAGAAGAACACACAGAGAGGAGACAGTGAGCGCAATACAATGGGGGAGGGGGCGGCATTAAATAAATAAATCTTAAAAAAATAAAAATTTTAAAAAGTTTTAAAAAATTGATAGAACATCTAAATAGAAGATCAGGAAGGAAATAGAAGTCTTGAATATTCAGAATGTATAAATACCTCCTACAACTCAACAACAAAAAGACAAACTACCCAATTTAAAAAATGGGCCAAAGATTTGAATAGACATTTCTACAAAGAAGATATTCAAATAAATAAAATCTTTTAAAATAAATAAATAAAATGTCTAAAAAATATTAAATTTAAACATAGAATTATCATATGCGCCAACAATTCCACTCCTAGGACAAACCTAAAGAAAGTGAAAACAGGGATTCAAGCAGATATTTGTATAATAATATATATTTTTTTAATTTATTGTTTATTTATTTCTCCCCACCCCCTGGTTGTTTGTGCTCGCTGTCTGTTCCTTGTGTGTTCGTTTGTTGTGTACTTGTTCATTGTGTATTCTGGAACCAAACCTGGGGCCTCCCAAATGGGAGGGAGGCGCATAATCACTTGAGCTGCCTCTGTTCCCTGCTTTGTTGTGTCTCTTATTATGTTTTCCTCCTTGTGTCTCTTTGTTGTGTCATGTTGTGTCATACTGTTGTGTCAGCTTGCCGTGCCAGCTTGTCGTGCCAGCTCGCTGTCTTGCTTGTCTTCTTTAGGAGGCACCAGGAGCTGAACTTGGGACCTCCCATGTGGTAGGTGGGAGCTCAATTGCTTGAACCACATCTGCTTCCCTGTATAACAATATTCAAAGCAGCATTATTCACAATAGCCAAAAGGTAGAAACTACCCTAGTGTCCATAAAGAGATGAATAGATAAACAAAATGTAGTATAGTCATACAATGTGGTATTATTTGGCTGTAAGAAGGAATGAATTTGGGGAACAGATGTAGCTAGTGGTTGAGCACCTCCTTCCCATGTACGAGGTCCTGGGTTCAATCCCTGGCACCTCTCAAAAAAATAAATAAAAGTGGATGTGGTTCAAACAGTTGGGCACCTGCCTCCCACATGGGAGGTCTCAGGTTCAGTTCCTAGTGCCTCCTAAAGAAGACGAGGGAAGCAGCTGTGGCTCAATTGGTTGGGCTCCCATTTACCGTATGGGAGGCCCCAGGTTCGATTCCCGGGACCTCCTGGTGAAGGCAAGCCGGCCCGTGCAGCGTGGTGAGCTGACAGCCCATGCAGCATGGTGAGCTGACGGCCCATGCAGCGGGGTGAGCTGGCGCAGCAAGATGATGCAACAAAGGGAGACAAGCAGACACAGAAAAACGCAAAGCAAATGGACACAGCCAGCATAAGCAGCAAGGGGGGCATAAATAAATAAATAAAATAAAAATCTTTAAAAAAAAAAAAAGAAGATGAGCAAGACAGTGAGCTGACATGACAGGGCTGGTGTGGTGAGCTGATGCAACAAGATGATGCAATGAGGAGACATGAGAGACACAACAAACAGGGAGTGGATGTGGCTTAAGCGATTGGGCACCTCCCTCCCACATGGGAGGTCCTGGGTTTGGTTCCCAGTGTCTCCTAAAAGAAGCTGAGCAGACAGAGAGCACAAAATGAACAGACACAGAGAGCAGTCAATGAGTGCAAACAATGGGGGGGGATAAGTAAATAAATCTTTAATAAATAAATAAAAAGGAATGAATTTCTGAGACATGTTGCAGTATGGTTGAACATTAAAGATATTATGCTGGGAAGTGGGTGTAGCTCAGTGATTGTGTGCCTGCTTTGCATGTGCAAGGTTGCAGGTTCAATCCCTGGTAACTCCTCAAAAAAAAAAAATGATACTGCAAGAAAGATAGATAGGGAAGTGGATGTGGCACAAGCAGTTGGGCACCTGCCTACCACATGGGAGGTCCCGGGTTCAGTTCCTGGTACCTCCTAAAGAAGACAAGCAAGACAGCAAGCTGATGCAACAAGGTGACGCAATGAGATGACGCAATGAGGAAACACAATGAGAGACATAACAAGTGGGGAGTGGGGAGTGGAGGTGGCTCAAGTCATTGGATGCCTCCCTCCCACGCAGGAGGTCCCAGGTTTGGTTTATGGTGCCTCCTAAAAAGAAGACAAGCATACAATGAATGGACACAGAGAGCAGACAATGGGGGGTGGGGGGGGGGAGAAAGAAATAAAATAAACCTTAAAAAAAAAATAAAGATAGATAAGCAGATGGATAGATAGAATGATACACTAAATGTGACAAAAAGTTAAAATTGGTGGATCTGGGTATCTGGGGGTGGGGGTAGGCTGGGATTCTCAGTGTGAGGTTTATATTATTTTGCTAACTGTCCTGTAAATTTGAATATATGTCCAAATAAAAAGTAAAACAAACAAACAAACAAAATTATGCTGGGTGAAATAAGCAAGGCACATGACAGATATTGTATGATGGCACTTAGATGTCTAGAAACAGCAAATTCACAGAGACCAAAAGATTAGAGGTTTTCAGGGGATAGGGGAGGGTAAAAGGAAGAGTTTTTGTTTGGTGGGTAGAGAGTGTTTGTAAATAACAATTAAGAACTAAATTAAAATTAGAAATAAAAAGATAGCACCAAGGTGACCTGCCCACCTACTTGGGTAAGTATTGTTGTGTAAGTGGGAGGGCATTTCTGTTTGTCTGTCTATCTGTTCCTGCACCAGGAGAAACCCAGGAAGGTCAGTCCCAGAAGAGGGACTGTATGGGGAAGGGAAATTCATTTTGGGGGGCTCTGTGGGTGACTCAGAGCTAGACAGCCATCCTCAGAGGAGCAGAGCCTGGATAGTGAGAGACCCATGTTGCTCAGCACAGATTTGGCTTTCTAATGTGACGCCAGGACACCAGGTGTCCATCCGCATCTCCCATGAGCCATTTGGCACCAAGGACGGGAAGGGTGTGGAGGAGCCCATGTTGAATTAGGACTCCTGATTTTACCAAGCCACGCAGGGGGTCAGGCAGAGAGAGGCTGTGCTTGCATGTGTACCCATGTGTGCACGCATGTCTGTGATGTGTGCACATATGTGTGCATGCAGGCGTGTCCATGTGCATGTGTGTTCTGCAGCTTGGTATCCTGCTGACATCCCTGCTGAGAGGTGACCCTCTCTTCTGGTCCAGGCTGAGACCCTGTCCATGGCCCTGATGGGCAGCTGGGACCCAGGGGTCCAACCCTTGCTGCCAGGTGGTTGGACAGAGCCCCTTGTGCCTTTCCTTACCACCTGGCCCTGGGTTCCTATCCCACCTTCCCAGGAAGGAGCTGTTCTACACCTCCCATGAACCCACTCTGGAAGAAGACACAACCTGAATCAAATAGTCATAAGGCGAGGTAGAAGAGAGCCACTGCTATCCTTCGGGCTGCTGGGAGAAGTCCTGAATGGAAACTTTCACAGACCTTGGTGCAGCTCATCCCATACTCCTCGCCCTGGGCTGGTGAAGTCCCATGTGTCTTTCCTGCCTGGGGTGCTGGGGGCTCTCAAGGTGTCCAGCAGGCTGAGGCATTTGCCCATGGTCACCAAGCCCCATTGTGGCAGAGCCTAGAAGGAAATCCACGCTCTCAGATCCTTCCCACCTGCCACAAGGCATCCAGAATGGGTCCTCAGAAGCTCCGGGATTGCCTGTCCTGCCTCCATCACAGTAGTCCTGCCTGGCCTCGGCCAAATCCCTGCCTCACAGAGCTCAGTTTCCCTAGCAGCCTAGCAGTGAACATATGTGGTAGGACTAAACAGTGCACCAGGGAGACTTGCTCTGTTTGGGGTGCTGTGGGATCTCACCTCATTGAAGCCTCACAAGCAGAGGAAACAGACACGCAGAAGGGGAAGGAACTCTCTGGCCAAGAGGTGGGCTGCAGTGCTAACCCATTTTACAGATGAGGGCATGGAGAAAGAAGGTGCAGAAGGCTAAAGGAATGTTTGACTCAAGGGTCCTCCAGTCCTTAGCCACCTGACCACACCGCCCATGGAAGCTTCTCTGGCTCTGGCTGTCTCCAGGGAGGTAGTGTGGGGTGGACTGGGCTGAGTCCATGGGATGGGATGGACACATCCCATGGTGGGCTCAAGGTATGCAGTGGTACATTCTCTCTACCCCTTGGTCTCCTGCTCCCAATTCTATTTGACTCACTCTCCTGCACCTCCTTTGGGGAAAAGACTGCAGAGGGTTCCCACAGGTGTAACCTCAGACCCTGGAGGCAGAATTTTGCAGGGATGAATCCTTACTCAGCTACTTCTGGACTGCATGACTGTGGAAAGTTCTGTTATCTTTCTGAGCTTCTTTGCAGGATGATATAAAAATGAACCAAGGAAAGTCAGGTTGGGACTTTGGCCCTCTGCAGAAGCCCTTCCCCTTCCCAGGCCTGTAGTCCCGGGGTGGGAGCGCAGGGATCTTGGGAAGGGCAGGCCCAGGGAGGGTGCACCCCACAGCCAGATGCATGCTCCCCTAGGAGGGGCCCAGAGCTCACCCCCAGGTTAGGCTACATCCTGCTGCGGTTCCAGCCACACAGGACAAACAGGCCTCCTGAACCTCAATTGACGATCCAGGCCCCAGCTGCTCGCACCCCAGGCATGGTCTTCATCCATACCCCCAGCCCTTTCCCTGGGCTCAAGAACAAAGCTGCGGGAGCTTCTCACGGGTCATCTCGGCCTGGAAGAGATTTCACAGTACCCTGGAAGAGTCACGTCACATGGTGCCAGAAGCAAGGAAAGGGCCTGGATCAGAGACCCCTGGGGGTGGGGGGGTGACACAGACCAGATTGAGGAAGGCGTTGCAAGCCGGAACAGGCACACGCGCCACGACCCCGGCGGGGTGGAGGTGGGGGGAATACACCTAGAGGCGGAAGAGGCGCGCGGACACCCCAGGGGGCGCCGGAAGGGGCGCGCGGGGCGGTTGGCCGCGGCCCTAGCGGCGGCCGTTGGCAAGCGGCGGCCTGGGCCAGGCGAGGTCGGGCGTCGGGCCAGGCCGCGGCCACCATGACCAAGGACTCGCCCAGTCCCTCGGGCGGCGGCCGCGCGTTGCCCAAGAAGCCGGGCAGCCCCGGCCCGGCGGCGGCGGTGCTGGAGGAGCAGAGGCGAGAGCTAGAGAAGCTGCGGGTCGAACTGGAGGCTGAGCGGGCGCGCGGGCGAGCCGAGCGGCGGCGCTTCGCGGCCAAGGCGCGCCAGCTGCGGGAGGCGGCCGAGCAGGAGCGGCAGCAGCTGGCCGACCATCTGCGCTCCAAGTGGGAGGCGCAGCGCGTCCGAGAGCTGCGGCAGCTGCAGGAGGCGATGCTGCGGGAGCGCGAGGCCGAGATCCGGCAGCTGCTGCGCTGGAAGGAGGCCGAGCTGCGGCAGCTGCAGCAGCTGCTGCACCGCGAGCGCGATGGCGTCGTGCGCCAGGCCCGGGACCTGCAGCGCCAGCTGGCAGAGGAGCTGGTCAACCGCGGCTACTGCGGTCGCTCGGGAGCGCCCGCTGCCGCTGCCGCGCAGTGCCGCTGTCGCCTGCAGGAGGTGCTGTCGCAGCTGCGCTGGGAGACCGACGGCGAGCAGGCCGCGCGCATCCGCCACCTGCAGGCCACGCTCGACGTGGAGCGCCAGCTCTTCCTCAAGTACATCCTGAAGCACTTCCACTGGCACCCCGCCTTGCCCGAAGCCCCGGACTCCCAGGCCCTGCGTTCCTCGGGAGAACCGTCCCCCGAGACTGCCCGCGGCGCTCACCGCCCCTCAAAGTCCACCTGTCGCCTCGGATCCCCGGACAACCTGAGCACCGGCGCCCGCATACGCTCCCGCTCTCTTGACCTGGTGCGCGCCGCGTGCTCCAGCCTCCCCGAAGGCCTCAACCCCACGCGCGCCAGTTCCCTCGACTCCTTGGCTCCAGCGCATTCCCGGTCTTTCGACAGCACCCTGAATTGCCCCAAGGCCCCCGAATCCATGGAGCCTGCCTCCTCGCCAGACACTTCCATCCCGGGTTCCCCAAGCCCTCAGCCGCTGCCTCCGCCAGCCTCGGCGCACAGGAAACCTAAAGACTCGCGGGTAGAAGGCGCGGAGAGCGAACCCTGTGAGGCGCTGACTCCCTCGCCATCGGATCTGGACTACCACGAGCTGGTGAAGCAGAACTCAGAGCTGGCCGAGGCGTTGCAGGTGTTAGCACGTCGCTGCTCTGGCCTGCGCGAGGAGAACACCCAGCTGCGGCGCGCCGGCTTCCCCGACGAGGCGGGCGAGAAAGTCAAGCGGCTCAAGGTGAAGAACGCGGAGCTGACCGGCCTCGCGCGGCGCCTGGAGGACCGGGCCCGCAAGCTACAGGAGACCAACCTGCGGGCCTTGAGCGCGCCTGTACCGGGCGAGAGCCGCGCGGGCCTCGAGCTGTGCCAGGCCTTCGCCCGCCAGCGTTCCCGGGACCTGGCGGAGCAGGCGAGCGCGCTGCTGGCCAAGGACAAGCAGATCGAAGAGCTGCGGCAGGAGTGCCATCTGCTGAAGGCGCGGGTCGTCTCGGGCTCCGGCGGCGCCCCTCTCCCGGGAGGGAGCACCTCCAGCGCGCAGTGGCTCAACGTCAGCGACTTGGACCGGCTGCTGCGCGAGTCCCAGCGGGAGGTGCTGCGCCTGCAGAAGCAGTTGACCCTGCAGCAGGGCCAGGGCGGCGCCCGGGAGGAGTCCGGCGGCCAGAGCGCACCCTGCGAGGAGGTGCGGCGCCAGGTGCAGGCGCTGGAGCGCGAGCTTTGCGCGCGGCGGCGCGAGTGCGAGGAGCTGGGCGCACAGGCGGTGGCGGCGCGGCGGCGCGGCGAGGAGGCCGAAAAGCAGCTGCAGACGGCGCTGCGCGAGGGCGCCTGGCTGGCCGAGGAGAACGCGCGGCTGCAGGCCCAGGCAGACTGGGTGCAGAAAGTGGCGGCGGAGAACAGCGACGTGCGCGGGCAGCTGGGCCGCGCGTGCCAGGAGCGCGACGCCGCTGGCCTGTTGGCAGAACAGCTGCTGCAGGAGGCTGCACGGGAGCAGGACAGGCAGCGGCAGCTGCAGCACGATCTGCAGAAGGCCCTACTCGATCTCCAGACTGCCCAGGAGGAGATGCGGGCTCTGCAGTGTCAGGTCGGCTCCCCACCCGAGGAGCCTCCAGAGGCCACCCAAGCCCCCGAATCCCAAACCAGGGGCAGCAGAAGGCCCAAGTTCCAGTCAAAGCCAGAAGACCAAACTCTGTCCCAGCCCGGCTGGGGTGAGCCAGAGAAAAGGGAAGTCACTCAGCCTGAGAATCCAGTTGTCCTTGGGGAGCCAGACAGTGCCCTCCAAGTGCCAGCCCGGGTCCCTGACAGCCAGCCTCCAGACTCTAGGCTCCTGGCCAAGAAAACCAGCTCCAAGTCGACCTCTTCCTCTGAGATGGAGTCTGCCTGGGCCACTGTGCCATCCTATCCTACTCTGGACATGGACACGGCAAGTGAGGTGGATGATTTGGAGCCTGACTGTGTGACCCCAGCCCTGGGAACAGAGGGTTTCGAGGCCCCCGCTGCCCCCAAGCTCTTCCTAGCTCGGTATAGCTACAACCCATTTGAGGGACCCAATGAGCAGCCTGAGGGCGAACTGCCCCTCACTGCTGGGGACTACGTGTATGTCTTTGGGGACATGGACGAGGACGGCTTCTACCAGGGGGAGCTCGAGGATGGCCGGCGGGGGCTGGTGCCCTCCAACCTTGTGGAGCAGATCCCAGACAACGACATCCTGGCCTGCCTCCCCGCCAAGTCCTCCGACCCTGGCCCCAATCTGCTCCCGGCCAGGCAGGACCAAGCTGTGAAAGAAGACACCAGTCGCAGCTTGTCACCCTGGAAAGCCCAGGGCGCGGTGGACCAGGGGCCGTGCCAGATGGTGAGGGCGAGTTCTGAGACAGAGGTTGCAATAGAGATCTTCAATGCCAAAACTAAAGCCTGCTGGCTGGGCTCGTTGCAGAGTGTTGGGGAGGCAGGCTTCTCCGGGTCCATTTTGGGGACCAAGGGGCCCCTCTGTATGGCCCACATGCAACTCCACCTGCAGAGTGTTGCAGCCACATCGGCCGAGATCACCTGGGTCTATAGCAGCAGCAGCTACCCCCACGTGGTGTACCTGGATGGCCGGGAGCATGCCCTCACCCCGGTAGGTGTGAGCTGCTACACCTTCGAAGGCCTGCGCCCTGGCACCCGATACCAAGCCCGGGTGGAGGTGCGGCTGCCGTGGGACTTGCTGCAGGTGTACAGGGAAAGCATGTCCTCCACCCTCACCTTTGCTACGCCCTTGGCGGGACCCCCAGACCCCCCGCTGGATGTGCTGGTGGAGCGCCATACGTCCCCAGGCCTCCTGATGGTCAGCTGGCTTCCTGTGACCATTGACTCGGCCGGGTCCTCCAATGGAGTCCAAGTCACTGGTTATGCCGTGTATGCCGATGGGCTCAAGGTGGCAGAGGTGGCCAGTGCCACTGCTGGCAGCATCCTGTTGGAGTTTTCCCAGCTGCAGTTGCCCCTGATGTGTCCGAAGGTGTCGGTGAGAACCATGTCGCTCTGTGGTGAGTCCCTGGATTCGGTGCCAGCCCAGATCCCCGAGGACTGCTTCACCTGTCACCGATGGCCCGAGACCTCTCCCTTCAGCTATACCTGCGGTGACCCATCTGCCTGCAGAGTCACCTTCCCCGTCTGCCCCGAGAGGATGGCGCTGGCTCCTCTGAGTGCCAAGGCCAGCCCCCATGCCCCCGGAAACTGTGGGGAGCCCCAGGTGGAGTTCCTAGAAGTGTTCCCTGCAGAACTCCCAAGGAGGTGGCCCCTGATGCCCAACCTGAGTTCTAAAGGGGAGCGCTGCAGTTTGGCGGTCAGTGGCCAAGCCCAGAAGCCCAGCGAGGCCCAGAAGTTCTGCAGGAAGGACCCAATCATCCAGAAGAACCCCCAGAGCCACGGGCCACCTCTGCCCAGCGGCCAGTCCGAGGCGGAAGAGAACTGCCACTGGGAGGCAGACATCAGCCAAAGGCCCGCTCCAGCACTCGTCCATCTGTATCCCACGTGCAGGCCTGAGAAAGAACTACATCCAGAAAAGGCTTCCCTTAGGCAAAAGCAAGATGACCAAGGGTTCGACCCTCCCCAGCTGGGTGCCAGCCAGCGATACACATCTGACTGCTGGGACCCTTGGGAGGAGGAGGAGGATGAGGAGAGGGAAGAGGAGGAAGACAAGGCAGCATGCTTAGGGCCACGGAGCACAAAGAAGCAAGAGCAGATGAAGGAGCTCAGGAACCAGAGTGGGCGCGGGCAGGCTCTAGGCAACAAGAGAGAGTGCCAGTTCCGCGAGGCCAGCTCACTGCTGTATCCTGCTCCATCCAGCAAAGTCTCCAGGGGGAGCCCTGCCTGGCCAGAGAAGGAGGCCAGGGTTTTTGTGGCCCTCTTCGATCACAAGCCCCTGGCCACTTCTGCCAACTCCGAGGCTGCAGTGAAGGAGCTGGCCTTCCGGAAGGGGCAGCTGCTGAGAGTGTGGGGCCCCCAGGACCCCGATGGCTTCTACCATGGCGAGTGTGATGGCCATGTGGGCAACATCCCTGGGCACCTGGTGGCCAAGGTAGAGGTAGGCCCAGAGCAGACTGATGGGAGGTGGCCTTTGCTGGCCCCTGGACCTCCAGAGGGCCACCTCAAGGACTTTGGGGGACTGGCCGGCCCCCAGGGTTCTTTTACCAGATCCCAAGGGAACTCCCGAATACCCCTACCATGGGCTCCAAAGACCATGCTGGCGGCTTTGGACTATGACCCCAGAGACAGGCGAGCAGGGGGCCAGACCAAAGGCAAGCTGGCACTGAGGGCGGGGGATGTGGTCACTGTCTATGGACTTGTGGACAATGAGGGTTTCTATTATGGGGAGTCGGGAGGCAACCAGGGGCTGGTCCCGTCCCACCTGTTGGATCACCTGCCCACCCATGAAGAGTGAGCCAGGCTCCCTGCCAGATAGCCGACCCTGGCCTTCCCCATTCAGCTGGAGAAGAAAGCCAGCCCGTGGACCTGCACCCCATCACCCGTTCCTCCTCTCTGTAAGCAGCCTCTGCTCCAAGCACCACTGTGCCCAACTGATGGTGGTCCCCCAGCATCCCCCCCAGTATCCCCCCAGCCCCTGAGAGCAGCAGGGCCTTAGTCCGAGTTGAGTCATCTCCCAAAGAAAACAAACAGCCCCCAAGAGCTGGACAAGCCGTCTTGGAGATGTCGGCAACTATTGGAGAAATGCCTTTTTCTGTGGCCAGTAAATGTTTGCTTCAGGAGTCTAATCTCACTTCAGGAGTCTAACCACACTTCAGCAGGAGTCTAACCTCACTAATCCAGTGCTTTGTATGAGAGTCTCAAGAAAAAGTCTGCACCTTAAAAAAAAAAAAAAAAAAAAAAAAAAAAAAAAAAGCGACCAGAATGTTTATTATTTTTCTACCTTATGTTCAGCCCCCTTATTAAAATGTTCCTAAAAAAAAAAAGAAAAAGAAAAAAAAAGAGAGAGAGAGAGAGACTATTTTAGAAGTGAAAGCATAAGCAAAGGAGACATGAGCCTGCCGTCATCCTCCCCATCCTCTCCCCTCTGTCCAGGGAGCCCACTGGGGCCACAGAAATGTTGCCTCTGCTGGAGGAGGGGCGGGTGTTCCCCTTGCCCAGCCCACCAAGAGCTGGGGCTGAGGAGCGGGCTCCAGAGAGTTCAGTATGACCAGGCCTTCCCCTGGGCATCCCTGGGCTGGGGCTGTCCCCCTGACACGACTTATGTGTGGGCCAATATCAATGTCTCCCAGTTGGGTATCCCATCCCATGTGGCATTAATCACTGTTGCTGTTTGCTTTTGAAATGGGGGCCACTGGGAATTGGTCCCAGCCCCATCGAGGAGGTTGCCCACGGTCCACCTGTCACTGAACACCATTGAGTCATCCCATTTGATCCTCAGATGCCTGCCCAGGCCTTCAGGGATGTCTGGGACTGACAATCCAGTGGCAGTGGAGGCATTTATGGGGCAAAAGGCATGCTGATACAAAGTACCAGAACTCTGTTGGCCTTTGTAAAGGGTATTTATTTGGGGTAGAAGCTTGTGGTCACAAGGCAAGCTTATCTAACTCAAGGTACCATAAGAGGTACTTTCTCACCCATAGTCACTTGCCATGTGTTGAAGCAAGATGGTGGGCAATGTCTGCAAGGGTTCAGCCTGCCTTCTTCTTCTTAAGGGCCCTGTGGTCCCAGCTTCTTCCACTCTCAGCAGCAGCCTGGCATAGGCTTGTCTCTCTCCCCGGGGCTTGTTTCTTTCCGGGTTCAGCTGCTCTGGGCTCTTCACAACATCAGCTGTAGATTATCAGGCTCATTTTTCTTCCCGGGATCTCTGCCATATCTAATGAGCTATCTCTCTTCCACTGCGTTCTTCTTCTCTGTGTGTCTACTTCCAGCTGAGAATCTGTTTTATCAGCCGAAGGGGGCTGCAACTCAACACTGAGTTGCACTCTAATGACATAGTTGGATCAAAGCCCTAATCTTAACATTGTTTTAAAGATTTATTTACTTTTTATCCATTATAACTCCTCCCCCCATTTTTACTGTTTTTCTGTCCATTTGTTGGGCAATTCTCTGTGTCTGTTTCCTGCCCTCTGCTCTCATCCTTCTCCTCCTGTCTTCAAGGGGATTCGATCCTGGGAACCTCCAATGTGGAAGAGAGGCATTCTGCCACCTGCACTACCTCAGTTCCTGTTTTTTTGGTGTGTCTCGTCTTGGCTCTCCCCTGAGTCTCTCTCCTGTTACATCATCATGTTATATGGTTCGGCGAGGCCTGGGAGCTCTTCTGCTCGAGGGCCCTGATGGCGTGCCTGCGCATCTTCTATATTTTTATTTTACTGGGAGGTCTCAGGTTCGAACCCAGGTCCCTCCATATAGGAAACGGACACCCAACCATTTGAGCCACATCCGCCCCCCCAATCTTTTTTTTTTTTTTAAGATTTTATTTATTTATTCATTTATCCCCCCCCCCCTGCCTGCGCTCGCCGGGCCAGCCAACCACGCCGTGCGGGCGGGCCCGCCCCCACCAGGAGGCCCCGGGAACCGAACCTGGGGCCCCCCACATGGCAAACGGGAGCCCCACTAACCGAGCCACAGCCGCCTCCCCCCCCATCTTAATCAGACGTCTCAGCTGAATCTAATACAATCAAAAGGTATCACGCCCAGAGGAGCAGACTAGTTTACAAACATAATATCTCATTTTGGAATTCATAAATATCAAATTGCCACACCCATTAAGCCTCTGCCTCTGGGCTGTGTGTCCAGAGGGCCCTGGGGAGACTATGCAGGTTGATAAAGGCTGCTCTGGAAGAAGTGGGTGAATTTGGTCCCGAGAGTTCCACCAGGCTGTCTGAACAGTCAAGGGGCTTGGCCCACTCGGTGGTGCCTTCTCAAGGCACATGGGAACGAACAGGGCACACCTGGATGAGCATGCGCTTCCTATTTGCAAGCAGATGGCTTCAGGCCTCAGGAGGTAAAAGAAGCAGACCAGCCAGCATTGGCCAGAAGCTCAGTGCAGGTCGTCCCCCTCTCACGCTCACAGTGACCGATTTTTCATAGGTGAGAAAGCAGCTTCGGGGAGGGGTTATGCTCTGTGCTCTGTGGCTGGCCTAGGTGCCCCAGCTGTAAGCAACCCAGCTTGGGGAGGGAAGCTAGGCCAACTCACGCCCTGAATTCTGTCCCTGTACCACCACCTCTGGCGTGACCCGTGTCTCAAGTCATTGAACCCAGCCCAGGGCATTAGCTGTCACAGTTTTCCAAGCACCAGATCCACCATGAGCCCCCAGCCGAGAATGGAGCCTGAGACCCATGAGCAAGAAGCAAACTCTTCCTTCTTCGTGGGAAGCCAGCCTGGCCCCTAGTGGCTCCCGGGAGCTGGGTTGAGGGAGGGGAGCATTTGGCAGGCCATCCACGGGCTGAGGGTTTCCCACACACTGGAAGAGCCACGACAGGTGAGCAGGGAATGGAAATGTCAAACCCTTTCAAAATTAGGGGCCAGGACTATAATTCCATGAAAATCACAAATTCAGTGCGAATCACACTACCCATCCTGTACCATTACTTTTTTTTATATTTTTTAAGAAAGCACCAGGGGAAAAAAAAAAAAGCACCAGAGATTGAACCTGGGACCTTGCACATGGGAAGCAGGCACTCAACCACTGAGGTACACAGGCTCCCATTACTTTTTACTCAGTTTTACATAATGATTATCTTTCCCCACCTTCCTTCCCTGACTATCCCTTGTCTTTTTCCCTACAGCTGCATAATAGACCATGTTGTGGCTAGAGACTGGTGCCCTTCCCCCAGCCCTCATTCCAGTCCCCTACCCTGCTTTATTTTGTTCCGTAGCCTGGCACGTTACATATTTTGCTAACGTCCGCATTCCCACCACCACAATGTCAGTGCCATAATGGATGGGATCCCTTCTGGCTTGATCATTGTGTTTAGCACATAGTAGGGCCTCCGTTATGCAGGACATAGTAAAGCCCGAACAGTGTAGTGCATGGTGGGGCCTCCATTGTGCAACACACAGTGAAGCCTCAGTTGTGCAGCATGTAGTTGGGCCTCAACAGCACATGGTGGGGCCTCCATGATGCAGCACATAGCACAGCAATAGCACAGCACATAGTAGGGCCTTAATCGTGCAGCATTTAGCAGGGCCTCCGTTATGCAGCATATAGTGGGGCCTCAACAATGTAGCGCTTGATGGGGCCTCAATTGTGCAGCCCATAGTGGGGCCTCAATCACACAGCACCTAGTAGGGCCTCAATTGCGCAGCATATAGTGGAGACTCAATAAATGTGCATTGGATGAATGAACAAGCTGGGTTTTTGTTTGTTTTGACCACCCTCTGTATGCAGAACCCCTGCGCTGGGCCAGGATACCAGCCCTGTGCCCCAGGTATTCACCCCACAAGCCAGGCTGTAATGGGACTGAGCAGCAAGAGGAATCGATGGTTCATTCTGCCCACAGGGCCCGCGAGGAGAGTTTTCCCAAGTGGAACAAGGATTTGGGCCCCTGGGCCAGGGAGAAAGAGGGCATACTAGGCAGAAGCAGGACCAGCGGAAAATGATGGACAATTGCACATTTGGCAACAGCTATCCACCTCTTGGCTTCTGCTTGACAAGTCCGGGGAGCTTCCTCACACTGCCACCAGGGGACAGCCTGGGTGCACCCAAGGGTCACTCCATCAGGGACTGCGCACCCAGCCACAGCTGCTGGGGTGAGCAGGAAGCACTTCCTTGTTGGGCTGAGATCCAGCTCACACTGGGCCCCATTCTCCTCCTTCCTTCTCCCCAGAGCACCCACCCTGGGGAACTCCCCGCCTACCTGCCGGGGTTGTCCAACCAGGGGACCAGGGACCACTGTCAGGACTGGCAAGCCCCTCTCTTCACCTTTCCAGTAGACTGGCTCCCCACATCCTTTCTTCTGGGCTCCATGGGGAGTTTTTGCTAGCGAATTAATAAAGATGCGTAAGGTCTGGTGGGCTGGGGGACCCCATAGGCCACAGGGCAATGGCTCAGCAGGGCCCAGGAACCAGTAGATGGGGCCCGAACCACTGATCTGCCATTGAACAGCTGGGGGACCCTTGGGTGAGCCCCTTTGCCTCTCAGACCCTCAGTTTCCTCATCTATGACAGGGGCCGTATTTTGAGTAGCCTATGTGTCCAAAGCATTCAGCTGAGGACGAGGGCGCCAAGGGACAGCAGGAAAGCTGATGTGGGTGCAGGTGTGTATGCAAAAGTGGGGTGGGGGGGGGCGGGAAGATGGTTCTGGGTTTTGCTTGGCTCCCCCTGAAGGCCCGGAGAGCCTGAAGATTTGGGGCAAGTCTAGTGTGACGGGCAGGAGATGGGAGCAAGAGTGTGAGCGTGCCTTGCCACAATGACGCCCTGACTGCTCCCTGGCTGACCTCATGCGGCTCAAGCCCCAAGCCTGTCCAGGCTGGCCCAGATAGGGATGGAAAGCCTGGCTGGCCAGAGGAGACTATCGAATGTGCAGAGGGACCATGTCCAGACAGTTCTATTGCAAGGGTCACTGGTTCCGTTTTGTGCCCCCAGGGCCTCTGTCCGGGGCAGGTCTCAGCACCTCCAACCTCCATCAGCTCTGCTGGGAAGAGATTTTCAAGCTGTTTGTCGCCAGGGACCTCCTTTTCTGCTCCCACTGTCCCCGTGGTTGGCTTGGGTCACGGGAGCAAAAACAGCACCTGGACCTTGGAGCCACCCTTACATGCCCTCCAGTCTTTTCCATGACCCCCTACTCCTTCCCCGTGTTCCCCCCACCCCCCCCGACCCCCCTGGGACCAACCCGCCCATCACCCTCCCCCCATCTCCTTAGCATCTTACACTTCTGCTGTATACTTTTTTTCATTAAAAAATAAATTTTGCGGGGGCGGACATAGCTCAAGTGGTTGCGCACCTACTCCCATGTATGGGGTCCCAGGTTCAATCCCCAGTACCTCTTAAAAAAATAAAATAAAATAAAAAAAAATAAATAAATAAATTTTTATTGAAGTAAATCATTCACACATGAACATACATAAACAATAAGTGCATAGTAAAAGTTGTAAACTTACAAAACAAACATGCATATCATCAGATGGGGCTCCCACAGATCACCCCGCCACCAACACCTTGCATTGTTGTGAACCATTTGCCGCTGTGCACATCTAAAATGTCATGTTAATTTGCTCAATTTTGGAGTCATTACAGGAAATCTGGAAGAGGTATCACAAGGACACAATACGAGGGATATAGTAAAGGAGACTCCGAGATCAGTCTGGGGCCCGTTTTTTAAGCTCATTCTACCTTTGGAGCCCTCTCTCTCAAGTCCCATCGCACCCTGCCGAGGTCCCATTTGGGGGCCAGGTGAGAGCATGTGGGAAGTCGAGCGTTCCATCCAAGGTAGAACATGCAGGTCTGACTCCGGTCTTGCAAAACTAAGCACATGGCCAGGTTGGACCTGGGCACAGACAGTTCCCGGGGCCATGGGGCCACCAGCTGACACTCCAGCCAGTTGCACAGGTCCAGCCAGCCCCTGTTCTCAATCATCACCCCCTCGTGCCTGCCCCAGGTGGAAGGTGGCGTCTGCAGCGGGTCTAATGCCCTATGCTTGAAGGACTCCTCAACTGCCCCTTGCCCACAGGGGTCTGCCCTCCCCATAACACCCTGGTTTCTGATGCCTAGCTACAGACTTATGTGCCCCATTTTACCCTCTAAAGGGGGGCACCTGGAACCTCCAGATGAATTTCCTTCAAATCCTCCTGCTTGCTCACATGGATCCCCAGGACACTGCCCTTGGCCTGGGTAACCTCTCTGGCCACAATCCATTGGACAGGGTGCTTTGGGCAGAGGGTACCCTCTTGGAGACCAGGGACCCTCCTTGCTCAGCCAGAGAGTGAGGAGTGGGCTGATTCCTGGCCTACGGTCTTCCTGGTTGACCTTGAACGACTCTTTTCCTCTCTGGACTCTCTCTGGCTCCATTTCCTTTTCCTTCCAATTGACCTTCAGGGCTGCCCTGCCTTTTCAGCCAACAAGGTGAGCTGCAAGGTGTCCTTCAAAAACTCCAGCCATCTCTTCCAGGCAGCTTTCCCCCAAATCCTGCCCCTCCCTTACTGGATTTAGCTGCCTCTCCCACCTGCCCGGACAGCCCCCAGGCACAATCTCTGTGCCCTGGATGTGTTTATTCTCTCCTCCTCCTCCCCCCACCCCCCTCTCCTGTCAGACTAGTCTTAGCCCACCTGGCGCCTGCAGCAGGGTTTGCAGATTGACCCGCTTCTAACCTAGGATAGGCGCCACTGGGCCCCAGCAAATGTTGGCCTGGGGCTCTCCAAGGCCACAGTTGCCTTTATCAGGACCTTAACATGTGCCTTCCTTAGCTCAGGTACAGCTCCCTGCAACCCTACCCAGATTGCCCCACTTAACAGATGGGGAAACTCAAACTTAGAGACCTGAGATCACTCGTCCAAGGTCATTCAGCAACTTGCTGGCTGAGCCAGGGGATCTGAACCCAGGCGTGTCCCTTTGTCCCAGGCCTTATCTCATGGACACTCCCTTACCCTCCCTGGGGGCAGGGCCTGGGTCTGGGGAGGTGGCCAGAGGGAGGGAGAATCAGGAATTCAAATTGAAGGGGCCCCTGGGGGTGGGTGGGAGGTGCTGGGGAGTGGCCAGCAGTTAGGGCTTGGACAAACAGGGTGCTGAGCTACCCCCGGAGGGGCAGCGGGAGCAGGCACTGACATGCTGCATCAGAGAAACTGGGGAGAAGGCTGTGGGCAGGGCCAGCAAAGGGACCCCCCGGAAGAGAGGCTTTGAGAGGGTAGGGGACTGCCTCTTCCAGACGGAGGGAGTGATCAGCCTCCACAAGGTTGGTTCAGATAAAGGGCTACTGGGCCCAGCCTTCCCGGTGGGTGACTGTGACCAGTGGCAGCTGCTGCCCCAGCCAGGGGCTTCCCGGTGCCCCTCCCCCCTAGTCAAAGAGGCCCCCTTCCTGGGCCCTGAGATGGAAACCTAGAAAGCTGGAAACCTGCAATTTGGAAATTCCATGCCCTCCCCACCTCTGGCTACAAGGTGGTGCCAGAGCTTCCCTCACGGGGTCATCAGTGCCCCAGTAAGAGGGTCTCCCTTGGTAAATGGAGTGTTCCCTCACCTTGACCCCATCTCTCACCCTGGGGTACACTTGCTGCCCACTTCCTCCCTCACTCCTCCACCTACTAAGTCTCTGCTGGGCTTTTGCAAAGAAAAAAAAATTTTATTGTGGTGACACACATGCAACATAAAATTTCCCATTTTCACCACTTTCCAGTAAACAGTTCAGTGGTATGAATTACATTCACCAGGTTGTGCTACCATCACCACCATCCATGGCCGAAACCTTTCTCTCACCCCAAACAGAATCTTGGTACCCATTTAAGCAGCAGTTCCCCATTCCCCACCTCCCACCCCTGGCCCTGGTAACCTGCATTCTAATTTCTGACTCTATGAATTTGCATACCCTTGATTATTTCCTGTCATTGGGCTCAGATAATATTTGTCCTTTTGGAGTGTGGCTTATTTCATTCGTCAAGTTTCCTCCGTTTTTGTAGCCTGTATCAGAACTTCACTTCTTTTTACTGCCAAATAATATTCCGTTGCACGGATAGACCACATTTTGTTGATCTGTTCATCTGTTGATGGACACTTGGGGTGCTTCCACCTTTTTCGGCTGAGCTTTTCCCTGCACCATCTGTGTAATCACCTCTAGACTCACGCAAACCAGTGAAGCAGGTATGGCGAAGAGCCCCATTTTACAGGTGGGAGAACTGAGGCCGGGGAAGTTGTTGGTGAGTGGGACAGCCAGGAAAGGATCCAGGTCCAACTGCCTACCTGGAAACACAGGCCTGCCTTCAACTCTACCTTACCTGCCTCAGAGGGCAGTCTGGGTCCCCCCCATTCACCTAGGCTTTCACTTAGGCCAGGTGTTGTTCCTGCGGGAAGGGTGCTCAAGTAAAGGAGAAACCAAATTGGGAGGGGGAGTTGTTCAGGGGTAGGAGGTCAGGGCCTGGAGGAGTCAGAGGAGGGAGTTAGGGTCCACGCAAGGGGGCCAGGCAAGGGTCCCCAAGGAAGGAGGCCACACTGAGATTTTTGTTTTTCCATCTCATAAGGATTTTTCTAAAAATAACAAAAGGAACATATAGATGCAACAATACCAGCAACACAGCAGTACACTGAGTGAAATGTGACAAGTGCCCTCTCAACACTTCTTATCACTTCCTTCTCCTCCAAATTCCCTTCCCTCTGGTGAGTCCCTTGCTTCTACTTTTTTTTTTTAGGAATTAATAAACAAACATATGTATGAATGGAAGCACTTACATTGTTTCTAAAAATTGTCAGTGTTATTACATCACATCAATTGTTCTATATCTTGCCCCTTTCACTTAGCAGAATATCTTGGAAGATTTGGACAGTAGAGCCTTTCACCCTTCTTTGCCCATCTGCCTGGTGACAGCTGTGTCACCTTTGGTGGCAGTTCTGGGCTATCTAGCTCTCCCAGTGGCCTTCCCTGAGTTAGCAGGAGGACTTGGCTCCCCTACTCACCTCCAGCTCAAATCAGATCATTCCCCAACTGTTAGTTAGTTAGTTAGTTTGTTTATTTTCCCCACCTGTTTAGAGGTGGCTTGTATGTCATTGGGACAAAGACCTCCGAGCCCCTGGCTGGCTGACATTTCCCACCTCCCCATGTGGGCCAGCCCCCTCTGTGCCCCTCAGAGAGCCCTCTCTCCCTTTGGAGACAGTGGGCCTGCTGTCCCCCTGCCTGACCTCGCCCTGCCTATAGGTCTCCTTTTTGTACTTTGGGTCTCACATGTGCAATGATTCACGCATGTGCCGAATCGTTTTTTGAGCATGTCATCTGTGTTGGTCTCCGAAGGGTGCAAAGTCCCACAAACTGGGTAGCTTAAAACAACACAAATCTATGGTCTCACGGTTCTGGAGGCTGGAAGTCTGAAATCAAGGTGTCAGCCAGGCTGGGATCCCTCCAAAGCCTCTAGAGAAGAACCTGTTCCATGCCCCTCTCTTGGCTCCTGGTGGGTGGCCAGCCATCCATAGCCTTCCTTGGCTGTGACAGCATCACTTTGGTCTCTGCCTCCTTTGCCACAGGGCTGTCTTCGCTCTTTCTCTCTGTTCTGTGTCCAAATTTCCCTCTTCTCATAAGGACAACTGTCAGATTGGATTGCCCCTCCCCCCATCCATTTTGGCCTCCTCTCAATGAATCCCATGTTCAAAGACTCTATTTCCAAATACACATTCACAGCATCAGGGGTTTGTGCTTGAACACGTCTCTTTGGGTGAAACACAATGCAATCCTTGGGGGTCCATGTGTGTACAACTCTCTGAACACACATGGAGTGAGGACTCAGCGTTGGGAGCCAAAATGAGTAACCAGAATTGGGAACACGGGGCCGTTGCTCTCACAAGGGATTCTATTTCCCCAGACGAGTGACCTGAATGCCAGGTTTTTGGCAGTGCCGCTCTGTTCTCTGCAAGTGCCACCCACATCCTGTGCCTACAATGAATGCATAGAGCCCATGTGGTTTGGGGAGCAGCAGGAGGGGTCCATTGTGGCAGGAGAGAAGGGGGGTTGGGAGGAAATTCATTCATTCATTTATTCATTCATATAGTCATTCAAACTTTAACTGAGTACTTACTTGGTCCAGACATCCAGGCATGAGTTGTATGCTGGGCCTCCAACAGTAAACCAAATTGCCCGGCAGCTTTATAAGGACTTTAT
Organism: Tolypeutes matacus; assembly: GCA_026826555.1. Classification (NCBI taxonomy): domain Eukaryota; kingdom Metazoa; phylum Chordata; class Mammalia; order Cingulata; family Chlamyphoridae; genus Tolypeutes; species Tolypeutes matacus. Next base: position 1,969,828 of record JAKSZT010054557.1, read on the forward strand.
CAAGGGGAGTGGGTGTAGCTCAGTCCTTGAGCGCCTGCTTCCCATGTACTAGATCCTGGCTTCTATCCTGTAAGTAGCCAGGAGAGCAAGGGAGAATTCCTGAAGGAGGTGAGGTCTGAACTTACTGGTGGAGCTTGGTTAGGAGTTCGCCAGGTAGGGGGTGGGAGAAGGGGAAAGGGAAGTCCTGGGTACAAACCCCAGAGAAATCACTTACATGGATAAACAACAGAGAATTTTCCCATGTGGCTTGAGCTTGGGATGGGGAGAGGAGAGAGGTGGTATTGAATGGGACAGACATAAACTTAAAAAAGTGACTTGGAGGGAGCAGATGTGGCTCAAGTGGTTGAGCACCTGCTTCCCACATGGGAGGTACCGGTTCGGTCCCTGGTGCCTCCTAAAAAAAAAAACAAGCAAACAAACAAAACAAACAAACAAACAAAAAACAACTCAGGGGACCCACTGTGGCTCATTGGTTGAGTGCTGGCTTCCCAGATACAAGATCCAGGGTTCAATCCCTGGCCCTGGTACCTTAAAAAAAAAAAAGTGACTTGCTGTTTATCTGGAATTTGAATTCAACCAGGTGCCCTGTATTTTTATTTGCTAAATCTGGCTGCCGTGTGAACAAAGTGGGAATGAACCTTTTGGGATGTCGGGGCAATTGTTTACTTTTTGTTTTTGATTGAAAAAGAAAAGATGATGGTAGTGTTAAAGAAAGATGTGAAAGTAACAGAGTAACTCTGTCCTTCCCATTTGTCACATCCTATAGGACATAGCAATCAGAGTGACACTTCACCCAGGGCTGACTAGAGCCTGAGTTCTGTGCTCAATCTGCCCAGACTCATTTCCTTTAATCCTCCCAAGAGCCCCATGAGGCAGATGCCATTGTAATTCCCAAATTGCCAGTGAGGAAAGCAATTCAGAAAGGTGAGGTCCTGAACTCGACACACAGAGTGTCAGCTGTGAGTTGGAACACAAAATAGACCTGGTTCTAACCCCTCCGTGGATGGGAGGGGTTTTTATATTTCCATATGACATTTACCCCCAATACAGCTTAACGGTGTTGCCATCAGGGAGAATAAATTTGGAAATCTGCTATTTTCACTTAATGTACTATCAACTCCCCCTCCCCTGTTTTAAACTTAAATAATAGTATACTAGAAGCAGAGGCATGACCATGCTTGGGTTTTATCAAGTACCTAACAGGAAAAGGGACATGGGGGGTTGGCATGAAGATGAAAAGATAGAGTGAGGCTGCCAAGGACCAGGAGAGAAATTCAGCCATTTGGAAATCCCTTCCCCCACCCCACTGGGCTTTTTTTTTTTCTTTCAAAAGGAATATGTACCATAAATAGGACATTCAGAATGTTCAGAAAAGTTGGAGAAACAAGAAAAAAACAAAACTTGGTCCAGAGCACATGAATAGCTATAGCATCTGGGGAAAGTCTATCTGGCAGTCCCTATTAAACTTTATTTTTTTTTTTTTATTTTTTTTTTGTTTTGTTTT
>JAKSZT010054557.1:1976879-1999910 GCA_026826555.1 Tolypeutes matacus
CGAGGGGCCGTGGGCAGGGCCGGCCGGCCGGCGGGCGGAGCGCCGCCGCCGACGCACACGAGGTGAGCGGTGGCCTGGGGTGGCGGGGGGCGCGGGCCGGGCGCGCCCCCGGGGAGAGGGGCGTGGGCGGGCGCGGCCCGGGGGGGTGCGCCGTGGGGCTGCTCGCGTGTAGGGGGCGCCGGGGGCGCGACCCCCGGGCCCGGGCGCACCCGGGACCCCCGGCAGGTCCGGCCTGTCCGGGGCTTTGTGGCCCCTTGGTGCCCTGCGGGGCGGGGAGCCCGGGCACAAAGCCCCCGGGGCCGCGCCAGGCCTCTGGCCGCGGGTCTGCAGAGCGGGGGGCCGGCGGGCGAGCGGGCGCCGGCTCTTTGTGCCTTTTCATTAGCAATCTAATCCCAAACCGCGTCGGGCGAGCTGCGCTGCCTGACAGGCGGGCTGGGTCCCATTATGCAAACGGCCCTGCGGCCGCCCCTTGCAGGGGCATTCTGCAATCTCCAGAAGCTGCGGCCCTGCACTGTCTGCGGTCCCCTGCCGCTGCCCCCTCCCTGTGGGCAGGGGCAGACTCGGGTCTGGAGGGAGCCGCTCCCTGAGGGCCTGGCCCTGCGGCTGGTGGGCTCGCTGCCCTGCCCTGCCCCCAGACCTCTCCTGTAGGCAGCCGCTTGGCAGGAAGAGAGATGGGCTTGGGGGAAGGGGGGACGGCTGGCAGGGGGAGGGGGCCAAGGGGCCCTAGCTTGTCACTCTCTGTTTTTCTTCCACGATGGTTCATATTCACACAGGCTTCACTGGGGGTTGGTGGTGTGTGTATGTGTGTGTGTGTGTGTATGCCTCTCCCCGGGGGTGGGGTGGGGGGTGGGCAGTGACTTGTGGAGAGGAGGGAAGGAGGCCAGATAATCTCTGAGCTGCTGAGCAGCCCCACCCAGAGCAGTTTGGCGAAGGGAGCCTGGGGAAGGGAACCCCGTGCTGATCGGGATGGGCTGGAACGTTTTTGAAGTTATTTATCCAGTGTCTTCTCTAACCCTTTTCAGCCCCAGTGTCTTTTCTAGTAGGAGTTGCCAAGCACATCTGGAAAGCTAGGTTCCCTGCTTCCCCCCCTCCACCACCACCAGTGGGAGGGGTATAACCCAGGAGGCCACCCCTCTGACATATGTGGTGGAGGGGAGGGGTAGAGCCCTTGCCCATATAGGAATCCTGTGGCGGGTGAATTGTTGACTGATCTGGGGATTTCTGTGTCTCTTGGGCTGGGGGGAGGGGGAGAGCTGGCAGGTAGTGGAGGGGCCTCCAGAGCTTCTCAGCTGAACTTGGCGGTGTTCTCCAGGGCTCCCCCAGATGGAGGGATTGCAGCTGGGTCACACAAACCCAGGACCTTTCTGGACCTAGCATTTATGGCTTTCTGGCTCCTGCCTTTGCTTCTTTCCCTCTGTTCCCATCTGCCAGTGTCTGAACGATCTGGCCTTTTCAGCAGACATTTTCAGGAGCACAGGCCATGTGGCCGTTCTGTAGCCCTGGCTCAAGGAGAGTGTACACGCGGAGCAGGGTTGCTGGAGTGGTCTGAAAAAAAAAGCAGATGGGCTGGCCTCAGGCTGGCCTCTAGAGACAAAGCTGCATGGTGAGATTGCTGGGTTAGCGGGCTCCTAGCACCAAGAGGGGTGGGGGTGGGAGGAGGCAACTACTTGGGGCCTGTACTGAGTCCTTTGGCTCTGGGGGTTTGTTGTAAGGAGTGGGTTACCCTGCCTGCCAGGGAATCTTCCAGTCCTGTGCAGTTGCGCTCCTTAGGAAAATCCCTAGGTCCCTGGGGCAGTAGACTTGGAAGGCTGGTAGGGGGTCTCCCCACCTGCCTTCCTGCCTGCCTTGGGGGCCAATGCACTAAGGTTTGTCTGCTTCGCTGCAGCTTCTGGCTTCCTGCTGACAAGTTTCGGGGGTGCCGTAGCTCCTCTTGCCCAGCTCCTCTGGCCGTTTGACTCGAGTGCTGCTGTGCACCCAGAATTTCTCCTCACAGTGTTTTTTTTTTCCCCTGCCAGTTGTTGGGACTTGTAGATTAGTCATTGGGCTTTTACAAGCGATTCCTGAAAAGAAAAATCCCCCTCTGGTTGCTGGCTCCGCAGAGGAAGAAGCAGCCCGAGGGAGCCAGGCCTTTAATTAAAGCAAAACCAAAATGATTGCGGCAATTGCTGGAAGGAAGAGAGGCGGCGCAGGTGGGGCGGAGGTGCCCTGTCCTGTTCTGCTGAGTGGTACCTGCCTGGGGACAGGTAGGCACGATCTCGTGCCCGCTCCTGGTCTTGGCTAGCAGCCCGGCCTTCTCCAAAAGCCGCGGTCCCGGATTAATCCTCACGGAGAGTTTTCTTTCCATAGATCAGATTTCTCATTTTGTTAATAAGCACGGCCTCCGATCACTTGAAGTCAGCTGTTGTGGGCTTGGAGCAACAGGGTGTTGCATTATTGAGCTGGCAGGCCTGCTGCCTTCCTAGAGGCCTCATTGTCTGCCAGGGTCAGCTCCTAGGGTGGTGGTGGTGGTGGGGAGTGGGGGCCCCGGGCTGGCAAGGGTGAACCCGTGCCTTGTAATCAGCAACTAGCCCTGGAGAAGGGCTGGCTGGGCAGTTCTGGGTGTTGAAGGAGTGAAGAAGGAATAAAGTTCAGTTTACCCAGGGGTTGTGTGGCTCTGCCTTTTGCCTGGCCTGTTGGCCTCAAGCAGAAAGCCCCACCCCATACCTGGTTTTGCCCATGGGGGCTGATCACCTGGCCAGGTGGGGACTCTACTTCCTGGGCTGGACCTGGGCGCCAGGAAGACAGCTTTCACCATGGGGAGGAGATAAAAATCTAGTTCCTCCCCTCCTGGCTCCTTCTGGTCCGGCCCAGGAGGGACTTCCACGTCTTGTAGGGCAGGGAGAGCAGACTTGGGGATTGTTGAGATCCTGGCTCTGCCATTTACTCTCTGGGTGACCTTGACAGCGATTCTCTCTGAGCTGTACGGTGTCCCCATTTTTAAATGGGAACAGACCTTCATTTTACATTCAGGTACTGCCACCCTCCACAGCTCAATCTGGGGAAGACAGACTTGCAAACCATTGATTGTAAGATGGCATGATAAGAGCGTAAGGCCATGGAGCCAGGGGTGAGTGTGGGGTATGTTGGGAGGGGCTGGCTCTGGGCTAGAGAAGAGCCCTAGTCATTGGCCCAGGGTGCCTTGCTGCTTTCAGGTTAGCCTGTGGGTGGGACCTTAAGCCATGGAGGGACTGAATCTGCTTTTACTGGCAGTGTGGAGGACTTGTGGGGGGGCTGTGGGGAGGGGGCAGGAGAGTGTTGGAGCATGATCCTGCGAGAAGTTGTACTGGGGTACCCCTACCCCCTTCCTACTGTGTGCCTGGCACGTGTGTGGCTCTTTGACCAGTTTTCAACAAGAATTACTGTACCTGGCTGCTGTGGTTGTGAATAGAGTCAAATGGGATGCTCCCTGCTCTCTGGCTCTCACTAGCCTACCAACTAGTGGTTTGCCACCAAGGCCCAGTGAAGGAGGCCCTGGCAGGTTTGCTGGGAGTCCTCTGCCGATCAGATGAGTAAACTGAGCCTTGGCAGGCCCACATTATGCAGGGGTTGAAAGTAAGGAGAGCGGGTGTAGCTCAGTGGTTGTGCGCCTGCTTCCCATGTGTGAAGTTCAGGTTCAACCCGTGGTATCTCCTAAAAATAAAGAAAGAAAGAAAGTGAGCAGGTGGTCAGAGCCCCTGACTGCCTGGAGTGTCTAGGATCTGGCGAGATTTGCAAACCCATCAGGAACGTGCTCCAGGTCAGGGGGCTTCCGGACAAGCTCCTCCAGTTTAACTCTGCCTGGCACCGCCAAGCTTGCCTCCTGCTGGGATGGGCCCTGCCCCGAGGGTTAGGGACCTGGGTTGGGGGAGGGTTTTGGGGAGGGGCTGGCCCAGGGCTGCAGGTTCTTGAGCCCAGTTTGAGCCAGGAGTGGCAAAGCGAGAAAATCGGGTGGGGGTATTGGCTGTGTGTGGGTCCCTGGAGAACTTGATAAGGAAGAAGACGACCTAGAACAGATTCCAGGCCAGCCACTGTCCAGTAGGAAGGGACGGGACACTGCCTTTGCGGGAGGGAGACACTGTGGCCAGACATGTTTGGACAGAGACTGTCTGGGACCCTGGGCCTGTGAGCCTCAGGGCGGCTGCCAGGCCTGGAGGAGTCTTTCTTCTGACACACACCAAGGGTGGTAATATTCACTGTGGAGAGGGGAGTGGCCTCGGGGTTAGAACAAGGGGCCTCGGGGGTCCTTGTGCCAACTAGCGGAGAGGAGATGTCAGCCAGCTGCCTCTGGTGAGATACGTGGAGCATGGTAGGTGCCTGTTGTGCGTGGTAGGTGCCTGTTTGCTGTTTGAAGGTGATCCGCTTCTGAGAGTTATGTGGGGTATGGAGGGGGGGGAGCCTGTGGTCTATGGAAAGGCCTCCTGAGCCTGTTCCGCCCCACCCATCTCATGGCAATCACAAAGAAAGTTAGGGGAAGGCAGGATTTGTGGGGCTTCTCGGTGGGGCTGGGACTGTTTTGGAGATGGGAGCACTGCGGGCCAGCAGACGCTGGTTCCGTGCCAGCAGGAAATCCTCTCGTGCCTGGAGAACAACCCCATGAGCTCTGCCTGCCATTCTGCCCCATCTGGCTCTTTGTCAGCCTACTGCAGGCTCTTTTAAGGGTGAGGGCCATCCCCTGGGCCCGTGCTGTGCCCTCACCCTTCCAGCCCTGGGTGAATTTCTGTCCAAAGAATGAATGGGAGAGTAGGGTTGATGGCTCAGAGTGGGGCCGGTCCTCTGTGGTCTGCCCCTGTGTGTGGACACAGCAGGGCTTTCCAGGGGGGACAAACTCAGGCCACACGTGACCCAGTGTAGGCAGTCCCTGTGTTGCCTGGAGAAGCATCTGGCTGTTGGTGCCCTGGCTTGGCTTGGGCTCTGTGTGAGGATCGCCAGGGAGCCTGGAGGAGGCCCAGGCAGCTGCGTTCCTCGAAGCTCTGAAGTGATTCCCACATATGGCCGAGTTTGAGAACCCCTGCTCCGTTGGGTGTCAGTTGGTAACAGACTCAGACAAGCTAGGACGCTGAATAAGTCAGAACGAATGGCCTGGGGTGGTCATGACTGCTTTATGCTAGACCACTTCCTTTGAAATCTGCAGCCATCCCGTGAACAAATTCACTCAAGAAATCCTGGCCAATTCTCTTAGTCACCAGAGTCTTAGACAAGTACCAGGCATGGGGGCTCACTCTTTTTATGGCTTCTACTATCTGGGCAGTTCTTGGCTGACACAGTGATGACACATGGACTCCTCACAGTATCACATCTGGTCCACTGTGGCTACAGCTGAGGTGACTGGACAGCTGGAGGCTTCTGGGACCCACAGCCCTTCTGTTTCTCTTTAGCCCAAGGTCCCTGGGGGACTGAGTGGGCGCAGGAGACAGGCAGAGCTTCGGGGAAGGCCTTGCCTGGCTCTGCCTCCTTTGCTGGGATAGGACAATCGACTATCCTGGGGTTTGTTTCGTTGGTATTTGCAGGGAGGCAGGATGTAAGACAACCTCTGCCTGCTTGGAGGCACTGCTCTGAGAGGTTACTAGTGGGAACTCCTGGGTGTGGTGTGGCATGGCATGGCGGAGTCCAGGTTTGGTGTCCTGGTCAGGAAAGCTGTAGTTTGGAGAAGGGAGAACAGTCTGTGCTGGGCTGTTGAAGGAGGGGCTGACAGTGGGCCCTGGGGTGTGGTCAAGGAGGAAGGCGATGTGTGGGGGATGTGGGCAGCATGGCCTCCCTCCTGGACCATCTTCCACCTGCACACCAGCGTGGGGTATGTTTTTTGGTAGATGGGTCCGAGGGGTCCTTCCTGACAGCGGACCGGCTGACTCAAGACACAACGTGGGGAGGGTGGTAGGTGCTCACTTTGGGCCCTTACCCTGTGCTGGGCCTCGTGAGATGGGTTTTATACCTGACTTTCATCCTCAGAACATACCCATGTGGCCCTAATCGTCTTATCCAGCCCTGCTTTACGAGTGGCTGAGAGAGGTTAAGTGACTTGTCTAAAGTCACACAGCCCCTTCCCACTCAGGGATCAGCTGACATGTGAGGTAAGAAAGATGGAACACAGACATGTCTGGGGAAACCTGGAAGACAAAAGTGCTGAGCCTTCATTTTGAGGGTGTGGTGGGGCAGCTACTTTGGGGGTATATGGTTCTTGGAGCTGAAGGACAGTCCCTTGCAGGCTGGGGGAGGGACCTCAACCAGTCTGTCCACAGGTGGTGCCTTGTCACCGCCATGGGCCAGGGTGGCTGAGAGGAATCTTTGGGCAAGGGTTTGGTATTTTTGGTATTCCATGGGGCTTGATACGACCTGACAGACTGAACCTCCTTCCTTCTCCTCTTGATCTTTGCAGAGCGGGCAAAGAGAGGGGCTCAAGCCCTGCCAGGCAATGCTGGCAAGGAGTGCCGCCTCCTCACGTTCCCTGGTTCTGTGCCAGCAGGTGCATCTCTTGCCTGGCTCCAGGCCTCAGGGCGGTGGGTGGGTCGAGCGCTGGGCTTGGCCATGTTGCTGTTGGCGCTTTGGCTGTGGTGGGTGAATGTGAGCTGTGGAGGGCCAGGCATGAGCCCCTCGTGCAGGCAGACATGAGAGGAGGTTTCCAAAGTCCCACATTCCATGCCTGTGTTGACGCTGATAAGGACAGCTGGGCTGGCTGGGGCAGGAGGGGACTTTGACTTCATGCCCCCAGCAGACAGCATGCATGTCCAGCTTCCTGATAGCACCCCTCCCCCTCCTCTCCCACCTACCCTCACCCCCTGTCAGCTGGGCCCCCCATCTGCAGAGGGGGCCAGGCCAGGCTGCCCCCTGCCTTTGGGGGTGCTGGCCCCGGCTCCTGGAGTGTTGGCGGACACCATTGAAATGATGCTTCTCTGTGTTTGAAATGTTACTCTCAGGTTTGGCAGGAGGCCCCTTGCCCAGGATTTCAGCATTTGGTGAACACCCATGGTTTAGCGGGAAGTGGACTCTCATGTCAAGCCAGCCTCCCCCCCCCGCCCCATGCCAGTCCTTGCCTCTCCATGCCTCATTTTCCTTGCCTGTAAACAGGTTGTTAGATGTATATGAGATGATGTGTGTCCGTGGTCCTCTAAGAGGGGATCCCCAAGAACCCCTGTGTCCACAGAGGCCCACAGTGCAAAGCCACGGGTGCCTCGCCCCAAACGGGGTGACACCCTACAGCAGGACTCACCGTGCAGACTTGAACTCTCGGACAGACTGCTCACGCGTGTCCTGCGGAAGCACAACGGACGAGTCCCTATTATATCTTGACCTTCGAGTAGACGTTGTTTTAGTATTCCATGTGGTGAAGTGGGGAAAATGCAGGTCGTCTCCAGGTTGTCTGAGGTATGAGCCAAACGAGCTGCATTTTTTTCATGAAACATCATTTTCACTTGAAGGAATGACAAAACATAGCTATTCAGATGTGGGGAATTTGGCTGGCGTTTTCTCAGAAATGACCAGAGTGAGCCTGCCACTGTAAGGAAAACAACCAATGATATTTCTGATTCATGATAAAGTCCAGCTTTCAAGTGAAAATTAGAGTTTTGGAAAACTTGTGTTTGTCATTGTAAGCCTGGCAGCTGCCCAACACTGAAAGGCTTTTTTTTTTTTTTTTTAAGATTTTATTTATTTATTCATTTCTCCCCCCCTTGCTGCTTGTGCTCGCTGGGTCAGCTAACCACACCGCGCGGGCGGGCCTGCCCCCACCAGGAGGCCCCAGGAACCGAACCCGGGGCCTCCCACATGGCAAAGGGGAGCCCTACCGATCGAGCCACAGCCACCTCCCTGAAAGGCTTTTTGATGATGTCTGTGGTGATATGAAAACATGGTTTTAAAAGAAATTGTTTTATTTTGAAATAATTTGAAACCTACAGGATAGTTGCAAAAATAATAGAAAACCCACCCCTCATCCCGTTTTATATGTTCACCAATTTTAACGGTTTGCCACATTTGCTGTTTCACTCTTCCTATCTGTCCATCTGTTCACTTATCCATCTATTTTCTAAACATTGGAGAGTAGGTTGTATATACCTTGCTCCTTGAACATTTAATACTTCCATGTACGTTTTCCAAGCTCAGAGAGATTCACTTATCTAACAGTTTTCAAGTTCAAGAAATTTAGCATTGATATAAAGCTTACAGTTTACAAATAAGGTTTTTCAGATGTCTCAATAATGTCCTTTTGGGCTTGTTCTCCTCCATTGTTTGTTCCAGTTAGAACACATGATTTTTTTTTTTTTTTTTTTGCAGGGGGGGAGCCCTGACCCACATGATTTTTTGATATCGTATAATGAAATGTGGTAAATTCTGGTTTCCAGATGACAAGTCACAAAATCATGAGTGGCTGCGAGTGCGAGGCAAGCCGGTGGATTTGCGTGTAACCACGTTTGAAAGGTCCACGGATATGACCTCAAATACTACCTTGCAGCTCACCTCTAAAACTATCTTTGGTGGGATTTGGTGTGGGATCAATGAAGAATAGCCACAGTTATGTGGAAGGATTGAAGAACTCCTCCCTTCTGTCTGTGTGAGGCCAAATATCTTCATAGACTTCAACCGAAACCACACATCCAAACAGATTAAATGCTGAAGCAGATATGGGAAATCCAGCTGGCTCTGTTAAAGAGATTTGCAGAAAAGGAAAGCACATACCACTCTTCTCACTATTTTTTTTTTTTTTTTAGGAATAGTTTATTTCACCAAAAAAGTGTTACTGATGTTTTCAATGAATTAAATATTTTAAAAATAGTTTCAGTTTTTCCAATACAGTAAATATAACAATAACAGACAACACATAGTGACGTTTACTGTGGTAACAAGTAAGCAACTTCAACAAAGCTCTTTGGGAGTCCTTATTAGTTAGTTAGTTTGTTTTATACTCTCTTTTTTAGAGCAGTTGTAGTTTTACCAGAAAATCATGCAGCGAGTATAGTTTTCTCAGACACCTCTCTCACACACACAGTTTTCCCTGTTAATATTTTGCATTAATGTAGTACATTCATTACGCTTGACCCAATATTATAATATTACTATTAACTAAAGTCCACTGTTGCTTTTTTTTTTTTTTTTACCGGGAGGTACCAGGGATCGAACCCCGGTCTCCATATGGTAGATGGACGCCGAATCTCTTGAGCCACATCCGTTTCCCTCCACTGTTGCTTTTGTTTGTTTTTTTATTGTGGTAACATAATCAACCTAAAATTTCCCTTTTTAACCACTTGGAAGTGTACAACTTATCATTTTATAAGAATGTCTATAGAATTTAAAAAAAAAAAAAGAAAAGAAAAAAAAAATGTCTAAAGCGTTGGAGTGGCTGACACATTGGGCCCAGGCTGCTGGGCTGTCTCTTCTCCTTTGTCCTCTCCTTACCATCTTATCTTTTCCATGTGTTATTTCGCCCTATCTCTTCTCAGCATTTGTTCTTCCTGAGCTCATCTGCTCACCTAACATTTATTGAGTGCCTACTGCATGCCGGCCCAGTTGGGCCGCAGTGTCCCTAACCTTGAGCTAGTCCTGTCATCATGCTAGGGCAGGGAGGGGTGGTGCGAGGACTGGGACAGTGAGGCAGATGCAGGCGTTGTGGTGAAGGGGATGGAGAAAGCAGGGGCAGCTTTGCATAGGAGGAGGGTGCCCCCATCGGAGGGCACAGTCTGGCCATGGCAGGCAGGTGTGACCACGTGAGAGGGGTCACAGCCTGCCCAGCCCGAGAGTGGACTTTAGCTCAGGCATTGGGAATCTCTGCAAACTTCTAAGCAGGGTTGTGCCTTGATGCGATCTGTGTTTGAGAAAGATAACTCGGAGCAACTGGACTCTGAATCGGGAGGGTAGGTGCCGGACAAGGGCCTGCCCGAGGGCCTGGGGAGGGAGATTGTTTAAGACTTTGAAATTTCCCTTCGAGTAGCTTTACCCCTGTTCTTGGGAGGACTGCTGGCCTTTCACTTGGCTGGCACTTCTGTGGGTTTCTGTCCACTCTCCCGGGTACCAAGGTCCCGGCTTCTGGGGCTTCCTGGTTTTTTTTTTTTTTTGGAACTGGAACATTTTCTGGGTTACTATGTGGGACCGAGTGTTCTGAGGCCCACGTTTGCGTGTATTGCTGCGATTGCTGGCCTCTGGGGTTAGGCTCAGGGACACGACCTCTGAGGGCTGCCGGAGGGGCTTAGGAAGCAGGACACGGCGCAGACAAGGTCACTGCGGGGCCCTCCCTTGCGCTTGGAGCTTCTGCTCAGAGCATGCCCAGCCTCCATAGTAGACCTGGAGGTTATTTCCAAAGAGAGTAAAACCAGAGAGAGAATTACAGGTATGCTCTCCCGCACACGCAAGCACATATTTTAAGGACTAACAGGAATCGTTTAAAATGAACGCCCTTGTCCCCCTACCCCTCATAGCAGACAGCCTCCCAGTTCACCAACCCATCACTTGCTCCTCCCTGCCTCCCCCCAGAGGGCATCAGGATTCTGAAGGGTGGGCCCACAGTCTCCTCGCTTTCCTGTAGTTTCCCATATTTGGCCCCTGAAGCAGAGTGGCTGGGGCGGGATGGTCTTGTTCTCTGCATCTGGGAAGTGGGGCTCTGTGTGCTCCTGCCACCGTGTACTCCAAGATTCTCTGTGCTGATGTGGGCAGCTGCCCTTCTGCCACGGGAGGGCTCTGGCGAAGGGCTGCTCACGCCTGGCAGTGCACATCTGAGTTGTTTCCAGTTTCTCCCAAGCGGCCCAGTTTTCATCCCTGACCTGGACCTCTACAGGCAGAGAAGTGCCGGCTGATTTTGCTTTCCATCTCGAAACCCAGTTTCTTGTTTCCCACTCCTTCCAGCCCTGCCCAAGCTCAATTTTTTTATTTTATTATTTTTTATTTTTTTATTTCATTTTTTAGGAAGTACTAGCTATTGAATCCGGGACCTCATACATGGGAATGTGGGAAGCAGATGCTCAAACCACTGAGCTAAACCCGCTCCCCTCAATTTTTAAAATAGAGTCAGCCTTGTGGATTTAGGTCCCCCTTCCCCCCAAAGCCTGGGTGGATTTCTCTGTCCCCCTATTGCCCTGCTGTCTCCATGGCCTCTCCTTGGTTAGACTCCTTCAGGCCACCTGCTGGGCAGGTGAGACCCCTTCTGTAAAGGACCTTCCCTGGGAGCCTCTCAGGCACAGGGGTAGCCGTTTGCCAGAGCCAGGCGGGTCTTCATCTTTCCCATGGCAGTTCTTGAAATTTTGTCCTTGAAAATATCTTTTCATAAACTTGATGCCTCTGTCTGAGGTGATGAAAAAGATTGTGGAGATGATATAGCACAATATCGTGAACATAATTTACGCCACTGAACTGCACACTTCAAAGTGGTTAAGATGGGAAATTTTGAGGTGTATATATGTCACTGCAATAAAAAGTGAAACCAAAGATTCAGTGACATCATAGAGAAGAAAGTGCCTTTTAAATTGTAAAGGAATTATGTGGGATAGTTTTCAACTGATAAGCAGTTAACTCTTTATTATTTTTTTCCTTAAATTTTTGTGCAGTTAACCTTTTTTATAGGCATCAGGGCACACATTGCCATCTCCATGCTATCTTTTCACCACTCATTACCTCTTGAGTCGAGTCACTCTGAAAGGGCAGCTGCAGACCTGGTCTTCTCCCTTTGAATTTTCTTAGTGCTCCCCTTTCTAGATGCTTCTGTTGTTTTTCTTCCTAATTAGTCTCAGGTTTGAATTAAAATTTGTCTCTGGGAAAAAGCAAAAAAGCCCCAAGAACTCCAATGCGTGCCGTGCCCAAGGTGTCTCTCCTTGACTTGGATTGAAATAATTGGATCTCTTTTTGGTGCTAGCTCTTTGAGCCATTTGTTTGCAGCTCCTGGGTGAGGACTGAGGGGAGGGAGGGGGATGGTATAGGGAGTGGAGGGGGATACAGTTGATTATCCTTTCACAACCAGGCAGGGGCAGCCGGTCATCTCCTTCTCCCCAGTGTCTTCCTTTGACAGGACTCGCCAGTTTTCTTCCTGGCTTTCATACTCTGCCACCAGGATCTCTTGAGGCCCTGGCTGGGAGTGTCTTGGTGGCCTGCCACGCCCCTGGGCTGGCTTTTCCACCTTTGAGGTGCCCCTCCTCTCTTCTTTGGAACCTAGAACTAGACCTTAGGGCAATGAAAAAAAAATTACCTGGTTGTTCTTTTTTAAAATCTTTAGCTGACATTCATATGCTCCTACTAAGAGATTTCAGAGTAATCTTCTTTAGGTTTCCTGGGGGTTCCTGGCTGGCACTTGGTTCGTTGCACGAGTTCCCTTTTCTAAAACCGAACAGGTCATCCTGGATTTCGCCACTTTCCCACCTGCCCCGTCAGCACTCATCTCTTGCGTTGGGATCGTGATTAGTTGGGGGTTCACAGGCAGTTACCGCCTAGACCAGGTCTACTTGCTAGTCAGGACGGCGTCCGACCCCTACTTCCCCTCCCGAAAGTTTCTGTGCAGCATAGTGAAGTACAGTATAGATAAGCCGTGTGCACACTTATGGGTGATAGCTCCAAATTCTTCCCAAATGAGCACACTTGTGTAACCGGCACCCAGAACTCCCTCCTCCCCCAGGGTACCCCTTCCTGTTGCTAGTGCCAATCCACTGGCACTGCCTGTTTTGAACTGACATACATGGGATCATACGTGTATAGTATAGCTCATGGTCTCATGCCTGGCTCCTTTGCTCAGAGATTCTTCATGTTGCATGTAAGCCAGATCACATGAAATTGCCAACAATCAACTGTTACTGACCTCTGAAAAAAAGACAGTTTCATCTGGTGCTAACGAAACATTCTGTCCTTCTCTTTGCTGTCTAATGGTCCTTTGTGTGAATAGTTGACTCTTAAAGCTGTCTCTTGTCCTGGGGGTGGATGTATGAGTTGTTTCCAGTTTGGCACCCTTTTTTTTTTAAAGATTTTTAATTTATTTATTAATTTATCCCCCCCTTGCTGCTTGTGCTCACTGGGTCAGCTAACCACGCCGTGCGGGCGGGCTTGCCTTCACCAGGAGGCCCCGGGAACCGAACCCGGGGCCTCCCATATGGTAAATGGGAGCCCTACTGATTGAGCCACAGCTGCTTCCCACTTTGGCACCCTTATGAGCCGGGCTGCTGTGAAATGCTTTCCTGTTTTTTGATGGACATATATGGATTTCTGTTGGTGTATTCCTCGCAGCGTGTTTACTAAGCTACAGGATTTGTGTGTTTTCCGTCGTAGAAGAGACAAAGAGTTTTCCAAGGTGTACTAGAATTCCAGTTATCCCACTTCTTTACCAGCATCTGGTCTTGCCCGTCTTTTTCCTGATGGGTTTTTGAAGTTCTTTTTCTTTCTGGAACAGTCCTGAGCTTATTTGAAAACACACTCTTTCTCATCCTTCCCTGGTGATGTTCTTTTAGTCTGTGTTTGGCAAATTAAAACTCCATTGTAGTAGTTGTCTGACATCCAGTTTGTGTGTTGTTTTCTTCTAATTCCCCTTTAGATTCCATCTCAGTCTTATACTAGCCAGGTGTAACCTGTCATGTTTTGGAGCAGGGCAGCAGTTCCCTAATGCAGCTTGTCTTAGAGTTTTTTTACTGGCCCAGGACAAAAGCCTTGGTGAAGGGTTGGGTGTGTCAACTGCCCTTTCTTGGCAAGGATTCCTTTATATTGAGAGATGGGTCTTCCTCCTTTGGATCCATTGAAATGCTTCCTTTTTGATGTGATGATGGAAAATGATAATTTTTTTTTTTTTTAATTAGAGTCCTTACTTGACAAAAGAAAATTCACAGCGAGGGTTTGCTTTTGAAACGGCAAAGTCAGACAAAGCCCCAACTCTGGTGTGAGGGGTACCCACCTTGGGGACTCACTTTTCTGTCTGAGGGTTCCCCGGGGGCAGGCTCAGTGACCAGGATGGTCCCTTCCAGCTGGATGCCCTTTAAACTCCTCGTGGTGGGCATTTTCCATTTACATGCTGGGCTGGGGCTGCTGGTCCTTGCAGACCCTTGGGCTCTCTTGGTTCCCCACACCCTGCTTTCCCATCAGGCTCGGTCGGCTCAACCCCCCACCCCCGCCATGGCACTGTCCCTGCACCAAGATGCCTGTGGTTGTCAAGGCCCTGCCTAGCCATTCAGTGTTCCAGCTCAAACGTTTTTGTTACTTCAGCCTCTGGTCTTGTTGACCTGGGAGACGTGCTTCCTTTTTGGGACTCTGCATTGCACTTCTGGGACAGTAGAAAGTTTAGAACTAACCCCGTGCTTCTCTGACCTTAGATGTGCATTCTACTAACCTGAAGTTAAAAATAAAATGCACTGTCTGGAGTGGGTCTCTGCATCGCTGCTCTGGTCCTTGGACTCCGCCTGATGAGTGAGGGAGAGTAGGAAATGGGGTTGCTAGTGCGCTTTAGGAACCCAGCATGCTGGGCTCTTTCTGCCTCTTGGATTGAAGTAGCTGCTGAAGTTCCACGTGTTTCTTACCTAATAGAGGCGGCAGCCTGCGCTGGCACTGCTACCCCTTCGGCCAGTCCATCCTGCAGGCCTTCCCTCCTCCAGCCTCCTGCTCTGTTGCTCCTTGCAAGGCTTTATGCAGCTTCGGCCACACCTGGGGACGGTGTGATGGGCGTGCGTGCGTGTGTGTGTGAGAGAGTGAGGGAGCATAGTTTCTGTATTAATCCCTACCTGCCTGTCCCAGTAGTATGTGCAGACTTGGTCCTTCCCAGAACTCTTGGCCAGAGGGTGCCAGGCTTGGGGCCCTTCTGGCAGGACCTGGTGGTGTTGGCACCAGGGGAGCCAGCTGTGGTTCCCCAGGCCATCTGGGCACACTTCTGCCTGTTGGCGCCGGAGCTGGCAGCTGTAGGGAGGGCGTAGGCTTCGGGCTGGAGGAGGGGACCAGGTCTGGGGCGCTCCGGGGAGCACAATTTGGGGGCTAAAAGGGGCCTGCCCGGTACGTGGAACTTCCTGCTGGCGTCCTAGGGCAGCGCTCCCTGCCTCTCCTTGTTGTGGTACAGAGTAGGGTTTTCATGGCTTCTTTATACAGTTTCCTGAGGGAGAGTGTCTCCTGCCTCTGCCATCCCCGTCCCTGAGAGGCCTGCCACCATCAAACCCAGAGGCCCCCTTGGCTCCCCGGAAGGTTGTCAGGAAGACAGGCAGGACTGGCCCAGCAATAGGCAGCATGGAAATTCCAGGGCAGGCGCAGGGAACTAGGCGGCTGGGGTGGTGTACCTCCCTTACTGTCCCCGGGAGAGGAGGAGGAGGAGGCCCACCTGGGGCCCCCAGCCCCCTGTCTCCAACACCTGAGCAGCAGCCGCATGTTTATTTCGCAGAAGCGGCGGTGTGGAGGGAGGGCTGGGCTCTGGCATGCGTGGAGCTGCTGCTTTCCAGGAGGATGGTCTGGGAGCAGAGCCAGGACCTGCTGGCCAGCCTCCAGGTCTGGGCTGGATTACAAGGCCGGGCTTGCCTGGGGAGCAAGCCCCACCCGCGCCAGTGCCTGCCTGCAGGGACAGTGTCGAGAGGTCACGGAGGGCACTGGTGTTTCTGCGGGAGCGGCAGGCACAGCCAGGCACCCAAGGCAGGCTGCATGGTGGGGACCCACTTTCTAGCTTCTGGAACCTTTTAGGGCCCCCTGCCTGAGGAGATGGGCAGACCCTACACCCTGATGCTGAGCTCAGGACAACCCAGTCTAGCAGTGTAGGTAATGAGGCCATGTGAGGGTTGGGGTGCAGGCAGATGCCTTCCCAGGAGCACACCTGCCTCACGCCAAGTGGCTACGCTGCCTGCACCCCCTTTGAGGAGCTTTGCATTTGGAGCCTGTCTGCGACAAGTGTGTGTGTGTGTGGGTTGCATGCTTTCCGTGGTCACAGCCCTGGAACCAGGCCTGTGTCCCGCACTCTGCCACCTGCTTGCTCTCGTGACCTTGGGCAAGGTGCTCAGCCCCCCAGAGCCTTCCTTTTCTTTCCTGAAGCTGGAGGTGGGGATAATGCCTCTCTTCCAGGCCTGTGGGGAGGGGTCCCTGAGCCCTGATCTCTTCAGAGTCTCCCCCAGGCCTGTGGCCGCCACCTCACCCAAGCAGACATGACAGCCTAGCCAAGGTGCCGGGCAGGGCACAGCCTTTCTAAGAGCGCAGGAGAGAGGGGTTCCTCTCCCCTCTTGAAAGGGTGTTCGGGGTCCGGGGTCAGAGGCGCCTCAGGGCTCTCCTGGGTCCTGGATTGCTTCCTTCCTGTGGTACGGCTGCTCATACCTTCTGGCGGCCTCCACTCTGCGCATGTCTTGCTTGAGGCTGGGCACAGCTGTGCCCTCTGCGCAGCCCATGTGGTCCGTCCAGGCAGAGGCTCACCACTCGCAGCCCACCTATCAGGCTGCCCCTGGAGCACGAGGTGACCTCGGGCCGGGCTTGGGGCCCATGGGCAGCCTGCGATGGGTGGGAACCGCCTGGTGGCCCAGCCCCATGCCCCGGCCTGGCACGCTTGCCCCTCCCTCCCTCCCTCCCTCCCACTCAGCTGTCCTGGCGCCAGCTGGGGGAGTCCTGTTTCAGTCTGTTTCTTCTAGGGAGGAATTCTTGTGACGTGGGACAGTGAAGGTGAAGGAGTGGCTCCTGAAGGGCGCATGGGCCAGGCCGGGCTCTGGCTGTATCTTCTGTCCATCCTCCAGCGTTGTCGCCCAGCTTTCTGGGGGAAGACCCCTTCTGGGGATGTGAGGGGGCTGGGAGGCCAAGGAGAAGTTAGTTCCCCAGGACAACTGGGCGACAAGGCCTAGTGGGGTGGCCTCTCCCCGTTCTCCGCCCTTCTCTCCTGGCTGGACGTGTGCTGGGCAGAGCCTGCCCTGTTCTGGGGTCTGGGACAAGTTTCAGTCGAAGGGGTCCTCCTACCCCACCCCCTCGAGGTCAGGCATCAGGTAGAAGGGACACCACTGTTGGTGGTGCACTGGGCCCGGGGACAGTGTTTGTGAGGGGTCAGAGGCATCAGGGACTCAACCCACACCCTCCCCTCTGCTTGGCTCCCCGTGGTGGGCCTGGGGGCAGGCGTGGGTGTGCTTCCCCCCACCCAGGGAGCAGGGCTGCCCACCCAGTTTCCCGAGGGTGCCCCTCAGAGGCCAGGGAAAGTTTGAGGCTTCCTGGAGGCTGCAGGTCAGCAAGGGGTGGGTGTCTGACCGAGGCGGGGCAGCTACCACCAGAATGGGTGATTGGGACCATGCTCCTCGCCTCCTTGCACTCTACTTAGGCAGGGATCGTTTTCACCCTCAAACTTGGTCTCTTCAGTCGACCTCTGCAGGGTGCTTGGATAAAGTTCGCTCTCCTGCCCTCTAAGGGATGCTAGGGGAGAGGTGTAGAGGTGGGCTGCTAGCCCCCCTACAGTCCTTGGACCGACAGGGCTGACCACCATGGTGTGGGGTGGGGTGGGGAGGGCACAGCAACCTTGTCCCACAGCCCTGGTGGCCTGGGAATGGAAGCCTGATGGAGCATGCTGCTCCCTGCATGTTAGAGCAAGGTGGGAGCCAGAGACCACAGGCCTGCCGCCCTCCTGAGGGGCCTGTTGGTGGTATATGTTGGCATGGACCTGAGGGTCACCCTGGGACCTGCCTGCTTGTCTTGAGGGCACCTAGCCAGGGAGGGGCTGGGAGGGACAGGCAGCTGTTCTCCTCCTACCAGCTGCTTCTGGAAGTTGAGGCTGCAACGTGCAGTCCCCCCGAGTGGCTGGGAAGCCCCCAGCTGGGAGGCAGGTGCTCTGCACCCTGGCCCAGATGGCACGCCTGCACCGAGCCTGGGCCCTGCACTTATCGGTCCAAGGGCGCCCTGCCCAGGCCTCTGCTCTTCCTTGTCCTGTTTGCTCAGCGTTCTTTTTCCTTCTGAGGTAAATGAGGTACCAGATCTTACATGTGCCATGTGCCCCGATAAGTTTTGGCCCATGTCTCTACCTTAACCCCAACTGGAGATACAGAGCACTGCCATCGGCCCAGAAGTTCCCTGCACCCCTGCCCAGCCAGCACGACCCCGCATTGCTGTTGTGGGTTTCCCACCGTCGCTTACTTGGGCCACACAGTTTGCTCTTTCCTGTGCGGCTTCTACTCAGCACAGGCATTCGAGGTCACCCATGGTGTGTCTCTGCAGTACTTCTGTCTCCCCCCCTGCCCCCCGCTTTATTAGGGTTATAAAAGTAATCTACGCTTATTTTATTTTATTTTTATTTATTTATTTATTTATTTATTTATTTATTTTAAAGATTTTATTTATTTATTCATTTATCCTCCCCTTGCTGCGTGTGCTCGCTGGGTCAGCTAACATCGCCGTGCGGGCGGGCTTGCCTTCACCAGGAGGCCCCGGGAACCGAACCCGGGGCTTCCCACATGGTAAACGGGAGCCCTACTGATTGAGCCACAGCCGCTTCCCTACGCTTATTTTAAAGTACAAGTGTTACCAAAACGAATGTACACTCTCTTTCCGTTTGCCCCACCCCCCCAGAGCTACCTCCTCTCACAGTGGAGCGTGCGTGCCCCCAAGGTACTTCCACAGGATGGACTTGCCCGCCTGGGCCCTGGAGTGGCTCCTTCCAGTCATGGAGGAGGGAGGGCAGGGAGGAGCCGCAGAGGGATCCCGTGATGGGTGCTGCCCAGGCGCGCCGGAGGCTGGAACGTCTCTGGCCTCCAGAGCCTGTCTGGACCCTGGGCCTCCCCTCAGTGTGAGATCCCGGGAGGTGAGGAGAGGAGCTGAGAGCGTGCAGAGCTTCTCCTAAGTGTTGGGACAAGTATTGCCAACAAGGCCATCTTATGTTTTTGTTTTTTTTTTTTTTTTTCAACAAGGCCATCTTAACTGAGGACCCGGAGGTAACCCCCAGCTCTACAGCCAGGGTCTGTCCCGGGGGTTCTTCCTGCCCTCCCTTGCTGGGGTCAGCCTGGCTGGGCCCCACCCGCCAACCCGCAGGAAGAGGCCTGGGGCCGAAGGCCGTTTCTGTGCCGCCCTTCCTGTCCTTTCCCCTGGATCCCCTGAGGGCTCCACGCCACCAAGGGGTCTGGTCTCAGCCTCAATAGCCTGGACCTGTTGACCACTGCCCTGGGTCCTGGCATCCTGGGCAGGGTGTGTGACCCTTGGGGCTGAGAGACACCCTGTCTGGGCCTGCCGCCCGGGCTGCCGGGTGCCAGGAGCTGGTGCCAGGTGGCATCCTCGTTTCAGTCAGCACCCGGGCCCTGCCAGTGCTGGGCACTGCCCCTGGTACCCAGTGGGCATCCAGCTGCTGACATGAGCCATCCCCAACTGGGTTTCTGGTCACTGGGCACCCCCCCCCCCCAGGCTGTGGCTTCCAGAGGGCAGATCCGCGCTGCGCCCACACCCGCCTGGCTAGCGGGTGGCAGGGGTTTCTGACAGCCATCAGTCGGGTTGGAACGTGGCAGGGTGTGGCCCTCTGGTGGGGTGAGGGTGCATCATCGCAGACACAGCAGCAGCCTCAGCCCTGCCTGGGAATGGAGGGCAAGCAGGGCAGCATCTCGGTCCCGGTCAGTGGGGGCCAACCTAGAGGCTCCTCTGCCCTGTGTCGTGGCTGGGAGGTTGGCTTGAGGAGGGACCCTCATGGGTGACAGTATGGGGACCCTTGCAGAGCCCAGCTCCAGCCCTCCCTGCCTGGAGGTACCTGGGTCAGACCACATGGCTGTACCCCAGGTTGGAGGAGGGGGCACCCCTGGAGGGAGGCTCCATCTGAGTGGCCCCTGGGCGGCCCCTGCTCTGCCACCCTTCCTGTACCACCGTGCCTGGCATGGGCCTGATTTCTGATGAGGGTGGGTCGTCCCCACTGCAGGGTCTGGCCTGAGCTGGGGTGAACGAGGAGAGGCGATATGCCCAGGAGGGCGCCTGTGGGCCCAGAGCCTGGGGTGAGCTAGTGAGGGGCCTGCAGGTCACAGTGGGCGACTGGCTGGCTTGAGGGCTGCCTTAGTCTGCTGTCTAGCCTTCTGGGCTGCCCTGGCCTCTTGGTGCGGTGGCTTCTCTGCCCACCCCCCACACCCCTTCATTGCCTTGTCCTGGCTCTGGCTTCACCCTGCTGAGCTGCCTTGGCTCTCAGCACCAACTCGGGCCCTTTTGGGCCCTGTTATAAAGGGAGGTGTGCTCAGGCCACTCGTTCACATACAAAGCCCCCTCCGGGCCGACCATGCACCCCTGGCCCGGGGCTACTCCATCTCTAAGGAGAGCCTGGGGGCACTGTGGGCAGAGAGACAGCTGGCAGGCTGAAGCCAAGGCCTCCCAGTCACGGTCCTGCACCCCAGGTCCAGTCACATTCCTGAGGGACCTGCTGGGCCTCCCTGGCCCTGGGGGTAGGGATGGGGGAGGGGGAGGGGGAAGGGCCGGCAGGGCAGGCTATAGGCCTGCCCACCTTCTCCCATTCACTGGGCCTGTTGCGGGGGCCAGGAACTAGAGCCTCCAGACCCACTCCTGTGGAACCCAAAGCTGTGTGTGTGTGTCGGGGGAGATGTATCATTTGGTGGCAGCTGTGGTCCCTGTCTGGTTTTCAAAGGTCCTGCCTACCATTGGGCCAAGCCCTGAGGCAGGGAAGCCTCCAGAGAGGGGCGACCATGTGGTCAGGCAGGGGCTGGGCCCTCTGGGCAGGGAGGGGGCCAACAGCAGATACTGGAAGGGAAGGAGGCAGGGGAGCCAGAAGTGGTTGAAACGGCTTCTTATAAATAGCCCATTGCACAAGTGGCTCCAATTTTGATCTTTTGTCATGTAAATGTGTCCAGCCTGGGAAGGGCTTTGCCCTGGCCTCCTGCCATCACCACGCCCACCCGCCTAGATTGTGTGCCTACCTCCAGCTCTCCCAGGCCTCAGTGGCCCCTGGAGGCTCTTAAGTGTGGGGGCAGTAGGGTGCGTGGTAGAGGGTGAGGAGGCAGCACCTCCTGGGCTCTCCAGACCTCCCACACTTGAGAGGTGGTCCTTAGCCTGGGGCCTACTGAGGTTACCGTCCCCCACCCAACTGTCCCTGGGGGTTCCCAGCCAGAGAGGCCGTTGGGGTGACCGTGTCCTTCTTCTCCACCCCAGGTGACCAGGCATTGATGCTCCCCCAGGGAGGCCGCGCGCTCAAGGAGGCCATCCCCCGCTGGCTGCTGCTCACATGGTCTCTGGGCCCCTGGCACTCCGGTAGGCTGGGAGGGGGTCCAGGGAGGGAGGGGAGCTGGAGGGAGGGCGGGGCTCCAGCCTCAAGAACCTTCCTGGGCTGTTTCCAGCCTGGCTGGCAGGCCCTTGCTGCCTCCTGCTGGTTGAGCTCTGAATGTTCCCTGGGGGTACTTGGGTGCCTCTTTGTGGTCCTGGTGAGCACTGAAGCCTTCTTGGGGGCACACCTAATTGTTTCAACAAGGGCAGGTGTGGGCAGGGGAGAGGGTTTAGGGCTCTTCCCAATGGAGGCAGGGTGGGGTGCTCGAGGGCAGGCCGGGGTAGGAGCAGAAGGTGCTGGGCAGCTAGGAGACGAAGGTGCCCTCATGCCCTGCGTGGCCCAGAGCCTCTGGGAGCTTCAGGGACTGCTTGTCAGTTGCCAGGTGGCCCTGAGTCATGAGGGTCTGGCTCGGACCTGCAAGCTCGTGGCTCCATGGGCCATCTCTTGGGGAAGCACCTAGGGTGGGGCAGCAGGTGGCCCCCTGGGCATGGGCCTGCCCTCCCCAGCCTGGGCCCAGTGCCCTTTTCTGGGGCCCAGGGGGTGTGTGTGGGTGGTGGTGGTGAGAGGATGGAGCTGGGGAGGCTGCAGCCCGTGCTTGGGAGTTGGGGTTGAGTGTGAGGACAGCTCTGCTCCCCATCATGGGTGCCCCTGGCTGCCGCCTTTGCCTCTTCCCACGGAGGGGCATTTCCTCCCCGCTGTAGTCTTTCTGGGCCTCATTGAGCACAGTCTGCCCGGCCATGCTCTCCCCGCTGTGGGGTCCCTGGTCCTTGGGAGAGGGCTGCCTTCCCAGGCAGGAGGGGCTGTTCAGTGGGGCTGGGGTGTAGGATCAGGGGCATCCTGCTCCCAGGGACCTGCAGGCTCCCAGCTCCACCCTCAGGCTTAGCTGCATCCCCGGGCTCCTGGCTGCACCCCTGGGCTCCCAGCTGCACCCCGGGCTTCTAGTTGCACACTGGGCTCCCAGCTGTATATCCGGGCTCCCAGTTGTACCCTCAGGCTCCCAGCTGTATCCTTGGGCTCTGGGCTGCACCCCCAGCCTCCCGGCTGCACCCCCAGGCTCCCAGCTGCACTCCCTGGGCTCCCAGCTGCACCTCTGGGCTCCTGGTTGCACCCTGGGGCACCCAGCAGCCCCAATTTGCTAATGGCTGCACCGGTAGGTGGGTGGGCTGGCTCACGGGTTTCCTGTGGGGACCAGAGGTGTTTGGGTATTTATTACTTACAGACATCAATTAGCATCTGTACCAGCCCTCCTGGCAGAGGCCAGCTGGCCTCCTTGCCCAGGCCCAGATAGCAGCCGCCCTTCCTCAAAAGGCTTCAGGATCCAGTGCCAGGGGCTTAGCCAGGCTGCCCTCCCTGTATAGCTCATAGGGGCCCAGGCTGAGGCAGCCCTCAGGGCCCGCCCAGGGTGGGGCCTTCCTGGGCCTGGGGGTAGGGTGTCATTCCTGAGGCCCATGGACTTTGTGGCTGGGGCCATGGTCAGAACCTCAGAGACTGGGACATGCCTTCTGGCAAATGTTGAAGATTGGGAAGCCCTGAGGGTTAACAGCAGACCAGGGAATGATCACCTTTGATTTGAATTGGCCCAGGCAGTGTTTACAAAAAAAAAACCCCAAAAACAGGAATCTAATTTTAACATTGGGAGTTGGGAGATGTCAAATGAAAATCCAGATTTCTGGCTTATCCTATCCCCGCCCCCCCGCCTCTCCCCAGCATTTTATTTTTTATTTTTTATTTTTTTATTATTTATTTATTTATTTATTTTTTTATTATGGGTAAAAATCAAAATTCTCACAATACATACAAACATTTGTAAAATGATATATAAATATATATGCATATATGTGTATTTGCTTACAAAAATGTTATTTATATATATATATATATATACATATATTTTAAGAGGTGCTTAG
>JAKSZT010054557.1:2000010-2138653 GCA_026826555.1 Tolypeutes matacus
TTTATTATTTATTTATTTATTTATTTTTTTATTATGGGTAAAAATCAAAATTCTCACAATACATACAAACATTTGTAAAATGATATATAAATATATATGCATATATGTGTATTTGCTTACAAAAATGTTATTTATATATATATATATATATATACATATATTTTAAGAGGTGCTTAGATTACCAGCATTTTATTTTTTAAAGATTTATTTATTTATTCTACCGCCCTCCTCATTTTTTTACGCTCTCTGTCTTGCTCTCTATGTCCATTCGCTGTGTGCTCTCTGTGTCTGCTTGTCTTCTCTTGTCTTCTCTTTAGGAGGCACTGGGAACCCATCTGGGGACCTCTGATGTGGGACAGAGGCACTCAGTCGCTTGAGCTGCCTCAGCTTCCTGCTTTGTTGTGTCTTTCATGATCTCTCCTCTTTGTCTCTTTATGTTGTGCTAGCTCTCTGTGCGGGCCAGCTCTCTTGCGGGCCAGCTTGCTTTCACCAGGAGGCCCCAGGAAACGAACTTGGGACTTGGTAGATGGGAGCCCAATCACTTGAGCCATATCCACTTCTTTTTTTTTTAAGATTGATTTATTTTTCCCCCATCTCCTCACTGTTTGCACGTGCTGTGTCTGTTCGCCTTCCTTGTTTCTTTAGGAGGCACCAGGACCTGAACCCAGGACCTCTGATGTGGGAGGGAAGCACCTAATGGCTTGAGCCACTTCCGATCCCTGCTTTGTTGTGTGTCTCATTATGTTTTTCTTCTTATGTCTCTTGCTGCGTCATCTTGTTTTCAGCTTGCTGCGCCTGCCTGTCGTGCCAGCTCTCTGTTTTCATTAGGAGGCACCTGGAACCGAACCACAGACCTCCCATGTGGTAGGCGGAGCTCAGTCACTTCAACCACATCTGCTTTCCCCCCAGCATTTTAGAGTCACCAGCTGGTTATTTTGGGGTCCCTTTTGGGTACCCTGCTGGCTCCTGAGGGCAAGCGGCCCAAGTTCTGTTGGCACGGAGAGAGTGGCCTGGGCTGTGGGGCTGGACTCCTGTCCTAGCAGCTCTGCTGCATTCCTATGGGGCCTCCAGGCTTCTGCTTCCTGCTTTCCCTTCAGGGCGCATGGGACTTCCCAGAGCACTAACCCACAGTGCCTGTTCTTCACCTGCAGGTGCTGCGCGTGGGGAGGGCGCGGGGACGCGGGCGCCGACATGGAGCTGCCCAGCCACTCGAAGCAGCTCCTGCTGCAGCTGAACCAGCAGAGAACCAAAGGCTTCCTGTGTGACGTCATCATCATGGTAGAGAACTCCATCTTCCGGGCCCACAAGAATGTCCTGGCCGCCAGCAGCATCTACTTCAAGTCCCTCGTCCTGCACGACAACCTCATCAACCTGGACACGGACATGGTCAGCTCCACCGTGTTCCAGCAGATCCTTGACTTCATCTATACGGGCAAGCTGCTGCCCACCGACCAGCCGGCTGAGCCCAACTTCAGCACCCTCCTCACCGCTGCCAGCTACCTCCAGTTGCCCGAGCTGGCAGCCCTCTGCCGCCGCAAGCTCAAGCGCGCAGGGAAGCCCTTCGGCTCGGGGCGGGTGGGGGCCTTGGGTGTGGGGCGGCCGGCCCGCGGCCAGCGCCTGTCCACCGCCTCTGTCATACAGGCTCGGTATCCAGGCCAGGGGGATGGGCGCAAGGGGATCCACCCCGCCCCTGAGCTGCCCCCGTCCAAAGGCTCCGACGACGAGCTCTTCCTTGGCAGCACCAATGCGGAGGCGGCTCACACTCTGGGCCGCGCAGGCTGCCCAGCTGGCGGGGAGCCAGGCCTGGGTGGCTGCAGCAGCAGCACCAATGGGAGCAGTGGGGGCTGTGAGCAGGAGCTGGGCCTGGACCTGTCCAAGAAGAGCCCACCTCTGCCACCCGCGACCCCCGGCCCCCAACTCACCCCTGACGACCCGGCCCAGCTGAGTGACAGTCAGCACGACTCGTCTCCCTCAGCCCCTGCCCCGCCCATCGCCAACAGTGCCTCTTATGCTGAGCTGGGGGGCACCCCCGACGAGCCCATGGACCTGGAGGGGACCGTGGACAACCCGCTGGGTCTGCTGGAGGGGCCTGGCGGGCAGCCCCGCAAGAGCCTCCGGCACTCGGCCCGCCGAAAGGACTGGAGCAAGAAGGAGCCAGTGGCTTGCTCCCCCTTTGAGCGGAAAGAAGCAGGGCCCAAGGGCCCCTGCCCCGGGGAGGAGGGCGAGGGGCTCGGGGACAGGGTTCCGAACGGCATCCTGGGGAGTGGCGGTGGGGCCGGCGGGCCCTATGGGGAGCCCACGTACCCCTGCAAGGAGGAGGAGGGGGAAAACGGCAAGGACGCTAGTGAGGACAGCGGGCAGAGCGGGAGTGAGGGGGGTGGTGGCCCAGCGGGCGCCCACTACGTGTACCGGCAGGAGGGGTACGAGCCCGTGCCCTATGGGGACAACCTGTACGTGTGCATCCCCTGTGCCAAAGGCTTCCCCAGCTCGGAGCAGCTCAACGCCCATGTGGAGACGCACACTGAGGAGGAGCTGTTCCTCAAGGAGGAGGGGGCCTACGAGACGGGCAGCGGGGGCGCTGAGGAGGAGGCCGAGGACCTGTCGGCACCCAGCGCGGCCTATGCAGCCGAGCCGCGGCCCTTCAAGTGCTCAGTCTGCGAGAAGACCTACAAGGACCCAGCCACGCTGCGGCAGCACGAGAAGACGCACTGGCTGACGCGGCCCTTCCCCTGCAACATCTGCGGCAAAATGTTCACGCAGCGCGGCACCATGACCCGCCACATGCGCAGCCACCTGGGCCTGAAGCCCTTCGCCTGCGATGAGTGCGGCATGCGCTTCACCCGCCAGTACCGCCTCACTGAGCACATGCGTGTGCACTCGGGTGAGAAGCCCTACGAGTGCCAGCTCTGCGGGGGCAAGTTCACACAGCAGCGCAACCTCATCAGCCACCTGCGGATGCACACCTCCCCCTCCTAGAAGCCAAAGACCGCCGCTGCCCACCCAGGGCCCAGCCTCCCACACCGCAAGCTTTAATCGACAGTCTATACCAAGAGAAGCGGAGAATAGGGTTGCCGCCAGGGACCGAGGCCCAACCGCACGGCCCACTGTCCCGCCGGGGCTGTGCGCTGGCTCGTGGCAGGTGCCGGGGGTGTCCCTCGCCTTGACCTGGTTTGCCTCCAGTCCGCTTGGGAGAAGGGGCGGGAGTGGGGAGCCGCTGGGAGCCGTGTATTGAGTGCGTGCGGCGTGCATGAGTGTGTGCGGGCATCTGGGCAGGAGGCAGTGCCCGTCCCTCCTGGCGCCAGGGCGGCCAGGGTGATCTCCACCGCCTACCTCTTGACCACTAAAGAGCCCTCTGTGGCTGCGTCACTGTTATTCCTACTGAGCTGTCTTTTTCCTTCCAAATTTTGTTTTTTAAACCAAAACAGTCAACAGTTGATTTTTCTCCCCAGGGCCATTACCCGGCTCCTGGCCCCTCCGGGCCTGAACGTGGGTCAGCAGACTGAATGTAACAGGGGCAGCTGCCCCTCCCTCTTGTCCCCGGCCCTCCCCAGCCCTGCCCTGGCGCCTGGGGACGAAGGGGTGAGCCCATCTCTCCAGGTCCTAGAAGCCCTTCTTGCCCAAAGGCTTCTCTGGTGGGAGCAGAGTGCTTTTCCTATAGTTTCCAAGGAATCTTGTTCGTTTAGAGGTACTTTTTTTTTTTATTACGAGAAAAACCAGTGTAACGTTTATGTGAATGTTTGAACTGGAAGGTCTGGGGTTGAGGGGGGTGGGCATGGGTAGGCTGGACTGGACGCCGAGTCCGTCGGTACTCTTTTTTTTTTTTAATTTTCTTCGTGGGTGTGTGTGTGTGTGAGTGGGTGTGTGGTGTGTGCAGCGAGTGTGGACAGATACTTCGCTTTCCTTCCTTCCTCACTGAACAAGGTGGAGAGACTTCTGACCTTTTGCTACCTCTTGAATCCCTGAGACCCCTACGTGGGTGACTGGCAGTTGAGGCCGAGACACTTTTGTTTTCCTCTTGTTTTTGTGGTGCGTTAGCGCGAGGTGGGCCAGGGCCTGGCCAGCCCTCCCCTCGTCTGAGGGAGGCCAGAGACCTGAGGCTCTGAGGGGGGAGGTTCCCTCAGCTTTGTAGTCTCTGGGCACGCATGTGTGTTTTCTCCCTGAGCTGCTTCTAGCAGGCCCACCTCGAGGGTGTGCCCATCGTGGCCTGAGCAGGGAGGGCTCCTTGTCCGCGTCTCCTCCTGGCGCCTGCTCAGGTGTGAGGGGTGGGCTGCACCTCAGCCCCACGTGGGGAAGCAATGGCAGGAGAGAGCGAGCCCTTCACCACTCCTGCCAGAGCTAGGATGAGGCGGAAGTGAGTGCTCCACCCCCATCCTACCCGTCCTCCCTGCCGCTCCGTGGCCGAGCCAGTGAGTACAGGGGGACCAGAGGCTCTGACCAAAACGATGGGCTTGTGGGGCATGGCGGTGTTGTATGCTCTTGGTGAGAGGCTGAGCCGGTCTGGGGTCCCATTGCCCTCTGCCCCTCACCCTGGGCTTTCTCAGCCAGACTCGGGCTCCTTCACCTGTTCCCAAGACCAGAGCGAGCGGCTGCCCTGCTCAGCCCTCTGTCCTGGGCTGGCATGAGCAGGCCTGGGCCAGCAGGCTTTATCTTCATATTGCTTAATGATTTTCCTTCTTTTTTTTTTTTTTTTTTTTTTTTTTTTGTTGTTGTTGTTCTTTCTATTTTAAGTTCAGACCAAAAAACTCTGGAGTCATCCCCCTACCCCCTCCACCCCTCAAGGAACTTCCAGCTGAAATCAGGGCCTGCATCAGGGACCTCTGTGCTGACCATTGTGTGTGGTAGAGGAGGGAGCTCGGCCCACACTCAGGCTCCGGGCTGAGCCCCCGCTTTGGCTCCCCAGCCCCAAGCCTGCTCCCGTCTCCTTCGGTTGGGAAACAGAGGACAGGACCCTGAGTTTTGGGTTCTAGCGGGGCAGGCCGAGGGTTTGGGTGGAAGAGACAGGCAGAGCCCCAGCCCCAGCCCCTCTGCTCCCCTGCCCACTCCCCTCCACTCCATCAGCACTTAAGCCACACGACACAAAGTCTGTACCACACCGCACGAGAAGCGCGCGTGTGCCCTCAGGTGGGTGTGCCCCGACGAGATGGGCTCTCCACGTCCAGGGCCGCCGCACCCGTGGGAAACTCGTGCAAGTAGGTGACCCGTTTGCAGAACTTCAGGGACTGGGAGCTAAGGCCCCCTGCACTCGCGACGTTCAGGCGACATAGTATTGTACCCGCCTTAGTATTGTATCGAGCCTTTTCTGTATTTAATGAGAAAGCAGAACACTAGTTTCATATTTAAGATTTGCAGGGTTTGTGGGGGCGGGGCGGGAGTAACACAACCCATCCTTTTGTTTCCCTCTTCCTTTGATCTCACACTGAGTGCGTGCTTGGGAGTGTGTGCGTGGAGTTGTGTTCCTTGTGTTCCGAGCCTCACGAGGAAGTTAGGCCGTTGGCGGCCAAGGGCGGCTTTTACAGTTCTCTGCTTTAGTCATTTAATTCCTGAATGTTTCGGAGAAACAGGAAACAGAGAAAATAGCGGATGACGTAGGAAAGAGGATAAAAAGAAGAAGGGAAAAAAAAAGAAAAAAAAAAAAAAAAAAAAAAAAAGCTCATACCCAAATTCACAAAACCTATTTTTTAAACCAAAGCACATTTTTGAATGAATATGGAAACTCACTGGGCTCAGCAGAAAGATTCTAATATATTTATCTCATTGTTTACATAAACTTCTACAGTTTCAGACCTCAGCAGCTGTAAGGCCAGTCCCAGTGACTCCTCACCTTCCGGCAGGGGCCCACCGGAGTTGTCCCTCTTGGCTCGGATGCAGAGAGGGGGCCGGGGGCTGTGAGCGGGAGCCTCCCGGGGGCCTCTCCAAGCCCAGATGGCACCAAAGAGCTTGGGCCTGTGCTGACCAGCCCCCAAGGCCTCCTGGCGGGACCACGGCTGTCCCCGCCAGCTGCTGCCGAGGGGGCGTCGGCTCTGGCCTCAGGACCTGAGTCTGGGCTTGGGCCCCGGGCCAGGAGGCGAGCTCCTCTGACTTCTCTGCCCGCGACCCTCAGGGTGGTTGATGTGAAGGTCCCCTCAAGCCAAAAAGCCAGGACCTTTACACAGCTCCGTCACCGCGGGCCGCCCCGACCCCACCCCGACCCCCCTCTCACCCCGGGCAGCGGAAGGGCTGACTGGGCCTGGTCCTTACCGACACAGACGGTGCAAACACTCTTCACAGTGTTCTTTTTGTATCAATATGTTTGTGCAGTGATGAATGTATTTATTTCTCAGACTTGGGGTGAGTGAGCAAGCTGAGCGGCAGGCCCCAGGCCCCGCCACTGCACGCTCCCGCCACACCGAGCCACGGCAAGGGCTCCTCCAGGATTGCGGAAAAAAGGGAAAAAAGAACACAAAAACGAACAGACAAACCTTTAAGCAAATAAGACTCTCAAGAGACTCGCAGCGTAGCCATACACCTCAGCCTGTGAAATGAACAATCCGGACGAGACCGGCTTTTGTAGCCTCACGCAGCCGTGTGTGTGTATGTGTGTGTGTATGTACGTGTGTGTTTCCCATCAGCCCACCACTTGGAGCGGGGGGGCCGGGCTGTTGCCACCCCCTGTCCCCTCTGTCAGTATTCACTGGACCTCAGGCCCTGCTGCAGGAGTGCGATCTGGACTGGGGCTGCCTGGGCTGGTCGGTCCCACCCATCCTCCCCCCACCCCAGACACCATCCTGTGGTGGGTGCGAGGCCTGGGCAGCCAGGGGCACGGGCTCAGGGAGGAGGGGGCCGCATCCGTCCAGTCCCTGGAGGATGAGGCACAAGAGTCTCAGCCCCTGCCGCCCCTGCCACCACCCTCCCCCAAAGGGGACCAGGGTCCTTGTTTTCCAGAATCCTGTGTTGGGGCAGATGTGACTCAGCCAAAATTGAACCTGTGAATCTGATGCCAGGAGTGAGGGGCTTGGGGAGGGGCCAGCCAGAGCCTTGGTCTGACATTCCAAATTGAGGGTGGGGTAGGGGCATGAGCAGTGATGATCCAGGCTGCCCAGGTCCCCCCTTTCCCAGGATCCCTCCCAGCTTCAATCACCCCACTTGATTTTTCTACCGGGAACCCCTCCCCCTACCTCACCTTGCTATTTATTGCTGTAATTTATTGACCTCAAAAAATGCTGCATAACAGACCTCATTGGGGGCAGGGGGGCTCCCCAGGGCTCCCCCCCTCCACTTGGCAGGGCCCCGCGGGGCCAGGTGCTGAGGGGAGCCTCTCTGTACCCCCACCCATCACTTGCCCTCCCCCTTCCCCCCAGGGGGCTCCAGGTTGGGCACTGACCCATTTGCAAATACCTCGAGGGGGAGGGGGAGGGAGGGGGCTATAGCTATTTTGTTCAATTGGAACTGGAGAGGGATCATGTCCCACTTTTATGTCCTTCCCAGAAAGGGGGAGGGACAGCCCAGGATCGCACTCCTGTACTGGCCACCGCCGCCGTCAGTCCTCAGCTTAAGTTCATTTCCCTCGAGAATAAATTCAGGTCAGAGCTGTGCGGCAGCTCCCCAAAGTGTCATAAAAAAAGCAATTCACCGACGACTGATCTCTCCATTCAGAAGCGTGCAGTCTTAATGTACAGTGATAAGAAACTGTTATTTTATGATCTTTTCATTAAAAGCTTGATTGAAGACTTATGTGGCGTCGGGCCTCATGTGTTCCCCATGGCCGTTGCCCCTTGCTCGGTGACAAAACGCTGCCCTCTCTCTGTCCAGTGCTTCCAAGTCCCAGGATGGTGGGGTTTGAAGCAGGGAGAGGCCCGCCACCCTCCCAAGGGTGCTTTCACGGGGCTGGGGCCAGGGAATTTGCTCTTCTCTTGGGGAACGTTAGCTGTGGAAGTATAGGAAGCAGTGGCTCTGGGGACAGGGCTGGTGGGCATGGAGCAAGTGGTTGGGGTGAGGGAGCTGGTCCCAATCGCCCAGTACCCGGGACTACCCTTTGAGCAGCAGGGTTGGGTGTTGAGGAAGGACTCGGGGGAAGGCTCTCTTCTGCCTACTGCTTCTTCCTGCTGCTTGGCCTCAGGGCTGAGGGAGGGAAAGAAGGTCATTTTAGACTCCAAGGGCAGGGGTGGTAGATGCGATTCCCTGGGAGGACTGTCCCTCCTGGCCACCAGGGGTGGGAATCCCAGAACCAGTGAGAACCAGGAAGAGGTCGGCCAACGTAGATTCCTGACTCGGTGGACTCAGGCCATCCACAGTACCCCAGGACAGCTGCATATGGGCCCTGCAACTCCAGGCCTACTCAGGCAGAACATGGCAATTACTATTAAACTTGGTAAGTTCTGTTCAATTGTTTTTATTTTTGTTTTTTACTTTTGTTTTTTAATTTTTATTATTTGTTTTAGGAGGTACCAGGGATTGAAACTGGGACCTTGTACATGAGAAGTAGGCATTCAACCACTGAGCTACTCCTGTTCCCCTATTTTTAATCAAAATCATTCCCAGGGAGTGGCTATGGCTCAAGCAGTTGAGTACTTGCTTTCCACCAGTTTCCGGTGCCTCCTAAAAAACAAATGAGCAAGCAAAGCAAGTGATAACCAACTCAGGGGAGCTGATATGGCTCAGTGGTTGAGCACTGGTTTCTCACATATGAGGTTCTGGGTTCAATCCCCAGGCCCTGGTACCTCAAAAACAACAACAATAAAAAAAAAAAAAAAAACCTGAACATTGTTTGTTTGTTTATTTTTGGGAGGTACTGGGAATTGAACCCAGGACCATGTATATGGAAAGCAGTAAAGACTTAAGCAAAAAACAGTTTCTCGTCCCCTCAGCCCCATCCCACGTTTAACTCTTATAGCATTTTCTTCTGCATTTATTACCACATTTCTAAATATTCTACTGCTGTCTTTTGACTCCTCCGTTTTAAAGTCTGTGGACTTAGCCTAGGTGAGGATTTTAGTTCATTGATACCTGCTTCCCCTTCCCTTACATTCTCAAAATAGTTACCAGAATGTTTAGTTTGATCTACAGGTTGGCAAACTTTTTCTGCCACGTAGCCAGATAGTAAATATTTCAGGCTTTAAAACTTTATTTAAAAAAACAAAAACAAAAAAAACATAGGAAGCTGATGTGGCTCAAGCAGTTGAGCACCCACCTCCCACATGGGAGGTCCCGGGTTTGGTTCCTGGTGCGTCCTAGAAAAAACAACAAGCAAAACAAATGACAAAACCAACTCAGGGAAACCAATGTGGCTCAGTGGTTGAGCGCCGGCTTCCCACATACGAGTTCCCGGATTCAATCAGCAGCCCCCAGTACCTAAAAAAAAAAAAAAAAAAAAAACTGCATAAATTGTTTGCAAATCCACATTCATCATCATTTTCAGTATGGAAATGTCATTTAATGCTGAGCCAGGTGTGTACTGGGTCTTTGTCTCCTTTTTTGTACAATTTTCTGTTTCCCTGAGGTTGACAATTATTTTTTTTCCAATTGCTTAGTGTGCTTTCAGACTCCCTTTAATTCTATAAAATGCTATCCAGTACTGTTTTTCAAACACTCAGGCATGGTCAGGAGCCATCTGTCCTGGGGACAGCCTTCCTGGAGCCTACTGCTGTCTAGTACAGACATGAAATGAAGTTCTCCTTGTCTTTGTCCTGTCTTAGAAAAGCCCTGCTTTCTGCATCCCATGTGTTCTCTTTCATGGATTAAATGATGGTTTGTTGTAGTATTTTTTCAACCATACCAACCTGAGAAAGCACATGGGAAGGAAGCTTTTTTTTTTTTTTTTTAAGATTTTATTTATTCATTTATCCCCTACTTGCTGCTTGTGCTCTCTGGGTCAGCTAACCACGCCGTGCAGGCGGGAACCGAACCTGGGGCCTCCCATATGGTAAACGGGAGCCCCACTGATTGAGCCACAGCCGCTTCCCGGAAGAAAGCTTTTTGAGACGTCAAATGTTTAAACTACATGGGCCTGGTAGTTTGGCTGGGTATAGAATTATAGGTTGGATATCTTTTTCCCTCCAAATTTTGAAGGCTTTTACCCTCCAGTCTCCTTCTGAATCCCAATCCTTTGTATGTGACCTGATTTCCTCCAAGGAAGCTTTTAGGATCATCTCCTTAATTTTAAATGGTCTGTCCATACACTGGGCCAGGTACTGGGCCAGGTACTGGGTACTTGATGGGTTAGTTTTCCTCTGGAAACTCATGCCTTTCAGTTTAACTCATGACTTTTTAAAACATTTCAGCTGTTTTTTAAATTTCCAAGAACACGTTGTTTTGTTCCTTGTTTATTGCACTTTTTTTTTTCATGGATGTTATTTGTTTTCTTAAGGATATTTTAATATATTTTTTTAAAGATTTATTTATTCCCCTTCCCCCCCACCGGTTGTTTTGTGCTTGCTGTCTGCTCTCTGTGTTCTTCTGTGTCTGCTTGTCTTCTCTTTAGGTGGTATTGGGAATCAATCCTGGGACCTTCCAGAGTGGGAGAGAGGCACTCAATCTTTTGCGCCACCTCAGCTCCCTGGTTTGCTGCATCTCTTGTCTCTCCTCTGTGTCTCTTTTTGCTACGTCATCTTGCTGTACCAGCTCTCCGCTTGGGCCAGCTCTCTGCTTGGGCCAGCTCACCTTCACCAGGAGGCCCTGGGAATCGAACCCTGGACCTCCTATATGGTAGATAGGAGCCCAGTCGCTTGGGCCACATCCACTTCCTGGATATTTTAATATTTTTTTGACATTTTCTTCTATTTTCTGCCCTGTACCTAATTTACTTTTAGATATCCCCCCTTTTTTTTTTCAGTTTGTTTTCATCGCTTCCTATAATTTTAGTAATTTTAGAGGCTTTCTTCAAATGTCTTTGCCATTCATTCATTCATTCATGAATTCACTCAATTCGTATGTCTTTAAGAATGAGACGCTATGGGGAGTGGGTGTAGCTCAGTGGTAGAGTGCTGGCTTCCCACATACAAGCTTCCATCCCTGGCCATGGTACCTCCAAAAAAAAAAAGAGACCCTAAAATCCTGTTCAGAACCAACTGAATGGTCCTTTCAGGTGTGTTTCACCATACTCATCCTCACACATGGGATGGAGGGAGGTGAGCCCTCCACTTTCAGATGTGCAAAGTGGGTCCTGGCATTTGTGCCAGGAAGACTGGCCCAGAACTTCTAAGCACTAGAGCCTTGAAGAACATTCCAGAGCAGGATGAAAAATGAAGTGACGTATTGTATGCAGCCTGAGTTTAAGTCAGGGAAGAGCTGAGGAGTAATTCTGTGATTGAAGATCAGTGGCAGGTCTCCAGTTGCTGGCACTGACTGTCACCTTCAATGACGTGTCTTATTTAAGGCTTGCTTCCTTCCAAAAAGCATTTGAGGCAGGTTACAAGAAAGGACTTCTGCGTAGTGGAGAACATATGGGCCAGGAAGAGGAGCAGGGGCAGTAAAAAGCCCCCCTGCTGCCCGTGGGGCCAGCAGAGTATCACATTTAGCTCCACGTGTCCCAGTGGTCTTTCCTACAATGACCACCGGTAAGAGCCCAGAGGCTTTTTGCTGCGAAAGGTTCCGGTTTGTGGTTGCAGGGAGCAGTCCTCACTGCCACCGGGCTGTGCTGCTCACACGATGCCCTTTCCAAAATCTGAGTGAGGACGAGTGGTTGCACAACAGACCCAACCCCGGGTGGTCCAGCCTGTGGCTTCCAGCCTCCGGGGCGCATGGTCAGTGCCGGTCTATCCACCTTGGAGG
Source organism: Tolypeutes matacus (assembly GCA_026826555.1). NCBI lineage: Eukaryota > Metazoa > Chordata > Mammalia > Cingulata > Chlamyphoridae > Tolypeutes > Tolypeutes matacus. The sequence continues at coordinate 2,011,756 of JAKSZT010054557.1, forward strand.
CCCACAGCTCTGTTTGGGAGGTAGCGGGAGCCCAATTGACTAGGAGCTGCTTGAACCGTGTACTGTGAAGTGGGTGGGGGCCAGGGATGGGGAAGAGTGCTCCAGTGAGAGCACTACGAGCGCAGAGGCAGGGGCGCTGTTTTCCTAGCTGCCAGGACAAATACCGCACAATGGGTTGGTTTCAACAACAGGAATTTATCGGTTTCTATTTATTTCCAAAGATTTACAAACAACCTTTTTTTTAACCATTTCTGTACAACTTAACCCAACTCCATGAGTCCACACAATATATTTAGTCCATAACAGCCCAGTCGTACAGTATTTGTCGTTTAGTGTCTGGCTTGCTTCCCTCAACATAATGTCCTCCAGGTTCATCCATGCTGTCGTTTGCCCACCGATTGCCTCCAGGGGAGTCCCTGGGGCAGGGTGAGGCCCACCATCAAGGGAGGGTCATCAGTAGGTTTTCTGTGTCAGGGTGTGTACACCAGGCCATCCCGGAACACCACCCAACTCCGGAATGTGTGTGGCATTCTGAGTCCTGGGGTGGTGGATGAAGAGCACAGTCCTAACATCCCAGGACCTGGAGTGCCCCGAAAGGGACGGGATCAGCAGCAGCCACAATGGCAGTCTGCAGCCATAGGTGACACTGGGTCCCAAATGCCTGGCAATGCCAACTCTGCCAGCTAACTTAGCACCCCTGGGGGCAGGTGGTGTTACTGTCCCCCATTTGTGGTAATAACCTCACCCAAGATCACTTGGGGTGGGGGGGTGGGGGGCGGGCACTTTGGCAGGCTCAGTGGAAGGGGAGGTAGAGGAAAGGCTGGGGGTTCTTGGGAGGCTTCTGGAGCTCATGGCTGGAGGGGCAGGGCAGGTTGCCTGGGAAAGGGGCCTCTGCAGGTGCTCTACTGTGGCCCACAGGTTTCCACCAGGTGAGGTGGCTGTGAGGGAGAATGTTCTGGCACAGTCAGCCTCATATACAAACACTGAGGAGAAAGACAAGGCATGAGGGCGTGAGATCTGAGGTGTTCCTGAGGCCAGAGCTGGGCATGACTCCGAGGTGAGGAGCCAGGGCCTTCCTTGTCCTCGAGGGGCTGTCCCAGCAGCCTGGCCACAAACCCCAGGAGTCCCTCAGGCCCCCGGGGAGTCTGGGATTTGCCTGGGCCGTGCAGAGAGGCCTGGAGTCGCACCCTTCCTCCCTCCACAGGACCACAAGCCCAGCGTTCCTGGCCCGGGACCCTGGAGGCCGGGTCCCTCAGGGAGATCCTGTCTGCCTCAGGAGAGCCTTGAGGGGTCACGCGTCCTCCAGTTGGGGCCTTGTCGCCCAGGGTGTGTGAGGGGCCAGCAAGGCTGCCCCTGGAGTCCGTCTGACTGCTGTGGGCCCTTTGCATCGATGCCAGAGCCCAGCCCCGCCTTGCCTTCCCTCCCACACACCTCTGCTTAGGCGGCATGGGAAGCAGACATCCAGCCACTGAGTTATATCCACTCCCCTTGAACGTAGTTTAAATCATCAAATGATTCTTAAAAAGGCTTAAGCAAAAAAACAGTTTCTTGTCCCCTCAACCCCATCCCACTTTTAACTCCTGTAGGATTTTCTTCTGCATTTATCATCACCTTTCTAAATAATATCTTACTGCTGTCTTTTGACTTCTCCATTTTAGAGTCTGTGGACTTAGACTAGGTGAAGATTTTAGTTCATTCATACCCACTTCCCCTTCCCTTATATTCTCAAAATCGTCATGAGAATGTTTAGTTTAATCTAGGGGTTGGCAAACTTTTTCTGCCAGGTAGCCAGATAGTAAATATTTCAGGCTTTAAAACTTTAAGGGAAGTGGATGTGGCTCAAGCAACTTGGCTCCTGTCTACCATATAGGAGGTCCAGGGTTCGATTCCAGGGGCCTCCTGGTGAAGGCAGGCTGGCCTGCATGGGGAGCTGGCGCATGCAGGAGTGCTGGCCCATGCGGAAATCTGGCACAGCAAGATGACATAACAAAAAGAGACACAGAGGAGAGACAATGGGAGACACAGCAGACCAGGGAGCTGAGGTGGTGCAAGAGATTGAGCACCTCTCTCCCACTCCAGAAGGTCCCAGGATTGGTTCCTGGTGCTGCCTAAAGAGAAGACAAGCAGACACAGAACACAGTGAATGGACACAGCAGACAACGAGGGGGAGGGAGAGATAAATAAAGAAATCTTAAAAAAAAAAACAAAAACAAGAAGGAGATGTAGCTCAAGTGTAACTCTACCTTAAAAAACTACAACAACAACAAAAAACTTTACTTAAAAAAAAAACAAACAGCATAGGGAGCAGATGTGGCTCAAGCAGTTGAGCACCTGCCTCCCACATGGGAGGTCCCAAGTTAGGTTCCCACTGCCTCTTAGAAAAAACAAACAACAAAATCAACTTCGGGAAGCTGATGTGGCTCAGTGGTTGAGCACCAGCTTCCCACATACAAGGTCCCAGGTTCAATCCACTTCCCGCCACGTGACATGTTTTGTTGTCTTGGCTGCTGGCTGGTACCATCCTGGTCTGTTGGCCGTTGTGGCCACCAGGAGACCTGGGTAGCTACGCAGAGGGAGAGAAAGAGGGCAGAAGTGGCAGTTCCCATCCCAAGTAGTGTGGGTACTAAATCCCACATTGAGGCTCCTTAAGCAGCCTCTCAGGAGTGGGGGCAGGGATCTTCCATGACCTCTGAACTTGCTGTCCTGGTCTTCATGCCAGGGGATGTCAGCAGCACCCGACACCTCACATGTGGGTCCTTCCAGATTGCCCGTCTGCCATGAGGGCATATGGGTCACGGCACTCAGGGAGCTGCCCACAGGAGATGGGGCTGCCATGCCATCATGGTGTGCTTGGCAGGAGGCCAGCAGGTAGCCTTGAAGGACCTCTTCGGAAGGGGAAAGTGCACCCATGTCCCTGTCATGCCTTCACTTATATTGAACCAGCAGCCAGCTTCCCGGGAGGAAGGGCAGCAGCCGCCTCCAGGGCCTGGCAAGCCCATGGCACAAGAAGCGCCAGGGCCCAGCATCCATGTCCCACTGGGTCAGCAGTGTGTGGCTGTGGACAGCCTGGGAACAGAGGGAGCCTTGGGTGCATGGGTGAGAGGTAGGTCATGGGGGAGTCACAGAATGGACACAGCTGGATCCCAGCCCCTCCCGACGGTGGCCGTGGGGCCTCAGGCAAGAGGCCATGTCCTTAGATGATGGGGACACTTGCTCGTCCGTTGGTCTAGCCTCCATGCAAGTACCGGACACTATCCAGCTGAGCTCATCTTCCAGTGGGGAAGACAGACGGTGAACCTGGTGAGAAACAGAGGGCAGCTTCCAGAAGGGTGGCCAGGCCCTGAGAGGCTGGCACTGGGGGCGAGGCCTGAAGAAAGCGAGGTGAGAGCAGGTGCCAAGGGCCTGTGGCAGGCAAGAGGCCCCAGAGAGTGGGTGCAGGAGGCAGATGCTGGGCCCTGGGGTCAGATGGAGAAAGTGAAGAGCCCAGTTGTGCTGGGCCTTAGAGGCGGTATGAGAACTCGGACTTGTGCTCCAAGAGCTGGGAGCTGCTGGAGGGCTCGGTGGGAAGACGTGTGGCGGGAGTCCTTGATTATAACGAGCCACGCTTCCCCCACCACTTTACGGTGGAAAATTTCATGCATATGACGGATCTGGAAGAATTACAGACCTCATAGGAGCCATTGGAAAGAGCCAATCACGGCAGTGACATTGAAGGTGGTGAAAAGAGGTCAATTTATTTATTTGTTTTTCTTCAACTTTTAGTTTGAAATAATTTCAAGCTTCCAGTACAGGTCCAAAAATCACGGACGCCAAGATAACCCCCACCAGATACCCAGATATGCCATGTTGTATCATTCTATATCTATCAATCCATCCATCACCCATCCAGCTATTGATCCATTGTCCATCCAACCATCCACCAATTTTCTACACATCCGAGAGCAGGTTGTAGACATCATCCTCCTTGAACGCGCATACAGGGACATTTATTTTTCCCGTTAGCATAGTTAACCCTTCGGCGTCACTTGCAGTGTGCCAGCACTTGGCAGACATCACGTTTGCCCTTGGTAGCAATCGTCACAGGGCGGGGGTGCGTGGGGGGGTGGTGTCTCTGATTTACTGGCGAGCATGTGGAGGTACAGGTGGGTTCTTAGTGGGTGATGGCAGAGACCCCCGGGGTTCTGGCCAGGTGGGAGCAGAGGTGACATCGTCAGGGTTTCTAGGCCAAATGGGAAGAGGGGGAAGCACTAAGGGGAGACCGAGGAAGGCGGTGTCAAGGGGAGGGCAGGAAGTTTGAGCCTCAGGGGATTCTGGGTGGGGAGCTGGATAAGCCAGCTTGGGGGTGGCAGGCCCAGACTTGAGGGGCCACGACACCGTGTGACCCTGGGAAGGGGGGGCTTGCTGGGACACGGGGAGAGGCTCCGAGTCTCTCAGGGGGGCGAGTCAGATGAGAACCATGAGGATCATCAATGCAGAAGTCCCCATTTTGGGCCACGTGACTAAATGAAGGCAAGTGTGGAAATACCAGCCCACTCTCTCTGACTCCCTCGCCACATGACCTTGGGTGAGCCCCCCAGGATCAGGGGGCTCTGCATGGATTCCAGTTCCCCAAACCCCCACCCCCTGCCCAGAGTGAGCCTGGCTTCCGGAAGATTCCCTGGTGTGGGCCTCCCCGGGCAGACCAAGCCATGGAGTGCTGGGGAGTCCACTTGGTGACCGTCAGAATGGTGTCCAGCTGTCCCTCCCTGAACAGCACCGTCTGAGAGGTGACTTTCTGGCCCAGGACCCAGAACCTGTCCCTGTGCTGCATAGGAGCTCTGACCTCATGCCGGTGCCCTCCTCACCAGGCCACTTCACTCTTCCTTACATTTCACAGTGCATTTTTCCTTCCAGTGACAAATATTTATTTTTCTTATTATAAAAGCAGCACGTGTCCATAGAAAAATAAAGGGGACAAAGACAAGCAAAAAGGGGCTGGGTGCTCAGACCTTGCAGAGGTGGCTGTCCTGCCACTGCCACGTGAATCTCTATCATTTATGGGCTCAAGGTCTCCAAAAGGGTGAGGGGCTATTGTTCTCCCTCATTTAACACATTTACTGAATTACGGACATTCTTGTATGATTGTACAGTAAATGCAGCCACAGAATTGATGGCTGAGCTGGGCACGGCCTGGCTGCATGCAGGTGCCCATGCCTGGCAGCTCCCTTTGAAGTGGACAGATGGATGGAAGAGTCGTGGATGCAGTGGAATCCAGTTGGTTTTACCATCGCTCACGCTCTCATTACTTCAGCTCTCAGAGATGCTTCAAATTTTCCATCATAAAACCTTGGGGGAAACGTGGCCCACCCATACCAGGCTTGTTTTAATCAACACTAATTTCAGAAGTACTAAACCAGTAGGAAATTTCCAGGACAGGGCTGAGGTGGTTCAGCCACAAGCCCCCTTCTGTTCTGTGCCACCTTGGGCAGGCCTACCTTCCAGGATGTTCTGTGGGAAACAAGCCTGGGCCGATGGAGCCGAGGGAGAGAGAGCTGGTATCAGCCCAATGAGCTGAGTCATGGGAAAGCAGGGACACGGTCTGCCTTGAACAAAGGCAAAGTGCAAGTACCCAAGGCAGGGCTACAGGAACTAGGCTGGCCACTCACCCACAACTTCTTTCTGGGGCGGGAATCCCAGAAAGAGTGAAGACTCAGGAAGAGGTCAGCCAATGTAGATTCCTGACTCGGTGGATGCTAGCCATCCATGGTACCCCAGGACAGCTGCAGATGGGCCTGGCACCTCCAGGCCTACTCAGGTCGAACATGGCAATCACTGCTCCAAAACTTGGTAAGTTCTGTGCAATTGTTTTATTTTTGTTTTTATTTATTTTTCAATTTTTATTATTTGTTTTTAGGAGGTACCAGGGTTTGAAACTGGGACCTTGTACATGGGAAGCAGGCACTCAACCACGTACCTGCTCCCCTATTTTTTTTTTTTTTTTTAATTTCTCCTCCCCCCTCTTGTTGTTTTGCACTCACTGTCTGATCTCTCTGTCTTCTTCTTCTTCTTCTTTTTTTTTTAAATTTTACCGGGAGGTCCCAGGGATCAAACCCAGGTCCCTCCATATGGGAGACGGACGCCCAACCAGTTGAGCCACATCCGCCCCTCTGTGTGTTCTTCTGTGTCTGCTTGTCTTCTCTTTAGGCGGCACCAGGAACAGATCCTGGGACCTTCTGGAGTGGGAGAGAGACACTCAATCTCTTGTACCACCTCAACTCCCTGATTGGCTGCATCTCTCATTGTCTCTCTTCTGTGTCTCTTTTTGTTGCATCATCTTGCTGTGCCAGCTCTCCACGTGGGCCAGCTCTCCCCTTGGGCCAGCTTGCTGTGCGGGCCAGCTTGCTTTTCACCAGGAGGCTCTGGGAATTGAACCCTTTATCTACCATATGGTTGCCGGGAGCCCAATCCCTTGAGCCACATCTGCTTCCCTGAGTCTAATTTTATTTCTCTCTCTCTTTTTTTTTTTTTTTTTTGTCATGAGCTAGTTTCCTCAGTACTATTTGTAACATGGTCATGGGGTGACTCCCCAACATCCATCCCACCCCATCCCTTAGTCTTGGTTCCATTCCTGTTTGCTGGGGACTGCCTCTGGAACAAGCATGTGTCCTAGTTCTGGCCCAGGAAAGCCTGAGGGCAAATCTGTGGGAGGTTCACCCCAAAAGAGACCCAAGATAGAGCAGATGGACTGGCCCTTTTTGGCCCCTCATGGCTACAGGGTGGCTACAGCAGTTCCAGCCATCACATGCAGAGAGCACTCATAGGCAACAAAGAGAATGACTTTCCCTGTGTCTCTTTTTACACAGAGGCAGTCTTTCCAGAAGCCCCCAGCAGACTTTCCCTGGGATCTCCCAGGCAGAATTGTCCCACAGGGAAGCAAGACCACACAACTGGTGTAGACCTATCCTGCTTTATTCCTGGAACTAGGAAGAATGAAGTCCTTGGAACAGAGTGAATTACGGGGCTTGGTTGACAAGGAGGAGGAGGGGAAGGAGCTATGGAGTCACTGTGTCTCTTTTCCTATTTCTTTTTGTCTGGTTTCCAGCCATTCAGCAATGTTAGATCTTAGCAGGGATGAAGGGGTCACTCTTGGCCTTTAAATGCTTAAAGGGAATGCTACTAATACTTTCCCCCTTAATATAATGTTTGCTTTTTACTAAGTAGACTTTATCAGATTAGAGAGGCCCTTTCTGTCCCTCTTAAGAGTTTTTAAATTCAAGAGATGTTGAACTTTGTCATATTTTTCTGCCTCTATTGAAAACGGACGATTGAAATAGAGTTCACCTTCCCTTTTGCCTGTCCATGCAGGCAATGAAGTTGATTTTCTGATCTTGAACAATCCATGCATTCCTAGAATAAACTCTGCTTGGTTTCCACATATTTTTTTTGTACCCTCTTGGATTTAATGAGCTAATAATTTGTGGGATTTTCACATCCAAGTTCATAACTGAAATTGGCCAAAGGCAGTTTAAAAGGACAAGTTTACAGATAGCTCATCTTCTGTTTCCTTTATAGCCTATAGACCTTTCAGTCTTAGTTATCATCTTAGCATAAATGCTGAATAATATCGTACTCTTTTTCTTTTTCACTAGACATCATCTCTCTATACACAATGCCACACCGTATTCCAACATCCCATGTTAATAATCCTTTTGTGTAGCTACTGTACCTCAACGATCCAACCAATAATTTAAGACGTGCTAGAGTTTTAAAAATCTTTTTTCTCCCTGGGATATATTCCTAGGAGTGGGTTCAGAAGTTATGAAGATATTTATAGAACCTGGTACCTATTTCCAAGTCTTCTCCAAAAGACACTTGCTGGTTTGTAGGTGCCGCCTGCAATGTGATGGAACAACTCTTGCCTCCGCTTGGTCCTTATCAGCTATTCGTAGTTTATTAGCCTTTTTATGCATTCTTCCCCAGCATTTAAAAACCCCAAGCCCGCGAAACGTGCTCGCCCGCGGGGCCCCAGCTTGGGCCCCGGCTTGGGGCGTGCGCTCGGGCGCTCCCTGCCGCCGGGGCCCTTTGTGACGCCGCCGGCCCTGCGGGGGAGGCGGGTGGGCGGCTGGCGGCAGACCCGGGCGCCATGGCCGAGACGCGGGATGTTCTGCTGCAGTTGCAGAAGGACAACCGCGACGGGCGCCTGCGGAAGCAGGAGCTGGAGGAGCTGGTGCGCGGGCTGGAGGCCGAGAGCGAGAGCCTCACCGCGCGCCTGCAGGACCTGCGCGAGCGCGAGCGTAGGTGCGCGCCTCCCGGGTGGCCCCCGGACGCGCTAGGCGGAGGTCCCCACGCCCCCTAACCCGCCACTCCGAGCCGCTGCGGGGCGCCTCTCCCGCCCTCGGTGGTGGGAAACCCCGGAGCAGCGGGTAGGGGGGTTTGGTGCCGCCTCGCGTGTGCGTGGCCTCCGCCTCAGTTTCCCCTCCGCAGCCTGCAGCGGCGTCAAAGCCAGGCGGCGCGGGCCCTGAGCGGGGAGGCGCGCGAGGCGGCGCGGGAGCGCGCGGAGCGGGCGCTGGAGCTGCTGCAGGCGGCGGAGCAGCACAAGCGGGATCTGGTGCGGGGCGGGCCCCGGCGAGTGGGGAGGCCCTGGTGGGAGGCTTGGGGGGCGCCTGGACGAGGGTCCTGGGGAGGGCGGCGGGATGCCTGGGGTTGGTGGTGGTATGGGAAGACTGAGGGACGCCCTTGGGGAGTCGGGAGAGGCCTGCGGGGAGACCTGCGGGGAGGGCAGCCGGGCGATCGGGGGTCAGAGGGGGCCTTGCAGAGGGCCCCCGGGGAGGGTCGAGGGGCTATGGGCGGGGAGGACGGCGGGGCGGCCGTGGGAGGCTCTTAGGGAGGGCCGGACCGCCCCCTGGGCCCTTCCCGCAGGAGCGCCACAACCAGCAGCTGCAGGAGCAGTGGGAGGAGCTGTCAAGCCAGGTACGCGCGGGGCTGGCCCCCGCCTCCCTCTTTCCCTCCGAAGCCCCGCCCATGCCCCTCCCCCGAGGAGCCACACCCCGTCCCAGGAGACTTGAGCCCCGCAAACTCCGCCCTCACCTCTTCTACTACTCCGCCCCCAGCTCTTCTACTACGGAGGGGAACAGCTGAGTCAGCGGCGCGCAGAGCAGCAGCTCGGGGCCCAACTGGCCGCCCTGCAGGTGCTGAGCGGGGCCGCCCGGCCAAGACCGCCAGGGGGCGGGGGCTCCGGGCGGGGGCGGGGCCCCGGGGTCCTGGGGGCGGGGCCCTGCTGTTCTGGCGGCCAAGGGGCGGGGCCTGGAGGCCTGGGGCGGGCTCGGAAGGCCGGGGCGGGGCCCTGACATACTCCGGATCCTCGGAAAGAAACAGCTGGAGCTGGTGGAGACCAAACACGCGATGCAGGCGGAGGGCCTGCGGCAGGTGCGGGCGGCGTCCCGGGCTGGAAGCTGGCGCGCGGGGAGGGCCGTGTCCAGCCGAGTCTAACGCGGGCTCCCCGCACCCCAGGGCGCGCAGCGGACGGAGGAGGCCTGGGCCAGCTTCCAGGAGCAGAGCGGAGTCCTGCAGGTGGCGCCCCGCCTCTGGCCCCGCGGCCGCTCCCCGCCCCCCGCTCCCAGCACTGAGGCCTTATACTCACCCCCCACCCCCACCCCGCCCCGCAAACCCCTCAGGAGCTGCAGGGGAAGGTGATGGAGGCGGCGGCCGCGCTGGACGCCTCGCGGAGCGGCCCGGAACAGTAAGGGGGTCAAGGGCTGCTGGGGGGTGGCGGGGGTGACCGCCGGCCCGGGGCGGGCAGCTTGCCGACCTCGAGCCCCCGCGCCCGCCAGGTGGGACCCGAAGCCTCGTCCGGTGCAGGACAGCGCGGGCTCGCTCATGGAGGAGGTGGCCAAGGCCGACTGCGTGAGTGCGGACGGGGGCGGGCGGGGAGACCCCTCGCGGGAGATTTTGGAGCGCCCTGCGCATTGGGCAGGAGGCTCGCCTCCTCTTTTGGGGTCCAAGCGTGGAACTTCCCGCCCCTTTTGTGAGACCCCGGCCTCCGTCCCGCACAAGCTGGATGCCCGTTCCATTCCCCCCACCCCCCGCAGGAGAAAAGTCTGTTCGCCAGCTCTGGCTCAACCGGCATCAGGTGAGCCGGGTGCGGGCTCGCAGCTGAAGGTGGAAGAAGGGCGGGCGCGCGGGCTCGGGTCCCCCACCCCCGCTGCGGTGCTCGGCCGCCCCCTGCCCACCCTTCTGTCCCCCGCAGGCTGTGGGCGCTGGGCGCGCTGCAGACGCTGCTGCTGCTCCCGCTGGGCTTCCTGGCGCTGCCGCTGCTCTACCTGGCGCTGGTGAACCCCTGCGCGCTCCGCCGCGGCCTTCCCCGCCTCGGCTCGGCCGCCGCTCTCCGCCGCCTGCGCTACACGCTCTCCCCGCTGCTCCAGCTGCGCCCGCACGGGCTGCTGCCCAGCTAGCGGGCATCACGCACGGCCGCGGCCGCCCGCACCTCTGTCTCCCGTGTAGTTTTTGGGGCGTCTGGGGGGAGGCGGGGTGGGGGACATGGCCGCGGGGATGTAGCCTGCGGGACTGCTCAGTTTGCCCAGAGGCAGAGCCGGCACCCCTGGCCCTGCCCTGGGACTGTGCCGCGACAGTTTGTTAGCGAATTATTTATAAATAATTTAGAATGGGGGTGTTGGGGATGGGATAGGGGTGGCCTGCTTGCAGGATCTCCCTGGAAGGCCGTGAACCCTTTGGCTTGGCTCGGGGGCAGTTGTCCAGGTCCTCTGTCCCGGGTTCTCCCCCGTAGTCTTGCGGTCCTGTCTGAGCGTCAGGGCCGCACTCGCTGCTGTCTTCATGGTGGAGAATCCATTTTATGTGAAACGGTCTGCTTTTAGTGGTTTTTCCCTAGAGTGTCAATTCAGGTGATACAGGAACTGCTTTTATTATTTAGTCGTGAAATCCTTCCACGTTATCTCCTTGTGCACTTGTCCATTTGGTGTTTTGCTATGGACTTTGAACAATTGTGTTCCTATTGATTTGTGGGCTGCCTTTGGCCCTTTCTGGGTTACATTTGTTATGGAATCCTGTGGATTGCATTTTATCAAATTTAAGAATTGAGGTTTGTGTCCTAAAAAGTCCTCTTTCACCTAGAAGTCAAAGCATTCTCATATTTTCTTGGAATGCTTTTAAAGTTCTGTTTTTCAAACTTAGAGGTTTTAATCTAAATGGAATCTATGTTGGCATCTTCTAAGCCAGTTCCTCTAACATTATTTGTTGAATATGCTTGTGTTTTATCCTAATAAACTTTGCTTGATTTTTTTTTTGGGGGGGGGGGGGCGGGGGAGAGATAATGCCCCCCCACTTTTTTTTTTTTTTTTTCTTAAACAGGAATTTATTGTCTCACAGTTTTGGAGGCCAGAAGTCCAAAATAATGGCAGGGCCATGCTTTCTCTCAAATCTATAACATTCTGGTGGTAATTGCTGGCAATCCATAACTTAGACTCTGCCTCTATCACATGGTAATCTGTCTCCTGTCTCCTACTGTTAATGGGTGGCTCTGGTTTCTGGGCTTCTAAATTTAAAGAATAGGGAGGCGGCTGTGGCTCAATCAGTGGGGCTCCCGTTTGCCATATGGAAGGCCCCGGGTTCGGTTCCCGGGGCCTCTTGGTGGGGGCGGGCCCGCCCGCGCGGCGTGGTTGGCTGACCCAGCGAGCACGAGCAGCAAGGGGGGGATAAATGAATGAATAAATAAATCAAAATCAAAAATAATAATAATAAATAAATAAATAAATTTAAAGAATTTAGGGAGCATAGGGGCTCAATTGGTTGAGCACCTGCTTCCCACATGGGAGGTCCTGGGTTTGGTCCCCTGGTGCCTCCTAAAAACAAAAAAAACCAAACAAGTAAACAAATGAAAAAACCAACCTGGGATGGGGGCAGATATGGCTCAACTGGTTGGTCGTCTGTCTCCCATATGGAGGGACCTGGGTTCAATCCCCGGGACCTCCCAGTAAAAAACAAACAAACAAACAAAAAAACAACCTGGGGGAGTCGATGTGGCTGGCTAAGTGGTTGAGCACCAGCTTCCCACATACGAAGTCCCGAGTTAGTTTTAAGGACATGCCATAGGTTAGGGTATGCCCTCCTTTTTTATTTTAAAAGTTTTAAGTAGTTCTAAAAGGCATATGACAGGGGGCGGATGTGGCTCAAATGGTTGGGCGTCCGTCTGCCATATGGAGGGACCTGGGTTCGATCCCCGGGACCTCCCGGTAAAATAAAAAATATATATATAATAGGGGAAAACCTCAAAGGCCTTCTTCCCTGCCTCTTCCTCCATCCTGCCTGCTGTTGGAGGAGATATCCGTATTTCTAGGTGCTTCTGCCTGTTTTCTTGCTGAAACCATTAATAATAAAGTATTTCATTTTGAAAAAAAAAAAAATATATATATATATATATATATATAGAAGGCGCATGGGCTGCCAGGCTCTGTGGGCCGGTGAGCCTCCAGGCCCCGGGAGCCACGCAGCAAGATGATGACGTAACAGGAGAGAGACGCAGGGGAGAGACAAGACGAGATGCTACGAAAGCTCCGGAAGCCAAGAGGCGAGTTGGCGCAGGCGGCAGAATACCTGTTTCCTACATCGGGAGTCTCCAGGATCGAATCCTGGTGAAAACTGGAGGAGGAGGATGAGAAGAGATGGCAGGAAACAGACACAGAGAATTGCCCAGCGAATGGACACAAAAACAGCAAATGGGGAAGGGGGTGTTTAAAATGGGTAAAGTAAATCTTTAAAAAAAAAAATTAAAAAAAAATAAAAAGCATATGACAAAAGACATCAGTTTGCTCACTCCTGTGGCTGAGGAACAGGTAGATGCTGCTGGGCCCCTCGGGTCTTTGGGATGCACATTGCCTGTAAATGCATTAGGGGCTGCAAAATGCTACTCTTCCAATCTAGAGCACTTTTTTCATGTCCACTTATGTAATGAGGTGGTCCTCTAGCATCTTCCAATGGTCACCAGTGAGTTATTTTTTCTTTTTTTGAGACCCTTATTTAAGCATATTGAATATATATCAATCCAGTCCAATTACTATCCTTCTTGAGGCCAAATTGATGCCCTTTCAATTTGACATCTGAGATAGTCTGACATGGCTCTGGTGGTCCTTGCTTTGCTTTCAGGATATTCCAGTTTCGTGGTGTAAATTCTGTGCCCACAGTATGCTGGCCAGGGGTGGAGTTTTAGGAATTGCATTTGTTAATATTTCCAATTTATTTATAATCACATCAAATGCTTCCATGGTTCTAAAGTTAAATCAATAAAATGTATCTTGGTGTCCTCCATCCCCTTAGATGAAATATCTGATTTTTCATTTTGATGGACTTTTCCCTTCCCTTTATAGAAGTGAAATATATGTCATCATGCCCCCTCAAGTACTTAGGGAAACCTCATGTTAGCACCCTTCAGTGTGTCCTGGAGCAGCTCCCCAGCAAAGTGCAGGGGGGAGGCTCATAGAAGTGGAATGTGCCAGGGTTACTCTGCCTTTCAGTGGATGTTTGGGTGAGAGTGGATCTTTTGCTATAACAAACTGCTTCAGTGGAGAGGTTCCTGCAAACATTTTTTTTTTTTTTTAATATACACTTAAAAAAAAAAAAGTTAATTTCTTTCTCCCCCCACCCCCTTGTTGTTTTGCACTGGCTGTCTGCTCTCTGTGTGTTCTCCTGTGCTTGTCTTCTCTTCATGCTGCACAGGTAACCGATCCTGGGACCTTCTGGAGTGGGAAAGAGGCACTCAATCTCTTGCACCACCTCAGCTCCCTGGTCTGCTGCATCTCTTATTGTCTCTCCTCTGTGTCTCTTTTTGTTGCATCATCTTGCTGTGCCAGCTCTCCATACAGGCCAGCTTGCCTTTCACCACAAGGTCCTGGGAATTGAACCCTGGATCTCCTATATGGTAGTCAGGAGCCCAATTGCTTGAGCCACATCCGTTTCCCCTGCAAACTTTTTTTTATGTTTTGGCAGAGAATCTTTTAGATTCCACATGGTCCTGGCTCAAAGGGTAACTAACCATAGGCCTAATGATGCTGACTATGGCCCAGGTCCCCCTCCATTGTCCGCTCCCGTGGTGTATCTTCTCCCACCTGGATTTTGTCAATCTGATGGGTACAACATGGCACTGCCATGTAGTTTTAATTTGCATTTCCTGGAGGCTCATGGTTGAGAGTATATTTTCTATTTAAGGGCCAGCTGCCTTTTTTTTCCCTGGAGACTGTTCATATCTTTTGCTCCTTTGAAAAATACAGGATTGTAGATATTTCTCCCCCCTTGGTTTTTCAAAGCTCTTTTAGAGGTTTGATTTTGAGATATAAATTGTGAATATTTTTCTCCAGATGGTCTTTGTGTGTGGTTGTCTCTTGCCATCTGTTGCAGTTGGTCAGTTTGATGTAATTATGAATTCCAAAAATATAATTGGATCATGCTTGTAAACTGATCTCTTAATTTGGGCGTTGACTGGGCCACCCCTTTGGTGGGTGGGGAATTGAATATAAAAGGCAAGGCAAAGAACAGAGTTGAAGCAGTTTTGGAAGCAGTTTTGATGTTGGAAAGAAGGCCCCAGAAGAGAAGCCGTTTGCCTGATCGTCTACAGCTGACCTTGTGGAGGAAACAGGAGCTAAGCCCGGAGAGAAACGCAGCCCCGGGAAGAGAGGAACCCCAGAAGCCTGAACCCTGGCAAACGCAGGCAGCTGTCTTGCTCTAACACGTGGCATTGGCCTGTGGTGAGAGAAGAAACTTAACGCATTATGGCCTGTGTGGACTTCTATCCCAAATAAATACCCTTTATAAAGACCAACCCATTTTTGGTATTTCGCATTAGTACCCCTTTGGCTAATACACCATCCACACTTTTTATTGGGTGGTGGGGGAGTGGGTAACGATGTATTTTCCTTTATTGCATCTGGGTTTTGTTAGGGGAGGCTTTTCCCACTTCTAGGTAAAGAAGCTCACTCATCTTCCATTACTTGCATGGTTTCGTTGTTTACATTTCAATTTCTGGTCTGTTTGGAGTTTTCTGGCTTACCCTTTCAAGAAGGATCTATTTTAAATTTTTTTTTTTCCATACTGCTGTTAAGAAAGTTCATCTTTCCCCTCTGATTTGGATGCCTCTTTAAAACTACATTGTATGGGAAACGGATGTGGCTCAAAAGGTTCGGTGTCCGTCTACCATATGGAGAGACCGGGGTTCGATCCCCGGTACCTCCCGGTAAAAAAAAAAAAAAAAAAAAAAAAAAAACTACATTGTATATGAACTTTGGTCTGTTTCTGCATATTCTTTCTTGTTCCATTGGTCTGTTTGTCCCTTCATCCTCAGCACAATGAGGTGGTGTGTAGTATGTTTCCATATCTGGTGGGGTTCCCTGCCTCAGAGTTTTCCTGGGCATTCTTGTTTATTTCCTCCATTTGAACTTAATTTGTCTAGCTTCAAAGAAAAATATTACAGTATTTCTATTGTGATCTTATAATTTTTTATAATCTATTTTTTAACTTTAAAGTTAAAATGTATTTTGTACATTCAATAATTGAAAATATAAACAATTAAAAACTAAAATAAAAACAACTATTCCTTTCTTTTTTTTTTTTAGTTGTTAAGCAGTTCAAATTTTATTGACCTCCCAGTTTTTTTTTTTTTAAAGTTAAATTTAAGGTCATACCTCTTAAGTTTATTGTATTATATACACATCGTGCAGAATATGACTATGAAGAGATACAAATTAGTCCATGCCCAAAAAAATTAGTTTACTAGAGTACAGAATCATCTTCATAAATACATATAAAGGATAGGAGGGGACTGTCCAGGTTTACTGAGACACTTTTAAAAGTGTTTCAAGGCACAAAATAAACACCACTGTAAATACACACATCTAGATTCTTTGTGCCCCTAATACAGCCTATCAAAGATTTGGCTTCACATCTGTGTTATAAAACTAAATGTACTGAAGAGATTCTGCTTCTTAGCTGAAAATCCACAGGACCTAAGAACATCATGTGGATAATTACTCCAAAATATGGAGAATACAAGTACAAGCATTTTATTTTAAAAAGCAAACACAAAACATAGGTGTAAATTAAAAAGTGTTTAAACGCTTCCATTTTGGATAATTCATTTAAGAATCAGTACAGGTTTGTTCCCAGAAGCTAATGCATCACTAGTCTCTAATAAGGAAAATGAATTCTAAAAATTAACATGATTTTCAGTAATTCAAATTTCACTATTTATATAAAAACCTAGAGAGACCAATAATTCCAGTAGCTTCAAAAGATAAGCTAAAGACTCTTTGCTGTAATTAAATTTACCAATATTTGTCCAGGTCTGTTTAATATATATATATACAAGGAAAATACACTCATTCTATAATTTCTTATAAAATAGCAAGTAAGGAGTAGATGTAGGAGATGTAGAAGGGGAAAGAGAATTCAAAAAGTCCTTCTCTTCAGTAACTTTCACTTCAGAATCGTCAAAAAGCAACCACTTGCCCTCATACTCCTTTAAGCTTTGTACTACATATGAAATTTTACTCTCAAATCCACTAATATTAATGCCTGTTTGGTGAATGGATTCCTTGTTTCTATCAGATTCATGGGTCCCATTGGTATTGTTAGTCTCATAATTTCTTTTTTTTTTTTTTTTAAAGATTTTATTTATTTATTAATTTATCCCCCCCTTGCTGCTTGTGCTCGCTGGGTCAGCTAACCACGCCGCGCAGGCGGGCTTGCCTTCACCAGGAGGCCCCGGGAACCGAACCCGGGGCCTCCCATATGGTAAACGGGAGCCCTACTGATTGAGCCACAGCCGCTTCCCTAATTTCTATTTTCAGCAAATTCTGTACTGGCAACCTTGTAAGGATTAGATGTTTTGTTGTATAGCTCATAATCTGCTTTGCTTTTTTGTCCTCCAAGAAGTCCAATAGCTTCTACATTTTTTTTGTTCAAAACTTTACTTGGCTGTGTATTTCCACTGACTCTAATCGACACTTCATCATCATAATTTTCAACCACTCCCCATGCTTCCTCCTCATTCAATGGTTCTGGCTTACCTATTTCAAACATTTGGTCAACCACAAAATTTCCCTTATCTAGTTCTAAACTGTTGATCTGTTCTGTTAAGTGACCTTAACAGAAGCAGTGTAATGCCCACTACTAATTGTAATGCCACTATGCATCACAACCGCAAATAATCCATAGCTGTTGTTGGTTGGCTTTGTGCTCCATTCTCCTAGTGACAATTTAAGGGGTGTTAATAAAGGAGTGTTGATCTTTGAAAGCCCACCACCAAAACAGTCAAACTCCAGGCCACTAAGCAGCAAAGCACTTCAAATGAATGGTTATAACTTCAGGCATTTTGTCAAATAATAGACGTTGTTCAGCTTCAGTATAATGATGGCAATTTTCACAGAAATATTTATCCTCTCCTACAATTCTCTCCACTGAAGCAAATTGTGAAATTGCCCACCTCAGTGTCTTCATTTCTGTTTTTGGTTCCGGAGAAATTTCAGACTTCTCCTCTACTTTGGAAAAATAACAACAAACCAAGGATCCAAAGGACAATCTAAAGAAAATGAATAAGATCTTGAGATCTTGGGGAAGTGTGAAAATGGTAACCATTTAAAGTTAATGGTTGTGGACTTGAATCTCCAGGGAATAATGTTAAATCCATTACTGTTAATGAAGTTAAGCCCATAAACAAAGGTATCCGCCCCGGAATGGAAAGGAGCGCAGAAGTGGTCCCGCCTGCGAAGCGCCTGAACCGCTAGGGTCTTTCCCACTCCACCACCGAGGGGAACTTCCAACCACTCCTTTTATGATTTAGTCTTCCCATCCAAGAAATGTGTGTATACTCATTTTGTCTAAGGTGACTTTCCGGGAGTGTTTTCTTTCTTTCTTTTTTTTTTTTTTTTTAAAGATTTTATTTATTTATTCATTTATCCCCCCCTTGCTGCTTGCGCTCGCTGGGTCAGCTAACCACGCCGTGCGGGCGGGCCCGCCCCCACCAGGAGGCCCCGGGAACCAAACCCGGGGCCTCCCATATGGTAAACGGGAGCCCCACTGATTGAGCCACAGCCGCTTCCCATCGGGAGTGTTTTCTAATTTTCTTCTAAGTTAGGCACATGTTTTAAGTTGGCCTAGCTATTGCATTATTTGTTACTGTAAGTGGGGTCCTCTCCATTTTGTCTTTGCACTGGTTTTTATTTATGAAGGCTGTTGGTTTCCGAATGTTAATTTTTTTTACTTTAAAAAATTTTCTTAGGAGGTACAGGGGATTGAACCTGGGACCTCTTATATGCAAAGCAGGCACTCAACCACTGCCACACCTGCTTGGCTGAATGTTAATTTTTTATCTTTCTTCCTGAATTCTCCAGGGGCAGCTTTCCCATTGTTTGTTTGCTTTAATCTTATTCCCTGAAAACCATGATACTTTTAACTTCCTTTTGTAGCGGTTATGCTCTAAGTGATTGCTGATACAAGGTCAGTTGTTCTGATACAATGCTAAATAATAGTGGAGACCCAGCACCCTTTTGTTCCTTTCAGGTTAGGAGGAATGTTCCAGTAAGGCAGATAGCTTCCTCCGGGGAACAGCATAACAAAACAATTTGGTAACAAAGTAGCCATCAATTCCTATTTTTTTTTTTTTTTAATTTTTAAATATTTATTTATCCCCCCCCCCCATCGCTGTTTGCTTTCTGTGTGTTCTCCTGTGTCTGCTTGTCTTCTGTGTCTGCTTGTCTTCTGTTTCGGCAGCACCAGGAACTGATCCTGGGACCTTCTGGAGTAGGAGAAAGGCACTCAGTCTCTTGCGCCACCTCAGTTTCCTGGTCTGCTGTGTCTCTTTTTTGTTGCATCATCTTGCTGCGCCAGCTCACCACGTGGGCCAGCTTGCCTTTCACCAGAAGGCCCTGGGAATCGAACCCTGGACATCCTATATGGTAGATGAGAGCCCAGTCACTTGAGCCACATCCACTTCCCTTAATTGCCTTTTTTTTTTTTTTTTTTTTTTTAAGATTTTATTTATTCATTCATTTATCCCCCCCTTGCTGCTTGTGCTCGCTGGGTCAGCCAACCACGCCGCGCAGGCGGGCTTGCCTTCACCAGGAGGCCTTGCCGGGAACCGAACCCGGGGCCTCCCATATGGCAAACGGGAGCCCCACTGATTGAGCCACAGCCGCTTCCCTTAATTGCCTTTTTGTATGAGTGTTTAATCAGCCAAATTTCTTTTTGGCATCCCAGGAGACAGATTTTTTTCCCTTAGGTCTGTATTGATAATATGGATTATACTGATAGATCTCTGAATACTGAACTATCCTTATATTCTTGGAATACACTTGTTCTTTAATGTGCTGATGGATTGATTCTGTTTGTATTTTATTTACTATTTTTGCTTTGATATTTATAAATGAGGTGGGTCTCTAATTTTGTTTTTCAGCTATACTGTCTTTGTCAGGTGTTAGTATCAGTTATACTTGTTCTTTCAGGAGATTGGTTTTATTTGCTGCTTAACCAATCTTAGATGGTCTATGTAATCCCCCTGCCCCCCATATTTTGGCACTTCCTATTTCCTTAAACTATTTGGAGGGACATAGGAGATAGGAGTAATAACTAGTGTACAAAGATTTTAGAGTCCCAGAGCAAAGCCCTTGAAAATGAAAATGAGGGAGATGACCAGAGAACAATTGCCTGGCAGGGAAAAGATGAGTGGCCCCGGTGGGGACTATGGGGCAGTTGACTGAGCTCCGTCTGTGCTGGGAAGAGACCACAGGGAATCAGGACAGCCTCAGAGCAGGAAGAGGGAGTTAAGAAAATAGTGTTATTTTGGGTACATTAACCATATCCAGCATGTCTCCACCCCCCTCCCACGAATTGCACGACCTTCCTCACCAGTGAAAGAGGGGGACAGTCAGTGGTAGCTTGTCGGGGGTGCCTGGGCAGGTTCCCTGGGAGTGGGCTCCTCTGCTGGGTTGTGCCCTCATCCTGTACTGCCACAGGAGCTCTGGAGAGGGAATGGGCCTGCCCCCTCCCAGCTCACGCTCTTATTCACCTTCCAACACGGTACTTTTTGGATTTTTAATTTTGTTCAAGTTTGCTAAATCTTAAGTTGAATATAATGTTTTTAAACACACAAGAAAAAAATACTTCATGTACCAATGGAATAAGGAGGACAGGGAATGTGTCCAGTGCACATGAGAACGCACAAATGGTGTTCTCAATGATTGTCACTCAGTTCCCACACGTGGGTCACACCTATGGAAGGGTCAGAGGCCAAGCTTGGCAGGCGCATTCCTGTTGCCTACAAAAGCTGCTGTAGCCGCTGGACCCGCTTTACTCTGACCCCCAGGCTGTGCGCTTGGCGCAGCGGCTGGACAGAGAAGTGGGTAGGCCCCAGTTTCAGGGCTCTGCAGGCTCAGTAGGGGATGTCGTTCTGGTAGTACTGGATCATGTCATAGGTCCGGCTCCTGAAGAGAGTGGAGGGAGGCGGTAAGGCACTTGCACTGTCTGGGGACCCCTGGACCTTCACAGCCCCTCCGCTTCTCTAGGAGCGTCAAAAAGTTGGGCTGTGGGGGCTGCCCCAGTGCCAGGAGCTACTGGAGCTCCTCCTCACACTTAGCAGACGCCTTGAGGAAGTGTACCCCAGTTCCCCCAGGGTCAAACTTCTCTGAAGTTTCTGACACAGGTGTCCAGGCCCCTGGCCTCCTGCACTTGGCCCAGTCCCGGGGCCTCTTCCTCACTCCCTGGCTACCTGGTTGGCCTCGTGGCTCAGATGCTGCTGCACATGGACGTACCCAGGCCTCACAGCCTGCTGCCCCTCCCTCTCCTATCCTCCCACTCGCCTTCCACATCTGCACTGATTCATCCGTGGATCCTCTGAACATGTCCCCTCCACCAGGCCTTCCTGCCCATCACCCCATCCCATATGTTCAGTCCCTGGGCAATGAACAGGGAGATAGGTGGGAGGAGTTGCACTCGCCTGTTGCTGAGGAAGCAGCTCTGAATGACCTTCATGATGAAGTTGGCAGCCTCTCGCTCAGTCATGTTGGGGCTGAACCTGTGCCTGGGTAGGGGACAGGGAGGAGACAAGTCTGCCCTGGGGCTGGCAGCAGGGTCACCAAGGCTCAGTGTGGCCCCCTCCTCGGCCCAGTGGGTTTGCTCAAGGCTGACTGCCCCCAGCATGAGGGGGTCTAACTTGGTTTCATCATTCACATTTCTGACTTGGGGGTTGGGGTTTGGAATTCGTGGGCATTTGTTTGCTGAGAGGCATACCCTGGAAGATGGGAGACAGTGGGGTGAGGGCCTGGGCCCCTTCCCCACCAGCAGCTGAGGACCAACTAAGCACAGGGGAGTTCTGGGGCTCAGGGCCCCCAGAAGCAGGCTTGCCCCCTTGACAGCGGAGTGTTGCTCCATATGTCCACTGCATGGCTGGCAAGAGCCAGGGACTGGTGACAGCATCCCACCAGGAGCCCTGCCGGCTAATGGACAGCTGTCCCCATGGCCCGTGTCAGGCAAGGACCTACTTCAAGAGCTTGATTGTCTGTCCGCGGAAACAGGGCAGGCCCGTGTCCAACATGAGGGTGACCAGAGAGACGACCGCATCCATGTAGGGCCTGGGGAGACGGTGACAGGCTGGCCTGAGCAGGTGGCGGTGGCCCTGTCTTTGGGTCTGTAGCCTGATGCTGCCCTCCAGCCACCAAGTGGCACCTTCATGCCATTCTGCATCACACATTGGCAGCCCTCCACACTGCACCCCCAGCCCGTGAGCCCCAGAGGGCCAAGACCAGAGCTGAAGACTGGGGACCGGTGGGGTGTCCTTCTGCGCCAGGCAGAGGACACAGATGTGCAGTACAGAGCCTGCCTGGCCCCATTCTCTTGCAAAGTATAGGGCAGAATCCAGGTGGGAGTCTGGGCGTCACCACGTTGTGCTATGACTTGGCCAAGCAACACTTAGAGAAACCATAACAGTGGCAGGGGCTTGGCTTCTGACAGGAGGATGGATGGGAGGCCTGGGGGACAGGTGGCCCAAGGCAGGGAAGGGGAGGCTCAGAAACTGCAGAGCAGGCCTGGACTGTACTGGCACAGTGGGGTGGCCCAGGCCGGCCCCTGTGTCTTGTGCTCTCTGACCCTTGATTCCTTCATAAGGCATCAAAGAATGCTGCCCCTGGGATCTCCTGGCACCTATGACAGGCCTCCAGATGCTGGTCCTGGGCTTGGGGGTGATCGTTTAACCAGAGTCCCAGGTGCCTGCAGGGCTCACCTGACGGCCAGGTAGCCACGGACACACATCTCCATGAACCACTTGAAGGGCGTGGCCTCCATCTTGCCCCCCATGATCATCACCATCTCATCCGTCAGCTTGATGTCTGGTTCCCAGCCGAGGTTGCCACCTGGCGAGCTTTCAAACATGAAGCCAAAGTCTGCAAGACCCCACAAAGCCATCTGTGAGGGGACCAAATTGCAGGCAGATTTGGGGTAGGAGGCACATGCGGGGTTTTCTGCTCTGAGGAATGGCAGCCCCAGGGGCCACGTTTCTGTAGGGTTGATGGAGGAAGGAGAGAGAGATGAAGCAGAGGCAGGGAGCCGGAAGGGCAGAGATGAGGTGGGTGCTGAAGCTGGGTAACCTCCAGCTACCCTGGGATCCCTGCCCATCCCCTGCCAACCTGGGGCTCCTCTGTGCCTCCACAGCCCCCATTGCTGCTTAAGCCCCTGGCCTCCTGGTGCTGGGGCAGGGCTGCCCCCTGAAGCAGGAAGGCCTGGAGGTTAACCGGTTAGACTCTGACCCTTCCTGGCCACGACTTTGGGCCTACTTGTCCCACCTGCTGAGAGGGAGGTGCCCTGAGGCCTGACTGACCGATGTGGATGATGTGGCCCTTCTGGTCCAGCATGATGTTCCCATTGTGCCGGTCTTTAATTTGCAGCAGGAACAGCAGGAGGCTGTAGGCGGCCATGCTCCGGATAAAGTTGTAGCGGGCCTGTACCAGGAATCCGGGGTGTTCACCATAACCCTCAGGGCTCAGCCTCTTGGAGCTCACAGACCCTCCCTGCACTGAGCCCTGGGACCCCGGGAGGCTTGGAGGCAGAGCTCGGGGCAGCCAGGCTGTGGGTGGCTATGTCTGGGGTGCGAGGACTGTAGCCTTTATCTTCCACACCTAGGAATGATCTTCCTCATGGAGAGTCCAGTCTGCTCTAGGCTCCTTTGACTCAATCCGAGGAGGGTGTGGATTGCTCTCCTCCCCACGTGTACTGAGAACTCAGACATGCAGGGAAGGGGGGTGAGGCAGGATGAGTGAGTGTGGGCGGCCTGGGGCTCCCTGCTGCGCCGCCAGCCCAGCCCTGGGCAGTACCTGCTGGAAGGCCAGGGTGGACTCGTCCCCGTACTGGCGCGTGAAGTAGTCATACATGCCGAAGTCCGTCTGGCGGCCTAGCTGGTCTCGGGAGGTGCAGTCAGGAATGCACTCAATCACCCCACACTGAGGAAGGGGGGCGAGCCTGAGCCTGTAGAGTACTACCCCAGCCTGGGGCATCAAGGTAAGGCACCCTCGGGGCTCCAGCCTGGGGAGGGGGGGACACTTACCCCAGGGGCAGTGGCCACTACCCTATAAGGGAACACAAAGAGGTCCAGGCCCACCAACTGGAAGATGTTTTTGAAGAGGTCAATGATCTGCAGGGCCAACATGTCCTGGGACAGGAAAAGGGAGAAGCTGTCTGTCGGCCTCTGCGCCCCATCTGATGCAACCGAAGGGGGTTGTAGCCCAGGGGGTGTGTGAGCCAGGGGCACCCCCATTCTCAGGGCTGAGCCAGCATGTACTGTGGGAGGGGGTGCCACAGGGAGTGGGGTCTCTGGGTTTTCCAGAAAGCTCTGATTTACCCCGTGGCACTCAAGCCAAATGGGGGAAGCAGAGATTCTTGTTTCTGTGCCTGGAGCCCTGGTGAGTGGGCTGTTACCTGCCGGCAGTCGTCGCCCACTTTGAAGATGGCTGCCTGCCAGGAGATCTTCTGGCTGTCAGCCTCCTGCACGTTGCTCTGGTCGGTGGAGTCTGAGCGGCACCGCAGACCTGGGGGGTGGAGGTGCTTATGAGAACCCAAGAAGCCTTGGTGGGGAGAGAGTCCCCGCAGGGTCAGCTGAGGAACTCCAGGAGAGTTTTCCTAGGAACATTTAGGCTTAAAAGGAAGGCAGAAGAGCTCCACTGTCATTCAAGGTGGGGACCCAGGTGTGCCGGGAGGCCAGAGCTAAGGGAGATGCCCCTGCTGGCCCTGTACTCCCAAAGCCCCAGCTGTCAGCCACAGGGTGGCCCCTCCTGGCCTTGCTGGCTGGCTGGTCTGGGAGCAGACCTCCAGGCGGGCACATCTGACTCTGCCCGCAAGCTCAGTGCTGTCCCAATGAGCGGTCAGCTCAGGGCTGAAGCCTGCAAGAGCAGGCCCATATGGATGGATGGATGGACACTGTCTCTTATGGGGATGGGTAATAAAATAGCTATGTCCCAGGAAGCTGGTATGATAGGGAAATATCTCACTGACCTTCTTTTTCAAGTTCACTAACTCCACATCGTTTGACTTTAAACTTGGCCAGGTATGGTGCTTTTGCAGCACTAAAAACAAGACAAGAAAAGTAAAAAGGACGTGGTGGATGTGATATGGTGCCATCTCCCCATGGCAGAAGTGGAAGAAAGGGGGTGAGGCCTCACCTCTGCATTGGAGTCCCGGATTTGTAGTCGATGTCTAGGACAATGGCTTCAGGGTTACTGGGTAAGTAGCAGCCTAGTGTGGGGCAGAGTGGGAGGTCACGGGGGTCATGAGTGCCCCCTTACTCACAGACACACCAGTGGCAGCACCTCCTCCCCTGCAGAAGGGCCAGGCTGGGGGCCTCCCTGACTCCAGGAGTCTGTGATCTTTCCAGATATCTTAAAAGTCAGCCAACAACCTCCCAAAGAGGACACACACAGAACAAAGACAATTCCTTGGGACCCTGACGGTGCCCAGGTAAGAGGACATTGGGGGGCCCTCTCCTGGTCTCCAGCACCAGCAGCCACCTGACGAGCCTCCTCCCCACCTCCACTGGCCCTGAAACCCCCCCAGCTCTTGTGCTCATCCCATGGACCAGCTCTCATTTCTTGCTAAGTGCTCAATAAATGTGTTAAGTGAAAGGACGGATGTGAGAGTGGCAATTCATCTTCAGAGAATCCTATCACTGGGTACTGCCAAGCTCGTTGGGGGAGACTTTGGCTAGCCAGACAGCTATGGGTCCGGACCCTCACCACCAGGGGCTGGGCTTCCAGGGGAGGCCTTGGAACAGGAGGGATCCTGGGGAGCAGAGTGAGGATCCACTGTGGGTGCTGGATGCCATTCCCACCAAGGGATGGTGGGGGTCAAGGCACCGGCAGACCCTCCAGTCTCCCCCAGCTTCTTGGGCAGCCTCTATTGTCCCTGCTGGGGCTTTCCCTACCCACAGATGCAGCCCCTCACCCTTCTGACTTAGAACCCAGGGCCTGCCTGGTGTGTGCATGTATGTGTGCGCATCCAGGCACATGCTGCAGAGAACCACCACCTTGGACTCTTCCAGACCCCTCCCCCAATGGTTTTGGCATTTCCCTTCACGCAGGGAAGCTGAGCTACTGTAGGAGCTGGGCCAGGGCCAGGGCCAGGACACGCAGGACAAGTCCAAGAGAGTATTTAAAACCCAGGGGCCACGCTGGCAATCCAAGCTGGGCCAACCTGTGCGTGTGTCTTCACTGGATGACCAGGGCTTTGAAAAAACGAGTTGGTGCCAATAGTTAAAAACAAAGAGCTGCACGGTGAACTCTGCAGTGAACTCTGGATTTCCATCTTCTCTTGAAAAAGCAGCAGACCCAGGACATGGGCCTTGAGTTACCGCCTGGACACCACTAACGGTCCTAGCACATGGGTGATGTCTTCCCAGCTCTACCCATCACCCTCCTGTGTGGCCCGCTCTGCTCCTGTGACACGGAGGTTCAGGTGCCCTCTGCCAAAAGGACAGTTGTCAAGGGCAGAGTCTTGGTCTTCAGAAAAACAG
Source organism: Tolypeutes matacus (assembly GCA_026826555.1). Lineage (NCBI taxonomy): Eukaryota > Metazoa > Chordata > Mammalia > Cingulata > Chlamyphoridae > Tolypeutes > Tolypeutes matacus. The sequence goes on from JAKSZT010054557.1 coordinate 2,037,779, forward strand.
TAGGCTGCAGGGAAGATAAAGCTGCTGGGGAGAGTACCCAGCTCAGCGGGGGCCAATTCTGGAAAGAAGTAGGTCCTGCGGCTTGGGAGCTAACACCACCAGGACCCAGGCATGCGAGGGGCTGGCCGGGCCACAGGTCTCCACCGCTACCCCATGCCACGCCTCCCTGCAAGAAGGGTCTGAGCGCACCAACCCCTCCTGCACCACCCTGTTTACCAGGCTGAACTTTCACTTCGGACAGAGCGGACAGACAAGCCTTCTTCCTCTCGTCGCCTTTGGGGTAGGGCCTGAAAAACAAGGCACACTTGCTCTGTGTCCTGTGTGGGCTGGCCTAGGGCCCTGTCCTGTCTGAAGGGCCCAGGCGTGGGAAGGGTTGTGTACACAGCAGACAGTGGAGACCAGTGGCCTGGCCAGTCCCTCACGCGCTGAGCCCTGGTAGTGGCTGACGCCTCTTCCTAATGAGTTACTTGCCAGGGCACATCGGTGATCCTGGCCTTGCTCAGACCCCCTGCCCTGTCTTCCTCATGGGGAGTCCACCAGCTCCCCAGGGACCAAGGCGAACTGCCCCAGCCACGTCTGCTCCCCACCATGCTGGGTATGCATGTGTCACCCCCTTTCTGGGAGCAGCTGCTGCCAGGCCAAGTAGGGAGATGGCTGGCTGTGGGTGCAGGCAGTTCTGCCTCAGACGCTGGCTATCTACTCGTGGTGTGACCTTGGGCAGGCCACCCCAACGTCCTGCTCCTACAGGTGGAGGGCTCTGTTGGCAGGATGTGATGCAACCATCATATGATGGCAGCCTAGTAAATGCCTTCTCCCACCTACCCCTTCACCTTCCTGGGCTGTGTTGCCAGCAGTACCTACTCTACTTGATACCCTGCCCAGGGGGTCCTCGGGAGACATGGGATGGACTCAGTGGTGACTAAGGTAAGAACAGGCCCCAGTGCTTCCCAAGGACTGAGGCGTTTGGCTAGTGTGACGACCGCAGGTCCTGGCCCATCCAAATGGTCAAGGCACAGATACCCGTGGATGGTGTCAGATCCACATGCACAGAGGGCCCAGGGGATGAGCCAGGATGCTGCTGACTTGGTCTGCCAAGGAAGTATGCTTTTCCTAATACCACCAGGACCCTCTGGATTGTGGAGGGACGTGAGGCCTCAGACTGTGGGACAATGTAAGGAATAAGAGGCAGACAGACCTGTTTTCTGTAGGTGGCACAGCAGTACACTGTGCTGTATTTTCCAGAGACCTGAATTGCCCCAAGCAGCGCTTCTCATCTGCAGTTCTCGAGGGTCAACAGGTGCCACCCCTAGAGACTCTATGGGCTGGGCTGGTGTCTGCTCAGCAGTGTTTTTAAAGCTCCTCAGGCAACAGGACCTCAAAAAGACCGCTTCCCAGCTCCGCCACTTACTTGATGATGGCCGACACGTTGGTGATCTTGTTGAAGAAGTCAAATTCCCGCTGGTAGAAGTCCTTGGCCGGGCCAGACAAAGAGCCTGTGATCTCCTCCACCAACTGCTCCAGAAGGTCACCAATGTCAGCTGACAAGGATACAGGGAGGCTGAGCCCCTGCTGCTGCTCCCCAGAACCCATCACAACCAGTCCGTTGCTGCCAGACACTTCATCCAGGTCTCTCCAATGCCTAGATTGGCAGTAGATGCCTGGGGTCTCCAAGATCTTTGCAGCAGACCCCAAGATCAAAGCCACACCAAGATGTTATTTCCCTGTTCTGGTTGCCCAGTGATGTAAGAGCAGTGGGTGGGAACTGCTGGTGCAGAAGCACAAGCCAGGGTGGTGTGTGCCAATAGCTGCCGGATTCCTTATGGCTTTGTGCTCAAGGTTTAAAAAAACAAAACAAAACAAAACAAAAACCCAGCTCTGATTAATGACCTTACAGCAATAAAAATGATTACCCTTGAGTATCTGTCTTTTTAACATTCTATGTGTAGAAATGCGAAGGTGCCTGAAGCCCTTGCATTCTGAAGTACAGGGGTGGTCCTGGGGAAAAAACCCTCGTGCATTTGTTTGAGTTGTGAGCTGAACTAATCTCCAAGGAACATCATTTTTATTTAGAGAATGACTAAAGCAAAACAGGGTTGTTCAGATTTAGATATTGTGCAGATTTTTTCTTGAAAATGAACAAAATGAACCTGCTACTTAAAGGAAAGCAACTAACATTTTTTTGGCAAATTTTCATCCGCCACTGTGAGCTTGATGGCTTCCCAACACTTAAGGGATGTGGAGTTTTTTCTTTTTGGAGTAATAATTCTAAATTTTTTTGTGATGATGAAGGCACAACATTGTGATTATACTAAAAGCCATTTATTACATACTTGGATAGATTGTATGGTATGTGAATATATCTTAATAAAACTACCTAATAAATACATAAATAATTGTGCAATATCCAGAAATAGCAGCTATGTACAGCAGCTGAAACACAGAGAGACTGAGAGGTGAAGAATTTTGTTTGACTGTTTTGTTTACTATTATTATTGAAATAATGAAAATGCTCTAATAATGACTGAAGTGATGAATGTACAATTATGTGATTATAACAAATACCATTGATTGTACACACTGGATGAATTGTATGCTTTATTAATATGTACCAATAAAACTGACTTGTTAAAAACAAACAAACAAAAACTTTTCTGATAAGACAGGGCGGGGGTGGGGTCATTAACAAATGTGGTTTTTGATCCTGTATGATGAAATGTGCCAACATATGGAATATCTTCCTAACTGCCTGACCCATATTTTTACCAATGACCAGCGCCTAAGTGAAAGTCCACCAGTGGATTTTAGCGGAACAGAGTATGAGGAGCTCAGTGATATGGTTTCAGAGTCCACACTGTCACTGAGCTTTAAGAAATGCTTGTCGAGTTTGGTGAAGAATAGGTGCAATGACCTGAAAAGGTGACTGAAATACTCCTCCTTCATTTCAAAGTGGTTAAAATGGGAAATGTTAAGTTGCATATTTGTTACCACAATAAAAAAAAAAAAAAAAAAAAAAATTCCTTCCTCTTCCAATTACATATCTGTGTAAAGCTGAATTTTCCTCATTTGCTCCACCAAAACAATGTATTGCAACAATACACTGTATTGTATTAACCTGGAGGTTAAAGAGATTTCTAACAATGTAAAACAATTCCAATTTTTTTTTTTTTTTTTTTAGCTTTGTTTTGGAAAAAAATTATCTTTCATAAAAATACGTGATTTATCTTAACATGAAATGGATTTATATATTTTAAATTTCTTGGTTTTTAATTTCTAATATTGGCCAACACTGAGAGGTAAAACCCACATAAGCCAAAGCCCGCTGAAGGGCTCAGTAAGTTTTAGGCCTGTCAAGGGCCCCGAGCCAGCGTGGTCTGAGACCTGCTCCCTGGCCTGGCTGCCTCGCTCTCATGTAGCCACAGGCCAGAGCAAGCCCTGGGGTTGATGGTAAGCTGAACACTATTTCTGATTGAGAAGCAGCTTGGTACTGAGCAGGAAGGCCTTGGGCACTTAGGGGAGCACTGCAGAATAAGAGGGCTGAGAGGAGCTTCTACCATGGGGCACCGGGCAGCTCAGGGAGGGCTCTGTAGGCATTGAAGGTGCTGGGAAGCCCCAAAAGATGTTAGACATCGGGGAGATCTGAGCAGGGGTCCACAGGCAAGGGAACAAAATACTCACGATCTTTCTGGTGCCCCTCTTCATCCAGGTAAATGTTCGTCTTCATGTTCCAGATAAACTGGTGTGCCAGGAGCTGGGACTTGGACGCTGCCCACAGGATGTATTCGCGCACGTAGCCCATCTGCAGAGCAAGGCCACCGTCACCCAGGCTTGGCGTCCCCTCTGCCAAGGGGCTCTTTCCAGCCCTATGCTGATGCTAACTTCCAAGGCTCAGCATGCCCGGGAAGAAGGGAAGCGAGTGGTTTCTGAGTATGGGCAAGCTAGGCAGGGTTTGGGGTGAGGAGACCCTGTGGGCGAGCTTTTGACACGGCCAGGAGTCAGCTTTGGGCTTCACCTCTGTTCCTTCCCCTGGGATTTAGAACCAAAACTCACTGATTTCTGCTGTTGTCAAGTATGAGAAACGAGCAGGCTGCATACTAAAAACTCATTTATAAGCTGGTTGTTTGGAACAATGTTCCAATGTGATGGAGAATTTCCAGAAAGCTCCGTCTAGTGCCTTTTAGAGTTGACACACCTATGGTCACCAACCTGAGGCCCTTTTCTCCGCCTTCCTGGCCATTTCCCACCATTCAAACGAGTAACTCCAGTTTTAGTTGCCATGTCCTAAGTGAAAGGGTCTTGGTGGGCTGACCCAGGACCATTTCTGGGAATTCTGGAGGAGAGGCCTCTCTCTCCCCACAGTGTGTGTCTGACAGTTTTCCTTGGCAGAATGTTCTCAGCCTGGGTGGATGGTGGGTGGGCTTACCGAAAAGGTACAACTTCAAACAACTCATTGCTCTTGGTTCGGTTTCCCCATTCTTAACCCAGCAAGTGGATCTCAAGAGAAACTATGAATACACAACTTGTAGTGCTTTAAAATATAATTTTGCTTTAGGATGATGTAAAAAATTTACATAGCTCCAAAGTGAAAATGATCATTGTACATCTGGAAAAAAAGATCAATTTTTATTCCTGCCACGTCTACTCTGTTCTCTCCCTCCCCCAGCCATTTTGGTTAGTTTTTGGTTTATATATAATAAATAAGTACATACATTTGTATTCCTCCCTCAGGCTTAATTGGAAAAAAAAAAAAAAAAAATAATCCCTAAAATTGGAAAGCAAAAAAGAAATCAATGAAGCTGAGCCCTGAATTGGTGGTATATTCACACAGTAAGGATCATTTCAAGTGACTTTAAAATTCAGTACTCTGTTTGTCTCCAATAATGAATATACCAAAGACAAAAAGAAAGGCAAAGAAATGTGAACTAGTTTTAAGTTATCACATTGCCAGTAATGAATATTGGTATTGCTATTTTGAAATTCTTAAATACAGATAGTAGGACAAAAAATTATGTTGATTTTGTTAGGAACTGACATTTTGAGTGCCAAGAGAACAGATTCAAACAAAAAGTAAGAAGCCCTGTAACTCTACATTTGAATTGGAAATGTTAGTATAACCTCATGATTTTTTTTTTTCCCTTAAAAACCACCTCCCCCCAACCCCTGCCAGCTTTCTCTTCTGGGAAGGCTTAGAAACAAAGAGCAATGTGGCAGCAGTGGGCACTCTTAGCAACCAGATGAAGGTCTCTAACTACCATTTCCCACTGCAGTGAACCAGGGCTGCTTAGAAAACTGGAAGATCCCAGGTCTGAGGGAGGAAAAGAACAAAAAGAGCCTAAGATATATTGTCACTCTGGAAAGCAAGAAAGTTATCAGGGACTACTGGGTACTGGGATTGTAAGATGGGGTAATTTGAGCACTGAAAAGAATATTAACTGAAGTATACTGATACATATCAAGTATGTTAATGTCCATGAGTACATAATATTTAATAAAGAAAATACTATTGGTTATCTTTGGATAATGCTAAGGAATTATCTCATTATTTTGAAAATGAAAATTTTATAAAAGCAGCTAAATAAAAGCCTTCCTCTAACAAGGCAATGAAAAGAAACCACCACCTGCCTAGGCATCCATGGGTGTGGGGGGCCTTGGGGTAAGGTGTGCAGCATGTGTTACTGCTCCTGAGGGCACCTTCCCTGGTGTGCTGCAACAGCCAAGCATAGCAGTAACAGCGAAGGGGACAGAAGGACAGCAAGTGTTGGCCAAACCTTACCTTGTCATACCTGAGTGCTTGCACGATCTGTGGAATGTAGAACAGGATGGCATCCTGCAAAGGGACAAAGGAAGGAGAATCAACTGTGGTCTTTCTGAAGAGAGAAGACAATTCCTTACCTCTAGAAAAAGCCAGAACAAATTAACAAACATGAACATGCCATGCTGCCTGAAGATGTTAACTGTCCTCCTTTCACTCAGCCCCACGCTCTCCTCACAGCAGGACTAAGGACTGGGGAAAGCCCAGAAGGTGGCAATGAAAATGACCAATGGCTTGAAACGCATGGTTGGTGGACAAAAGCTCAAGGAAACAAACAAGTGTTCCTTGGGGAAAGGGCCGTGGATGACGGGAGAGCCTGAGGGTATGGGGCTGCCACAGGTCAGACTCCAGAACAGGACATATGCCACCCACTGTGAGCACATTTGGACAGGGGTTCCAGAAAGTGCAGGAGCTTGGCCACGGTGAGTTGGGCTCATGGCTGACCCAAGGCTGGCAGTGTGTGTATGCCTGCTACACCTGGAACCCAACTCAAGCAAATTTTTTATAACTCATATACATAATTAAAGTTGAAAAACGAATATTCCCATTAAACACATTTGCATGAGAGTGAAATCTACTTTGTACAACTGCCGGATAAGAAAGGGGCACGATGGCACGTGCACAGGTATCCTCTGACCTCCTTGGCCTGTGACAGGACCCTGTCTGTAATCTCCCCATGGAAATGCCACCCTGGCACCCTCCGCACCAAGGTGGACTGGCAGAGCCATGGACTCACCGGAGGGAAAGACCTCAAGACCTTCACTCCGTACTGGGCTGTGAGCGGGTGTGGTGGGTACATGCTGGAGAAGTAGGAGAGCCCCGTTGGCGGGTCCGCGGGCGCCCAGCAGAGCACATGGCTGAGCTCGGGTGCATCGGCATCAATGGTGTGCCAGGTGACCAAGAACTAGGAGGTAAGCAGAGGGACGCTCACCCTGGGCCAGGAGTGGTGGCCCACACCCTCCATCGTAAGGGGGTGCTCAAGTGAACGAGGGGTGCTCACAACATGGAAAAATGCTGCTGACACATCACATAAAATGGCATAATTGCAATTAAGTACTTTTTTCCCTATTGTAAACATAATAAATGCTTTAAATCAGGAGTGTTAAACACAGGAAATGAGGAGGAAGGGAAAGCCAGTGTTACCGCTGAGATCCCCCAGCACTGTTTATCCGTTTCCAGCCCCCAGGCCTCTGGTGCACGGTTTGCGCAGGTTGAGCCTGGGACCAGGCACAGGGGCTACGCTACCTTGATAGCTTCAGGGATGTCGCTCACAGCTCCCGGGTCCAGCCGAACCAGACGGGTCACTTCGTTCCCGATGGCTTCGGTGTTCTTGAACCTACGGCACAGGGTGGGTGGGCAGTCTTGCCACCATCTCGGGAAACAATGAACTGGAGGAAGGCTCCACGCCACCTCGGCGTTCTATATATATATTATATGTGTGTGTGTGTGTGCATGTGTATATGTATATATATATAATATATACATATATTTTAACCGGTAGGTCCCAGGGATTGAACCCAGGTACCTCCATATGGGAGACGGACACCCAACCATTTGAGCCACATCCATCCCCCTGGGTGTTCTGTGTTATAAATGGGTTGAATAAGTCTGAGCGTGAGTTTAAAATAAACAGGACCATGATGGGCACCTCAAACGGAACTCATCCTACATTCACATTTCAAAGGCCGCCTTCTTTTCTAGTCCTTGCCTTTAGAATACCCCCACCTTTATAAAATTCTTCTCCAGGACATCTCCACAGCAACCCATTCATGAAGACACCTGACCCAACAGGAGGTACCCCAGGTGTGACCAGCTCAGGCTAATGCCAGGTAGACTCGCAGTAAACGTATATTATTACTTTTAATGGATGCAGGAGAACTAGCCCACAGTCCTGCTCCAGAGGACAGACTTAGGACCAGACAAAAGAGGCTGTAAGCCTGCAAGTCTGGGCTTGGCAGGAGGAAACGGCAGTCCCAGAAGTATTCACATGGGTCGAGAGCCACCTGGTGGCACTTCCACCCAGGAGCCTCTGCTGCACCTTCTGAGAGTACCTCTGCTACCAAGTCTTAGGGTCTGTCCCTGTAAGGGATACTGTGCAGAGTTCACAGAGACTCAGCTGTCAGCTGTGGCACTGCTCCTGAGCTTCTGCCGCTGAATGGTGACATCTGGGCTAAGCCTCCCTGGGCCTGGATGCGATGGCCTCCATGTGTTTCTCCTCCCCATGAATGAGATCGCTGCCCTGAATTTGCCCTTATTTTCTTGGGCCCCTGGGTGCTCCAGTGCCCCAGTTAGGGCTTTTACAAAATCACGAGGTCACTGTAAATCACGAGGTCACCACATTAACAACTGCGTAGAGACTGCTGGGTGAGTGTGTTGGGCTAGAGCACTGTTGCTAAAGGTGCTGTAGCCCACTTGGTTAGTGACTGAGCCCCACTCACCCCACGCTCACATCCCCACTGCCCTGCACACCCTTATACCTCTCATACCCGCACACCCTTTCACTCACCTCCCTCTTCACATCCCTGCTCATGAGCAAACCAGCAAAGGCGCCTCTCACTGAACCTGGGGCAAGGCCCTGGTCAGGCAGGTGTGATCCTGGGGCCTTACCTGGCTGGCAGCTGCACGGCTAGATAAGGGGAGATGCTCCAGGCGAGGTTCACGTTATCTTTCCACTGCTTCTCACTCAGGCTGATGTATTTGGACCTCCAGTTGGCCACACTGTTCTCTCCTGCCTGGTCTAGCTCCAGCTCTGGGGCGGACAGAGGGTTGTACCACGTGATCAGACGCTCAATCTCGGTGGCCTGGTAGAAGCAGACAAAACACACCCCATGTGGCTTTGCAGGTCCAAGAGCTGATCCCCAGGGTGCTGTGGGGCGTGGTCCCGAGTGCTCTGTGGGCAGTAGCCCAGGGTACTATGTGGCAGGTGGTAGGCAGCCATGCCGTAAGACTTACCAGCAGAGACAGCAGCAGTGTCCTGCGCTTCATGTAGTATTTGTGCAGCTGGGAGCCACGGTTGGTTTTCTTCGACATCCCTTCGTAGGAGAGAGAAAGCAGACAAGCACTCCTCAGAGGCTGCCTGCCTACCCAGAGATTCTGGAGTCCAGAGGAGCCAGGCTTCCTGTGCCCTATCCCAGGCTGAACACACCATTGGGCTGTAAGGACCAGGATGTGGTGTGACTGGTGTGTTAAGTGAGCGATGCTCTGACCAACCTGACTTTTTGGAGATGGTGGACATGCCGCTGGACAGAGGGTAGGTGTTGATCCAGCCTTGTGTGGCTTGTTGTCGAGAGCCGACAGTTATATCCAAATTGCTCCGTGTGTCCTGGTTATCTGTGGGCAGACATGCTGTTGACGCCAGATTGAGGCAGCTCAAGGAGCGTCACAGGAGTAAAGTGGACTTGTGCCAGCGGGAGGGTGGTCATTGGTGGACAGGAACTTCCCAGAGCTCTAGGAGCCCTTGGGGGGCTATCACTGAGCCCACAGGGACAGGCTGGCAAGGCCCAGACACAGCAGCTGACAACTGTGGAATAAACCTTTTGAGATAACCAGTTTCCAGGCTTCTGAGAAGTGTTTTGTTTTAATCATTTAAATGGAAAGCTTTCTAAAATATATTTTATTCCTTCTTGCCTTTAAAATGGAAAACAATAGTCCTCTCTTGATACACGGGGGTTGCTACTGGATCACAGCATCGTATCGTCCTTCAGTGCAGGCTGGCTTATAAGATCGCTGTGTCTGTTTTCTTAGCCTCCCTTCCTTTTCCTGGTAGTTGGGCTGTCGGCTTTACTGGCTGTGCTTTATAAGTAGTGATGAGTTTAGGAAACAAGGCTGTGGTTTCCTTTGAGAGGTCTGCCGCAGGCCAAGCCTGCTCACACCTCAGTGTCCCTGCCTATGGCCTCCTCTCTGCCTGTAACACTCTCAGCCCGTCTACCCTGGACAATTCCTGTTCATCCTCTGAGATGTGAGTCAGATGTCCTCTCCTGATTCTTCCAACTTGGGTGAGGTGCCTCTCACTCAGGCTGTCCTCGAAGGGCACTCCCACAGTCCCCTTCTGTTGAAACCACCTGTGCATTGCTTGCCTCTCCTACTAGACTGTGATGGCCTGGGCCATATACACCTTTGCACACAGGTCCCTGGCCCGGGACCTGGTGTCTTAGTCTGGGTGGGCTCTGGGAGAAGTCTGTGCAGGAAGTCCATGTAGTCCAAGGAAGAGTCTGCTCAGAGGCCTCCTGAACTCACTCATGGTCCTCAGTTCAGGCTCAGTCGAAAGGACCAGATCTGTGGGCTCCAGGAAAGGCAGGTCTAGGCAGGCTCTAGGCCTCCAGGGACCATGAGATGTGGCCAAGGTCAGGACTGGCTGGGCCCTACCTGCTCCTCTGACCAGCTCCTCAGGGTGCCTGCCATATGCCTCTGCCCACCCCCCACCCTAGCCAGAGGCACTTACCTGGGGGGACAAGCTGGCTGGCAGTGAGATATTTCTTATCTGAGAACATGGCAGTCCAGAACTTGATCATTATGCTTATATCTTCACGCAATCTCTTTTCTCCTTGAGTAGGGAACTTTGGGGGAGAGCTTAAAACAACCACAAGAGGAAAAGGAATCAGGGGCTTGATGTCAGACGTGTTACCAAGAGGTGGAAGGGGATGTGGGTGGTCTCTTAACGAGGAAAGGTTAACCCAGAGCTGATCTCTAGCACGAATGCCTTCATTAGCTCAGACGGGAATGGTGGTTATTTCCAGCCCTCTCGTTACCAACATCACTATCCCCTACAAAGCCTCTGTGTCTGACTGAGATGCTTGTGGCAGATGGCAACCACTGCAGCCCTCTGTGTGCAGTATGCAGAGCCCTGGCAGCGCATAGTTTCAATTCTTTACGCACTAATCATTCTGGTTGACGGGAAGGTTAAGTGGGGTGCACTCAATCTCTTAAATCAATTGAACTAAGGAAAATTTTGCATAAATGGCATTGGGGGATTAGCTCTAAGTGCATGCATGGAAACAGCACTGGACTGAGGATGTACAGATACAGTGGCACTGGGCTGCTGAACAAGGATGTCTTGGAAGCTGGTCATATTCTCCTGGGAGTCACTTTCAGGGGGTCTGCGGCAACTGAGGAGCCAGGCGGGTGTGGGGGTTTCTGGATGCTGCACACACGCCTGGGAGGCAAGTACCTGAAGTAGTCGAAGGCTGTAGAGTAGATCTTCTCCCGAAGGACATTGCGGATAGTGGCATTTGGGACCACGTCAGCATGCAGGAGTGACAGCCCCAGCGTCAGCAGCCTAGGGGAGAGCCCGTGTGGCTAGGTCAGGGCTGGAGCTCACCCCTGCAGTTCCAGAGCCTGGCCTCAGGACCTGGGTCCCCATGACAAACCCCGTGGCCCTGAGCTCAGGGAGTGTGTCTAGTGGACCAGGACTGAGGCATCAGCTAAGGGGCTAATGCTCACATCTCAGGAAAGGCTTTTTTTTTTTTTTAAAGATTTTATTTATTTATTCATTTATCCCCCCCTTGCTGCTTGTGCTCGCTGGGTCAGCTAACCACGCCGTGCGGGCGGGCTTGCCTTCACCAGGAGGCCCCGGGAACCGAACCCGGGGCTTCCCATATGATAAACAGGAGCCCTACTGATTGAGCCACAGCCGCTTCCCAGGAAAGGCTTTTTTATTTTTTATTTTATTTTTTCAATTTTTTTTTACCGGGAGGTACTGGGGATCGAACCCCGGTCTCTCCATATGGTAGACGGACGCCGAACCTCTTGAGCCACATCCGTTTCCTGGGAAAGGCTTTTTTAAAGCCTCTTTTTTTTGAGTTACTGGGGACCGGGGATTGAACCTGGGACTGAACCTGGGATCTCGTATGTGGGAAGCTGGCACTCAACCACTGAGCCACATTGGCTCTCCTGAGCTGGCTTTTTCGTTAGTTTTGCCTGTTATTGTTTTTTTTAGGAGGCACGAGGAAACAAAACTGGGACCTCCATGTGGGAAGCAGGCGCTCAACTGCTTGAGCTACATCTGCTCCCCTTAAAGCCTTCATTTTTGTAGAATGTTACTGTTTCTCAGCCAGAAATCAGTCTAATAACCCATTTGCAAAATACTCCCTGAGAATAGCTGCCTCTAGGTGTTGCAAAGGTGTAACATTTAACTCAAGTAAGAAATCCCCAAGGGCCTGGTTTCTGCCAGGTCAGGCACTTGGCAGGTGGTGAGAGGGATCACTGGGGAGGACAGTCCTGTCTGCAGGGAGCTTACTGCTCAGAGAGGTGAGGAGATAAGTAATCCTGTGGTGGGTGACAGGGAGAACCATCTATAGTAACAGGCCATGATAAACCCCACAGAGGGGTGTGTGTCAGGTTCCAATGGGTCTTTCCCAGAGGGAAGAGTGCATGCTGGTTTCCCTCCACAGCCACCTGCAGTGCTCTGACAGTGCAGGACGGGCCATTTTCTGGTGACTCATCTCTACTGCATTTTACACGGGTCAGGGACAGGTTGGAAATAGAAAAAGACTTGTGCTCTTTCCTGTAGCTGGATTGAGGACTGCTACCCAAGAGGGCCCAGTTGGCTGTGGGGAGGGGCAGGGCAGGCAGGAGACAGTGGATTTGAGGGGCCCTCCATTGAGGCATAAGAGAGGGCCAGGGGCCAGGGCCAGGCACCACTGGAGAGCAGGCTGAGGGGAGCAGGCGAGTGGGAAGGGAGACAGGCTGAGGGGAGCAGGTGGGGATGGGGGGGGCAGGCTGAGAGTAGCAGGCAGGGGAACAGGCTGGGGAGGGGAGAAGGCAAGGGGGACAGGTTGAGGGGGAGCAAGCAGGGAGTGCCATGCCCTAGCTGGGCCCTTTCACGCTCCCAGTATGTGACCATCAGGGACCAGAGTCCATGCTTAGACCCTCCCTGGCTCCCCTGCCACTCCTTGTGGCCATGCCACTGGACCTCCTGAGACAGTGCCCTCAGTCTCCTCGTGAGCCAGTACCTGGACCGCTTGCTGCATGGCCCACTGCAGGCTGCACTTACTATGGCAGGGGTGTCCTATGATCCCTTCAGCAGCCCCTCAGCTTTTCCACCCTGCCAGGCCTGTGGCCCAGCACCTTCCTGTCCACATCCCCTTTGTAAGCGCACCCAGGCCTGAGAGGGAATGTGGTCCAAGTTGGGCACACCCAGGTCCCCTGCAGGGAGCTCTGCAGGGCACAAAGGACCCCATGTTGGAAATCCATGCAGAGAGGTTCAAGGGGCCATTGTGTGGACAGAGCTACTGCCTGAAGCCAGCGAACGGGGACTTGGGAATCGGCAGGGGAGCAGGGTCTCCAGAGGGTGAGTGGGGATGGTGGAGGGCAGACCCATATAGAGGTAGTGGCAGAGGTCAGGTTCTAGGAACCATCACACCAGGAGTCCCAGGAGCAGGAGGGGCAATGGCCGGGGAGGCGGGAACCTGGGAGGTGTACTTTTTAACCATTCTGGAATACATCACTTGGGATGACAGTCCCCGCTTCAGTGCAGTGAGGAGGCTGTTTCTGATGAAGTTCTTCCCCGTCAATCTAGCAACTGCACGCCATCATTTTCCCCACTCTTCACAAGTGCCTGAGACAGGTGCACATCCCTAGGACCCCAGGGCCCCTGCCCAGGAGAGCCCCTCACTTGAAGCGCGGTCCGATGGCCGCCACATGACGGTTCATGCTCCCCTTGGCTCCACCGATGTTGAGGGACATGGAGCGCTGCAGCAGGCTGGAGAAGATCTCTACTTGGTCTGAGCTGCAGTACTTGGCGATCTCAAACCTCTGCACCAGGAACTGAGTGAGGATGAAGACACACAGATGTGAGGGCCTTGGCTGGCCCAGCCCCAGGGCCAGGGCCCTTAACCCCATAGTGCAGTCAGCTGAGGAGCGGCCCTGGGCTGGCAGGAGAGTGAGCAGGGCTGGGGGGTTGAAACGATGGGCAGGGTTCCACAGGGAAACAGGAGAGGTGGGCAGAGATCAGGGGGAGGCAGGAGAGGTGGGCAGGGGTCCACCTGGAAGTGTGGAGAAGTGGGTGGGAATATACCGGAAAGCAGCAAGAGGTGGGTAGGGGTCCACAGGGAAGTGGGGAGGCAGGCAAGGTCTGTCCTAGAACAGCTGTCCCCTCTGTCCCCTCTCAAGTAAGGTGGTCTTAAAACCAGGGGGCCCCTTGCCCCCAGCATTAGGGTAAAGTGGGTGAGCACAGAGCCTTGTGGGGAGCAGCAGGCTAGGTACGTACGTCGATCCAGATGTAGTGAGGGGTCACTTCGGGGGGGCAGGGCTTGGGCTGACTGGCTTCAGATGCGGCTAGAGGGTCTGCTTCCTTTGTCTCCGCAGAAAACAGGCCAAATTTCTGCTCTACTGTCATCTGCCAGGCTCCAGCCATCTCCCGCATGAACTGAAAGTGCAAAATGTGTGAGCTCCTCTGGGAAGCACAGAAATGTTGGTGTTTTTTTTTTAATTAAAAAAAATTATACAAGGAATACATGCTCATTGAACAAAAGGCACTCGACAAAATCCAACATCCTTTCATGATAAAAGAATTCAGAAAAACAAGGAATAGAAGGGAATTTTCTCAGCATGATAAAGGGCATTTATGAAAAACCCACAGCAAACATCCTCCAAGGTCAAAGATAGAAAGCCTTCCCCATGAGGACAGAAACAAGGCAAAAATTCCATTTACACCACACTATTCAACATTGCACTGGAAGTGCTGGTCAGAGCTATCAGGCAAGAAAAAGAAATAAAAGGCATCCAAATTGAAAAGGAATGTAGCAGTTTGGCAGTTTGGTATAGTTATGAATTCCAAAAACATATTGGATTTTGCTTGTAAACTGGTCTGTTAATCTGGGCATGATTAAAGTTATGATTAGGGTGTTGACTGGGCCATGTCAATAGGGCATTGAGCTCCACCCCTTGGTGGGTGGGATCTCAAAGATAAAAGACATGGCAAAGGACAGTGTTGGAGCAGTTTTGAGTTGGAGTTGTGATGTGGAGTCTTGAGCTGGAGCCCCGGGAAGTAGCGTACAGAGGAGCATGGTCATGAGGAAAGAGAGAAGGCCCTGGGAAGAGAAGCAAGCCATTTGCCTGATAGTCTATAGCTGGCCTTGTGGCACAAATCAAGCCTGAGCCCAGAGAGAAACAAGCCCCGGGAAGAGAGGAACCCAAGAAGCCTGAACCCTGGCAAACATCAGCAGCTGTCATGCTCCAACATGTGGCAACAGACTTTGGTGAAGGAAGAAACTTATGCTTTATGACCTGGTAACTGTTAGCTTCTACCCCAAATAAATACCCTTTATAAAGACAACAGATTTCTGGTATTTTGCATCAGCACCCCTTTGGCTGACTAATACAAGGAAGAAGTAAAAAAAATCCCTATTTACAGAGAACACTATCCTACATAAAGAAAATCCTAAGAATCCATAAGAACTGATAAATGCAACAAGCTTGCACAGTTACAAGATCAACGTGCCAAAATCAGTTGGGTGACATCCTCATTGCTGTACCTGTGCTGAACTGTGACCCAACTGCAACTCCTTCCATCCCTCTCTCCCCCCACCGTCATTGCCAAGCTCTCCCTGATGAGCCTGAGTCTGCTGAAGCCACACATTCATCTCTGCCTGTACAGTTTAGAAATATGTCTTAACCTAATCCTGGTGCACATTATTTGTCAAAAAAAAAAAAAAAAAAAAAAGATTTTCTTCTCATTTTGAAATTCAACAGTACACTCCTGGATGTTGTTAAAAAGATGGATCCGGGAAGCGGCTGTGGCTCAATCAGTAGGGCTCCCGTTTACCATATGGGAGGCCCTGGGTTCGGTTCCCGGGGCCTCCTGGTGAAGGCAGGCCCGCCTGCACGGCGTGGTTAGCTGACCCAGCGAGCGCAAGCAGCAAGGGGGGGATAAATGAATAATAAATAAAACCTTTAAAAAAAAAAAAAAAAAAAAAGATGGATCCAGGGAAGCGGCTGTGGCTCAATCAGTGGGGCTCCCGTTTACCATATGGGAGGCCCCGGGTTCGGTTCCCGGGGCCTCCTGGTGGGGGCGGGCCCGCCGGCACGGCGTGATTGACTGACCCGGCGAGCATGAGCAGCAAGGGGGGGATAAATGAATAAATAAATAAAATCTTTAAAAAAAAAAAAAAAAAAAAAAAAAAAAGATGGATCCTTCAGGTGTACCTGCCTTCAGAATGACAGTACCTCCTGTTTGAGAAAATAAAATAAAAACAAAAAGATCATCTGTTTAAAAGAAAAAATCAGCTGGGTGGGTGGGGAGCAGGTGTAGCTCAGTGGAGTCCAAGGAGGTAAAGGACTTGCAACCTGAAACTACAAAACACTTCTGAAAGAAATTAAGGAGATCTAAATAAATGGAAAGACATCCTGTGTTCATGGGTTGGAAAACTTAACATTAAGATGCCAATACTGTGTATTTTTTCTGTTGGGATTCATTAAGAATCTTAGATTTAAAGAGGTTTTTTAAACCTCCAATATATTCATACTCCATCAGGTACCCAGATCCACCAATTTTAACATTTTGCTACATTTGCCATATCTTTTAAATCTATTTATTCATTTATCTAACCCATCTTAAATATTTTTGTTTTCAGATATTATAATTCTCAAGTGTAGAATTTCTATTTGGTTCTTTAGTTTTCATTTCTCTGCTGAGACTCCCTATATCTGCACCCATTCTTTCCATCTTTTCCTATAAATCTCTGAAGCTATTTTTATTTATTTATTTATTTATTTATTTATTTTTTCCAAAAAAATTTTTATTTATTTTTATCCATTTTAACATCCCCCTCCCGCCCTGGTTTTGCTTTTTTTGTGTCCATCTGCTGGGCAATTCTCTGTGTCTGTTTCCTGCCCTCTCCTCTCATCCTTCTCCTCCTGTCTTCGCCAGGATTCAATCCGCGGAACCTCCAATTTGGGAAAGAGGCGTCCTACTGCCTGCGCCACCTTAGTTTCAGGTTTTTTGGCACATCTCATCTTGGCTCTCCCTTGTGTCACTCTCTTGTTACATCATCATCTTGCTGTATGGCTTGGCGGTGCACCCATGCATGGGGCCTGACGGCCCACACGCCTTCTATATTTTTCTTTTTTTTTCTTTTTACCGGGAGGTCCCAGGGATCAAACCCAGGTCCCTCCCTATGGGAGATGGACGCTCAACCATTTGAGCCACATCCATCCCCCAGCTACATCTCTTAAGGTTGACCAAAGATACCCAGAGTTACAGTCATTTCCTATACAGGATGGACATAAAATAAATCAGACTTGGTTTATTACCAGCATTCTATAAACCAGACCTAGGGAAAAAAATTAGGTCTGGGGACACATGCGTGGTTTCTAATATAGCGAATATTTAGCCTACCCTGATTATCACAAAATCAGGACAGCGAGAATATTCGCATTGAAGCTATTTTTAATAGTTATTAGGAAATCCTTGTCTGGTCTGCTAGTTCTAGTATCTGAGTCATCTGTGGGTCTGTTTCTGTTTTATTTTTCCCTTTAATGTGGTTTCTTTTTGCTTACTTCTTCCATATTAAAAATTTTAAAATTTTATACTAGACACAGTGTATATAAAAAACCAGAGAGATGGAGGAGTATTACTGTTTTATTTTTACCAGAGACTGAGAGGCCTTTCTCAGGTCTAGCAGCTAAAATGAAAACCCCTTCTCCCCACCCAGGGGCTAGGTTGGGCAGGAAGGCCGGGTGCATCCTGCTTTTCACCCCAAACCTTCACTTCCTTCTTCTCAGCAAAAGGGAGATGGGTCACAGGAAAGTTTTTATGCCAAGCAAAGAACTGTTTCCTTTGGGGTCATTCAGACTCCAGTCGGTCCCACTTTGCCCCTGTCATCAGCAATAGCTCCGCTGGCTTCTTCTCAACCCAGGCAAGTTTCTTGGCCTTTGGAAGGCCTTTCCCACCGACTCGCATTCAGACAGGTGGTGGCCACAGGAGCTGCCGTGGCTCACTGCATCCTGGTGAAGGATCCTCTTTTTGGAAATCAGCAACTCATAGCTCTATTTCCTGTTCTTCAACAGTTCTGTAGATACATGTGTTTTTATATTATCCAGATTTTTCTTGGTGTTACCTTGGGACTGAAGGTCTTCTATGTCCTTTTACTTCCTGTCTGTGCCTCTGCAAGGACCTGACACTCCACCAACGGGTCCCTCTGCTGATCCCTTTCTAGAGCCAGCAAGGCACACACCTTCCTGCATACCTCTGCCTCCCTCTGGAGGATGCCCCAATTTTCAGGGGACAAGTCTGGCCTGTCTTCTTAGGCTGTCTTCTGGAAGCCTAAATTATCCACAAACTGTAGTGATAAAGACCCAAGCTCTGCTGTGCTCAGGATTCCTTTGTCCACATTGCATTACTGAGTCTCCAACCTCAAGCAGGCCCTTGGAGTAGGTGTGTAACTGCTGTTTCCACTTCTGACAATGATCATCGGCCCTTGCATCTGGCATGAACACCCCTATTCCCTGGAGCCTGAAAGAGCCACTCCTTCCCTCTCCTGCTTCCTCAGTCCAGGTACTCTTGACCCTGATTCTTCTCTGGTTCTCAGATCGGAGGAGTCCCAGTGGGATCCCTGGGTGCAGGGAGGCTTGAGCAGAGACCTCCCTGAGCAGATCGGGGAGGGGAGGGCGCACACAGACTGAGGGACAGCCCAGCCTCCTTCAGAGCTGCTCAGTCTTTAGAACAACACTGTGGGAGCTAACCATTTTTCCCGGGGATGGGCATCATGCAGACTCTTGGCCTTTTTAATGAGAGAGAACGTGCCTGCAAAGCATATAGCCAACAAAAGACTTGTATCCAGAATACACGAGTAGCTACTAAATACCCATAAAAAAAAAGACAACCCAATTAAAAAGTGGGGAAGTCTTAGAAACGCCCTATTCAAAGTGGATATGTGACTGACCAATAAATAGATGAAAAAGTACTCAACATCACTAGTTATCTCAAAGATGCAAACTGAAACAACAAATAGATGGCACTATCTACTCACTGGAACAGAAAAATTTTTAAAAATATTAGAGAGGATACAGACTCACTGGAACTCTTACACACTGCTGGCGGGAGTGTAAGATGGGTCAATCCCTTTGGAGAACTGTTGGGTGGTTTCTTATAAGTTAAACAGATGCCGATCCTCAGACCTGATCATTCTACTCCTAGTTATTTACCCCCAAAAAATCCCGTCCACAGAAAGACCTTTACACCTACACACAGGGTAAGTTCTGGGATGGTGAGTTCCTCAGACCAGCACCAGAGAGACTGGGTCTGACATATGCTCCTAATATGTGCATGCGTGCTATTCTGCTTCCTCTGGACCCAGGACCAGGGACTCGTACTGGGAACACAGGAAGCTCCAATGACCAGATGGCCTGAGGTCTGTAATGACTAGTCTGGCTGCCAAGTCCAGGAAGAAGAGAAAGTACACAGACAAGAGAGCAAAGAGAAAAGGCACAAAGGGGCAGCTGCTGGAGACTGAGAAGAGAGATGACCTGTAGGTGGTGCTCAGGGCAAGGCTGGAACTGGCTGGGTCTGATTTTATGTAGGAGAAGTATGAAGCCAGGACAAGAGTACCTGAGAGGCTGAAGCATATACTCAGTACCTAGCTGGTATCCAGCAATCCCGCTCAGGATCCTGAATGCTTTAGCTACACAAATCCAACTTTCTAGAAAAGATAAGGGTTTTTCTTGTCCTGAACTTAAGGCCATTTTCCTTTCTGGCTTGCTACAGATTGAGTCTCATCTTTTCTTGTCCCCCTACTTAAAAACAAAGACAGCTGCCTATTTTCTATGTTCTTCATCTTTGCACACGGGCTGGCAACAGAAGAAAAGGAATTTAAAATATAAGCAACAAGACCAAGGAAAGAGGAATCTGTAAAATGACACTATAAACAAATTCAGAGATAAACAACAGACTAGATGAAAATATTTGGGCTATATTGGGAAAAATATTTGTAATATTATGATAAAGGGTTAGTATCCCTAATATATAAAGTGCTCCTCCAAATTCCCAAGAAAAACAAAAAGAACTCAATAAGAAATCGCAAAGGAGAGGAAATTCAAATGGCAAATGTTCAACTTCAAGAAAATAAAAACAACAAAATACCAGTTTTCACCCACCACACAAAATTGGCACAAATAAGGAAAAATGATAATTTCATTGCTGGTGACAGAGTGGAGACATGGAAATTTTTTTTTTTTTTAGTGAAAGAATATTTTAATTCTTGTCTGTAGAAATTATAAAGAGTATACATGATTTGGAAATGAGACTATACCAATCAACGGCCAAAGAAGAGTCATCCATTCTATGCCTTCTCTTTCATCTGGTCACTCCGAAATATAATGTTATCAACTATGATTGTTGTTGCCTGTCGTCTCACATTTTTTTTAAATTTTTTTTATTTTTAAAGATTTTTTATTTATTTATTCATTTATCCCCCCCTTGCTGCTTGTGCTCGCTGGGTCAGCTAACCACGCCGTGCGGGCGGGCTTGCCTTCACCAGGAGGCCCCGGGAACCGAACCTGGGGCCTCCCATATGGTAAACGGGAGCCCTACTGATTGAGCCACAGCCGCTTCCCATCACATTATTTTTATTTGTGTATTCACCATAGTCTACTTTTCCTTCCACATAAATTTGAGACCCCTTTTTCACATATTGATATGCTACATCTCTGAGGCCTGGCCGGAATATTGATATTCTGTGCCATGTTGTCTTTTGACTGACATCACCCATCTGGTAATCTTCACTTTCCCCTGATTGCCACATCTCATTTGTTGCTAGAGAAAATACTGTGACTGGATTTTTTCCTTCCACCTGTCTCATGACCGGGTCCTGACCCACTCGCCCAAGTAAACTGCACACGATTTAGAGATCTTCCAAGAACCAAACTGCTAGCTACTTCAGACTCATGTCTTACAAACCGATGAAGTACCTGTAATACAGGTCTTCGAAACATGGCTTCTATTTTCTTTACTTACAATCTAAAAGTTTCGGCACAGACTCCCGCCGTCCCGCCCTCCCTCACCTCACACTCGGGCCGAATCTGGAAACTCTTATACAATGCTAGGGGAAGTGTAAAATGCTGTACTATTTTGGCAAAGCAACCCGGTAGTAAATGTAAAATGTAAAATGCACAAGGCCTTTATTCCAGAAATCCATAGTGTAAGTATCTATCTTCAAAAACAAAAATAAATAAGGAACACGAACAAGAAGAAGAAAGACCCGCTACAAGAACGTGCATTGCAGCTTTATTCATAACAGCAAAAGACTGTGCATTTAATTCCCAGGAAAGCCATGTGCTGCCACAGGAGCCACCCATCAGTGTCTGGGCCACTCCCAGAAGACACCCCTGCCCCCCCAGAGCTGCTGGATGGTACCGGCACCAGGTGACTCCCATGCCTGGTACTCCGTGAAGGCCCAGAGTGGGTGTGCTGGGCAGGGCCTGCTGTGAGGGCAAATCGCCTTCACAAAGCCCACAGCGTCACTGGAGGAGTAGGAGCGTCAGGAGAAACAGGCACTGGTATGGTGGGGCCAGGGGCAGGGGTATGCCAGAAGATGTGATAGTTGGCAATACTTTCAGAAAACTTTAGAGTTTACCATCACAGTACTTTAGAATTTACCAGGCTTTTTTCCCCATTTGATCCTCTCAGCAATCCTGCAAGGGAGAGGCTATTGCTAGCATGCCTCATTCTGCAGAAGAAAAAGCAAAGGCTTAGAGAGGCCAGGGGGCTTATCTGAGCTGAGAGCATCTCCCCCCTCCTGTCCACAGAAGGAAGGTGGGGAGGGGCCAGCAGCTTTTACTCCAGGGTGTCTCACTGTGACCCAGATCATCAAGGAGCCCCTGCTGAGCTCCCTCCTCAGTCCTCCAAGGGGAAGGGGGCTGTCTGCATGTGCAGCAGGACCAGGGCAGCTGCAGCTGTGACAGGTGCTCCTTGGGGTCACCTGTCAGAATTAGGTTAATGAGGGCATGCCACCATCCGAGTTAGAAGGGACATGACTCCCAGACAGCCAGGATGGGATGCACAGCTGCAGGCTGTGGACCAGGTGTGGACAGGGCCACATCGCAGCCCACCAGCCCAACTGCTCATCCCTCCCCCACCCAAGGCAGGCCTGTTGCTGGATGGGGATGTACAGAATCCTTCCTGGGATCCTTCTAGCAGACAAAGCTGTCCCATTTTTTTCAAGGGAGCCGAAGCAGGAGAAGGTGGCCCTTGGGATCAGCCAACTCATGCCCTGGCTCCTGCCCCTCCCCTACTTGCTGAACTAGTCACTTACCCTCCATACCTCAGCTCCTTTATCCATCAACGCAGCAGACACCCTGGGCCTAGTGAAACCCCTGCCAGTGACAGAGGCCTGCTGACTGCTGGGATTCATAGCCCCTCCTGCTGACAACGGTGACTGCTGTGCAGATAGCGGCCGACAGGCAGACCCCAGGGGCTGGGCACTGTGGCTAGCCCTGGAGGTGAGTTAAGTCATTTAATCTTCACAACAACTCAATGGAGTTGGTGCCCTTACTGCTATTCTCATTACCCAGATAAGGAAACTGAGGCAAAAAGAGGCTAAGTAGCTTGCCCAAGGTCACAGGGCCTAATAAGGAAGAGGGAGAGAGGACTGGGAGAGGGCTGCCAATTTCAACGAGTGCTTGGTACACCCCCCCCCGGAAGAAGGTAACGCCCCCCACCACCCCCAGAGGGGCTCCAGCATTGCTCCCAGGTCAGAGCTCCTGCAGGCTGCAGTGTGGCTCCATGAGAAAGGGTCCAGGAACCACTGGCTGGGCCCAGGATCTTGGTCAGCCTCCTCTGCTGAGAGGCAAGGAAGGTGCCCATCCCTTCCCCCAGAACCAACACAGCCAAACCTTTCCTGAGAACTCTGAGTGGTTTGGTGGGCACAACTCCTACAGTTATTAATAGTAGGCAAAGGGGAGCGGATGTGGCTCAAGTGGTTGAGCGCTGGCTTCTCACATATGAGGTCCTGGGTTCAATCCTCGACCCTGGTACCTCAAAAAAAAAAAAAGAAAAAGAAAAAAAGGAAAAACATAGCAGTAAAGTCAGGCATTAAGGCCACTGCCATTGGCCAGGGCATTCTAATTCCCTCTTGGGAACAAGGCAAACAAAACACTCCTTTTGTCCACTTATCACAAATGATCCTAAGAAACACAGAAAATCCCATCAAATCTCCTGCCACCAGGAAAGTTAGCAGGGTCTTTGAAAAATCAAATCTTTCCTAGGTGTTCATCCAATAGGTTGAAAGGTGAGTATAACCTTCCCAGTGAGTCCCATCCAGCAGCAACTTCAGAAATACAGACACAAGGAAAGGCAGCTGCCCCATAGCGAGTAAGCTGAGGAACATCCTTGTGGACAGGCATTCCAATGAGAGGGCCTTCCCGTCTCAGGAGGGAAATGGTGCCTCCTACCAAGCCTTTCAGAAAGAACAGCTCCTAGGCACCACAGGGGCACTTTTAACACACATTCTTGCTAGTCTTCCTAACAGCCCGGTGGTTAAGCCTGGAGGACACACTCTACACGTAAGAAGGCTAAGGATCCAGTGGGCAAGGGGCTTGCCCAGGACCTCAAGGTCTCAGTGGCAGAGCCCAGGGTGGGCTCTTCCCACCTTCCACCTCCCCTAACTCAGGAGCTGGCCCAGGGAAATCCTACCGGCACTTCCACGCCGTTTTTGCCTGCCAGCAGCCACTCCCAGCAGGCCAGTGCGGTCTCCATTCCATGCTCGTTGAACATCCGGAGAGGCCCCCAACACAGATGGTGGAGAAGCTGGGGGTCGCAATCTGGAACCAGACACAGGCTGTTTAGATGCCTCCAAATACTAGCTGAATCCAGGCACGACTTTCCTGGATCAACAAGCAAGTCAGCACCTGCCGTACCATCAATTTAAGTAACAAGAGGCAGCTTTCCACCCAGGAGAGATGACAGAGCTTACTCCTGAGGGAGCTCCACTGAGTTTTTCAGCCAGACTCCAGCTTACTAAGGATGATGGAGGTAGTATTCCGGCATCATTTAGAACGAACCCACAATTCCCCGGGGCTTCTGCCCTGTTACCTTTGCAGCTGATGAGCATCGCGGTCAGCTTGAACATGGCCTGTGTGTAGTGCTGAGGCTTGCTGAGCTCTAACGCTGTATTCAGCTCCTGGACCATCATTTTGTTTAGGTCGGACATCTGGCCTGTTGTGCCTGAGAAGCGAATCATTCCGTACACCTGAAAGAAGCACACTTGTTGGCCCTGTGGCACACTCGTGGTAGGACTGGCCACTGCTTTGCTATCTCCAACTAGAGCTTATGACTGCTGAAGGCAACAGACTCATTCCCATGATGCTGCTACAGCTCATGGCACTTTGGGAACTGTTCTTTTAGAACAGCAGGCTGGCCTTCCTACTATCCTAGACATTCCTTGAGGGCAGGGACCTGCTCTCGTCATCCTTGTATTCCAGTATCGAGGCCAGGGCCTGGCACACAGGAGGACTGTGATGGCATGGGCCGGACAAACAAAGCTCCCTCAGAGTCAAGGACTCAAACAAGAATATCAGCCTTACTAGTTTTTTTTTTTTTTTTTTTAATTTAGGTACCAGGACTGGGGATTGAAGCCTGGACCTCATATGTGGGAAGCTGGCGCTTAGCCATTGAGCCACATCGGCTCCCCTGAGTTGTTTTTCTCATTTGTTTTGCTTTTTTTAGGAAGCATGGGAACCGAATCTGGCACCTCCCATTTGGGAAGGTGGCACTCAACCACTTGAGCCACATCTGCTCCCCAAGCCTTATTATTTTTAAAGTCACACTCCCCCCCTCCCCCCCAAGGGACTGCTGCTCTCTTATTTACAAGAATGACCATAAAGAAGGTCTGGACTTCTTCCAGAAACCAAATCTATCCCTTGAAGACAGGATTCCCACTACCACTAATGTATCCAAAACAAGGCTGAACAGCCTCTAAGAGCAGATCCCGGCAACTGGGAACATGCTGGGCAGTGGCTGCTGAGTGGAACACAGGTCCTACCTACCAAGGTTCTGGGGAAGGGCAGTGGTTGGAAACCAGGGCCACCCAGAGCAGGCCACTGGCAAGCTTCTGGAGTCAGTACAGACTAGCCTCTTGCTTCTGCGTTTTGTGGATGGGGAAACCGAGGCCCAGACAGAACATGCTGTAGTGTGGTGGATGGAAGCCCTCACAGGAAGTCAGAGATATGGCTCCCAACCCAGCTCTGCCTGAGCAACTATGGCAAGTGACTTAATCTTGGAAGCCTCAGTTTGTTTAGCTGCAAAATTGGAATAATGGTTCTTATGCTTCACCTAGTGCCCTGGATGAGGCATGGCATGCAACAAATGTTTGTTGCAAGGTTAAAACAAACAAACCACCCCCTGCCAGAAATAGAATGCTTCTGTGTAGTCCCAGGATGTGTATGGGAAATTACCCTCTAGTGTGGGTGGTGAGTAGCTCTTATAAATGTTTCAGGGGCATGGTCTGAGGCTCCCAGCCTTTAGGCCTGCCTAAAGGAGTATGTTTCATAATTTCTCCTACATTCACACAGACCCTCCTTCATGTTCCATTTGGAAGGAGCCGACTGGCATCAGAACTTCAGAACACACAGAGGATTCTGAACCTGGGGAAGGAAAGTACCTCTCCAGCATAGCGGTTGCGCAAATTCAGGGATGCCATGAAGTTGGAGTAATCTTTCTTCACACAGGCCGGGCGCTCGGTTAGCTGAGTTGCCTACAGACAAGTATAGAGAAGTACTTCAGATCATTGCAACATACTGGTTTTCTAAACCTAGTTCAGATCTGGGGGTTATTAAAACTCTTCAGACCTGGCAATCTCACTTCTAGGTAAGTACCCAAAAGAACTGAAAGCAGGACTCAGATATTTGTACACCAGTGTTCACTGCAGCATTATTCACAACTGGCAAAAGATGGAAGCAACCCAAGTATCCTTCAACAGATGAACAGATAAACAAAATGTGATATACACACAATGGAATATTATTCAGCTGTAAAATAGAATGAAGTTCTGATACACGCTACAATATGGATAAACTTTGAAGACATCATGTTGAGTAAAACTGACCAGATGCAAAAGGACGAATATTGTATGATATCACTTACATGAAATAACTAGAATATGCAATTTCATAGAGACAGAAAGTAGATTACAGGGTAGCAGGAGCTGGGGTAAGGGTGAGGAACTGGGAGTTACTGCTTAGTGGGTACAGAGTTTCCGTTTGGGGTGATGGAAAAGTTTTGAATGGTAGTGGCGGCAGCATAACGTTGTGTATGTAATTAACACCATTAAATTGTATACTTGAAAGTGGTTAAAATAGGAAATGTTATGTTCTATACATGTTTCCACAGTAAAAAAAAAAAAATTTAAAACAATCCTCATTTCAATGTCTCAAATTATATTAGTGGGAAGGAAGACAAAACATCTGGTTCAATTTTGGGCCAAAGTTTAATTAAAGACAAATTCCATAACCAAAGAGTTCTTCAATGCTGGCAGGTTAATAGAATGAAACACTTTAGAACTCCTTCTAGTTTGATATCATCCATGGGGAAACAACTTTATAATTTTAGAATGAAAAACTCTTTGGAAGGTAGCTCGTGCTATAGCGTCACTTTACTGTCCTGGTTATACTTTCACCCCCAGGGAAAATTTCACTCCCTGAGCAAATGAATAAGCTTCCCTAAGCCTCCCTGCCTCATCTGGAAAATGGGGAAGGAGGAGAAGGCATGGAAGCAACAGCAGGCAGCAGGCCAGTGCACGGGGCGTGGGCTCTGCAACGAGATTGAGACCAAATCCTGGCTCCTCCATTCTGCAGCTGTCTGACCTCGTTCCCCTTCTGTAAAATGATGAGAGGAACACAGTCCCCAGGAGAAAGGATGGATGAAGGGCTGTCAGGGGCTGCTGGCAGAGGGTGTGAGATGAAGAGGGAAGAGACTGTAGTGGCACTTAGGAGGACTCCCAGGTGTGGGTGGGAAGGGCTCATCAGGGAAGGTTTCTGCACAAGGACTTGGGGGATGAGCTGGGTGAGGACAGTGAAGATAGTGAGGCAGACCCGCAGAGGGGAGGATTGGCTCCATATGTCATATTAATATTCGGGTTATCAGTTTAGTCGGAAAAACAGTTATCTGAACACCATGAGACTGAATGTTTTGCCGTGTTAGAAAGCCTGACTTGGGAGAAGGTCTCTTCTCCCATTTTCAGGGTCCCAGGGAAAGAATTTGGAGGAAGGGCCTCTACCATCTCATCTATAGGACTGGCTGGATGCCAGCACCTCCGGGCAGCCCACTCTGCACCCCCATGCTGCTCACAGTGCTGTGCCACATCATCACCACACTCAGTAAGGGCTGGGCTGAGAGCGTGCAATGGGCGGTCCCTGAGCAGGACCTAGGGAGTTGCCAACACACCTCTACTGCAGGCAATGGCCTCAACGGGATCCCGCTCACTTGCAAGTTCAGCAGCCAACTGGTGGCCTCTACACCAAATTGTAGGCTCAGAATGGATTCCAGTAGAAACGCTCTACTGGAAGAAGGCAACAGGGATTTTTTGTGGAGAACTTGTATCCGTAAGCGTGGGTGTTGGTCTGGGCAGGCAAGGACACATCATTTATTTAGATGTTTGAAAACAAGGCTCTTCACCAAAGCAGTTTCAGAAGCGGCCACAGGATTGGGAGGAGTATGTGTCAGTGGAAGATGGGGCTGACGTGTAGGTGACTGCATGGAGGCCACTGCGGTGCCGTGGTTAAGGGTGCAGGTCACAACAAGCTGGCCCGGGTCCCCCCCAGCCCTGGCATCCACTGGCTATGTGACCTCAGTCCCCATGAAACAAGGATAATAAGAGCATGTCCTGGGTGGATGTGAGGATTCAACAAGATGATGCCGGTCAGAAGCCTGTATACAGCAGGCAGCCTTCCCTCAACACCCTTGAGAGAGAGTTAAGCAGCATAAAAACCACGGACGGCCAATGTTCCAGATTCAAACTAACCAACAGAGTCCCTGATGCTGGCAACTGAGGCTGTGAGACTCTGTACAACAAAAAGCCAATCAGGTCATCAGCTGTCAACTCCCTGTTTGATTCTCAGTTATAATTTAGAGCAGGAAGAGAAAGTGATACTTTATGAATACACTACCCTTGAAATTAATCTAGGTCAGAGCAAGACTAAGCTCAAGACTTTTGGGTGTAGTTCAGCATCCACAGAAAACAAAAGTATTATGAAGTCCAGGTGAGAGTTTCAGAAAAATGTGATTATAAAATAACTTTGTCCCTATCTAATAGAGATCAGCTTTTCTCCTTTTTGATGTGGCCACTCAGAAATGTCAAGCTGATCTCACTATGAATCAAGCTTAAATGTCTGTAAATTCATATTCAAATTATAAGCAAAATAAGAAAATATCTGTATTAATGACCAACTATTCTTTGAACAAGAGTGACATCCCATTTTGATTTGCCCACAGACACTACTCAGTGCCCCTTTGCTTGCAGCTTGTGAGCACTGCTTCTCGGGAGGCTTGCAAACACATACCCCGAGAGTCGTGTTCTGCTTGTTGTAGCCGGCGAAGTGCAGTATGCTCTCTGTGGCCATGGCCAGCCCCGTGTGCTGGGACAGTCCTGACACCCAGTTCTGATGTTTGTTCAGGTATTCCTAAAACAGGGGCAGAAGTGCTCTTTTATTTTCACAGTAAGGGATAGGACTTTACAGAGAAACAGGGTTCAAATTCTGGGTTCCCTTCGCTTTGTGAGCTAGCTGAGGGGCCTCTGGCAAGACAGAGCACCTCTCTGATTATTCTTCACCTGTAAAACGAGAACCAGGCCCACACACAGCTGCTGGCACAGTTAGTGCTCAGTAAGTGTGAGCAGACCATTTGTCGGTACTTTTTTACTTAAAATCTACCATTTGCCACACTGAGAACTCCATGGGGGGTGGTAGTGGGGGTTCAGACTGACCAGATATGCAGGGAGGGCCTGGGTGACGCCTGGTAGAAATATCAAGCTCATTTAAGCCTTTTCATTTTTCTTTTCTTTCTTAAGCCAGGACTGAGAAAAGGCCAGAGAAAACAAAGATGTTTTCTCTACACTGACCACCTTTTTGTCCACAGAAACCTTTTATGTATTAAAGGGGCTTTACCTCTTTAGACTGCAGACTTGGAAACTGAGGTCCTTTGCCTTCACATGAAGCAAAGAAATCAGACATTTCCCAAACATCAAAGTTTGATAAATGCCAACAGCAGGAAGAATTCTAGTGTCCACATTAGGCAGACACAGAGTGTGGTTTAGTTACAAGGGCCTGCGGTGTCCACCTCGGCCCCTAAGCCTGCCCTCAGTTCTGTTCCATCTCATTCTACTGTCCCAACAGCTCAATTCACGCTGCCCCAAAGAGCTTTGTGGAAGGAAGAACTTTTACAGCCAAATCCAGGCACAACCCATCAGTTCTTGAGAAACACTTTTCCTGACAACCTCTGAGGCTCTTGGCGCTAGCTTCTCTGTGCTTCCTGGACTCCACAGCTGGAAACATTTTTGAACTAGTGCTGCTGAGGTGAACTTCACAAGCTCCTCTCAAAATGCCTGTTCCTGTGAACCCAGCTTTTTCTAGTGGCATTTTTCTAATCTCTGACCCTGCTTTAAGGTTCCTCCTTCCTCATGTACATTGTGGTGTTTCTGGTTTGTCCCTGCTGACCGTCCCTGATCATATGCACTGACCAGCCACATGCCTTAGTTGAAAAGGACTCCAATGTATACATATGTATGCAGCCTGGGGAGAGTCTTCATTGGACACAAGCCCGTGACTCTCCCTCTGCTTAGCTAGCTTTCGTTGGGTGTAGGTGTGTGTACCTCTCCCTTAGGGCTGCTGCTGCTGGCCCACGGGTCTCCCACCCCCACCAACGCCCACCCTCGCCCATCTTGCCAGCAGCCCCAAGTCCACCAAAGGACATGGTACCTTACCCGGTGGGAGCTGTCAGGGTCCCTGGCCCTGCTCATGCCGCATACTTATCTACTCCTAGGGTGCTTCTATCCCAAACCAGGCTCTGAGGCTTCTATTAGTCCCGGGCACTAGCCTGATAGTTTTGGTCTCTACTGATTCACATTAATGTTGTCTGCATTAAGAATTCTCTGTGTCTGTGTAAAGCTTGTTGATTGCTCAGATGACTTCAGGAAAATACCTGCAGGTGGGACTTGGTGACTGTCGGTGCCCATTTCATGGCCTCTTGGAGAATCATTCCACAGCGTGCAGCAAAGTCCTTCACAATGCTCTGGAAAAGGGTTTGAGTGCTTTTAAACAGCCTAAGGTCAGTTTATCTGGGCAGTCAAGGACAGCCTGGTACGTATTCTGTTGCTGTGTCCTAACCCCACGGTCTTCAGGGACCCTGCACACGTTCCGGTTTGTAATTCTTGCACAGGTTGCAGCAGAACCTACGCTAACAGCACATCACACTGCTGATGTGCAACATATGCCATGAGTCAGCAAATGAAGAGGAAGGTAGGTTCTGGAAGGTAAAAATCATCACAAGGACCTTATCACTTGTGGAAAAACTCCCTGTCAACTGCTGGTTTGGCTGGGATGTCCCAAAGCTGGGACTTGACCCTAGGCTGAGGAGCTCCAGTCTGAGCTGAGGCTTCAGACCTGCCTGAGGCCTGTGATTCAGGCTAGGTGGGGAGAGGAGATGCTCAGTAAATGCTAAAAAGCAAACTCCTTATTTGGAGCTATTTACTCTGTTCATTTTCCCATGATGTAGCAAAAAGCCAAAGTCATGTTACTATACAACAGTAACAACAACAACAAAAAAATCAGAGAATAAGTTTGTCTCAAAATCATGCTTGTTCAATGGAGAGCTGAGGGGCTATTAACTGTCTGGTAGCTGAAAACCTCTTTGGCAGCTAAACCCAGAAGACAGCTGGGAGTCAGCACGACTCAGTGGTGAGAGCCAGGCTTTGCAGCCAGACAAAACGGGGAGTGAGTCTGGACCTGGACTCGCCTATGATTCCTCATGATCTCAGCCAGCAATTCAGTTCCTGGTGTGGGCGACACCACTCCCGCCTCAAGTGGAAGGGGGCTAATGATAGCCTATGTGTGGAGGGCCTGGCAGGGACCAGACCTACTAATGCGCTCAAGATTGGGAGAAGGAATGGCCACCAACCACAGCAGCAACCTGGACCTACCTCTCGGGCTTCGTAGGTGTCGGGAACCGTGATCCGATACGGTGCATCAGGGATGTCATAGTAAGGCTGGTCCTTGTGAATGTCCTGAAAGCACAAGCAAACTTGCTCTCCGAGTTGCCTCTGCTGTGTTGCAATGGCGGCCAACACTGGCCATAGAATGCCTGCCACACCTTCCTCACATTCACTCCACCTGCCACCTGCTTCCAAGCTGGCTGCAATTTACTGGGAAGGTGTTTTTTTTTTTTTTTTTTTTTTTTTTTTTTCTTTTACCGGGAGGTCCCGGGGATTGAACCCAGCTCCCTCCATATGGGAGATGGACGCCCAACCACTTGAGCCACATCCGCTCCCCGCTAATTTACTGGGAAATACTGGGGAGGGATCTGGGCCCCCTCCCCTCTCAGCCCCTGGTAGCATAAATTAAGCTCAGGCGCAAGGCCAAAGGAGTGTGCTACAAAATGAGGGTGGGCTGCAGGTCTGCAAGCTGGCCCCAGGTCTCCAGGAACACTCACGGCACTCAGCGACAGCGACAGGGTCTGAAGGATGTCCAGCATGGTCTTCAGCACCGTCCCACTCCACAGCAAGTGAGGAAACCTACACGGAAAGTCACCGCTTAAGGACCAAGAAGCCAAATCTCCAAGGAGTCTGCATTGTCTCACCTCTGCTGCCCTCCCTGGCACAGGGCCTGGCTCCAATGCAGGGCACCCACCACCCCAGACCCTTGGCAGTGGGATGGGCAGTGTCCAGTGAGATCCTTCTGGCACCTGCCAGTCCCACTCATCAGGGCCTGATCTGGCCCCAGGTGGCCTGCTCTGGTGCTGATGCTGGTTGTCATGGTCACACACCAGCCAGGTGCACTTCCCCACTCTCCAAAGTGACTCTCATACTGTCTGTCCATGACTCCCAGTTTTCCACTTCATGGCACACATAGAAAATGACATCCCAGGGTAAAGAGAAGCAGCTGCTGCCTGCTCCTGAGAGTGACAGTGTGGGTAGCCCATGGCCTGCTGTACAGGAAGCCCAGTCCTAGACAAGTGCTACACGTGTGCCTGCACCTGTCCCAGGACCACAGCCCCTGGATGGCCCCCCACCTGCCTCAGCTTGGACCAGGAGCATCTGTGGCAGGCCCCAGGGCTCCTAGATATGGTGGTGAGCTGGGCAGGCTCCCTCTGGCCTCCACACTGGAGAGGCTGGCCCAGCTCACCTTTCAGGGTTCTCATCGGCTTAGGGACATGTCCCAAAGGGTCTGCTTTGGCTCGCAGCCAGAGAGCCCATGGTGGAAAAGGGTAAGTGTGGGTTTTTCTTCCTCTCTGAGGATGCCTGAAGATACTGATTCTACTAGAGACCACTATGCTGGGCACTGGGGTAGGAGGCGACTCTTAGCACGGCTGTGAGCTTCCAAGAGCAGGATCAGAAAGGCTCTGTGGCAGGGAAGCGGCTGTGGCTCAATCAGTGGGGCTCCCGTTTACCATGTGGGGGGCCCCGGGTTCGGTTCCCGGGGCCTCCTGGTGGGGGCGGGCCTGCCCGCACGGTGTGGTTGGCTGACCCGGCGAGCACAAGCAGCAGGGGGGGGATAAATTAATAAATAAATAAAATCTTTAAAAAAAAAAAAGAAAGGCTCTGTGGCAGGGTGAAGCACTGGGCTACATCTTGCCAGGCTGGGTGGAAATCAAAGGCAGAAGGGACATGACATCCCTTGACCAGAGAGAGATATAGTGTATGTAATTTAGAAAAGGTCCAAAGTACCATCTGTCACAACAGAGGTTTCAAAAACAAAATTCAAACTGCAGAAAATGCACTGACATTGAGTGGGAGGCTGCACGGCCCTTTGAGAATTTCAATTCTGACTCCATTTTTTTCTGGATTGATTTATTTAAGGGAGATTTTCCCCTGTATTTCAGGTCATAGAAGTATATAATTATTTAACTAACACATCATAGCTCTATACATACAGATAATATGGATACTTATATATATATAAAGCATTAGTGGAAGCAACCCAAGTGTCTATCAGAAGATGAATGGATCAATAAAATCCATACAGTGGAATATTACTCTGCTTTAAAATGGAATGAAGTTCTGATACACACCATTAAATGAATGAGCCTTGAAGATATGTTGATTGAAATAAGTCAGACTCAAAATGACAGATATTGTATGACGCCACTTCTATGAAATAGCTAAAATATGCAAATTCATAGAGACAGAAAGTAGAACACAGGTTACCAGGGGCAAGGGAGAGGGGGAATGGGGAGTTAATACATAACGGGCATAGAGTTCCTGTAATGGATGGGGATGACAGTAATGCAAAATTGTAATGTGATTAGTTTCAATGAACTATATTTTTTGGAGTGGCTGAGATGGGAAAGTTTATGTTGAATATGTTTCCACAATTTAAAAAAAAAAAAGCTAAAAATAAACAAAAAATATAAAACAAAACAAAACAAATCAGCTACTGAAAATACAATGACAATTAAATGCAATACATGATCCTGGAGTATTGGATCTAATAATGGAGGAGAAAAGGCTCAAAATGACATTACTGGGTCACATGAAAAAATCAGAATATAGACTGAAAGCTTTTCATCAACATTAAAGTTCTTGAACTTGCTAATTGCATGTAAGGTGGCTACATAAGTGAATATTCTTGTTCTTAGGAAATGGACCTGGAATTCAAGTGTTCAAGGAGCACAATGTAGACAACCTACTCTCAAATGTTTAGAAAATAGACAAATAAAATGATACAGCAAATGTGGCAAAATATTAAAATTGGTGGATGTGGGTATATAGGGGTGTATGCTAGACTTCTCTGTAGGGGTTTTGGATTAACTTTTTCAACTGTCCTGTAAGTTTGAAATTATATAAAAATTAAAAGTTTAAGGAAAAAAAATAACACTAGAAGGAAAAGGAACTTACTTATCCACCAGACCAGAGAGATACTTGTCTGCCACCCTCCTGATCCTCTTATGAATGTGGTTGAAGTTGACCAGTAAAAACTGGGCATGCCGCTCCAGCTCCTCTTCATTCTCCTTGGTCTTGTCCTAGACATTCAGAAGAGACAGGTAAAATGCAGGCCCGTCATGAGCCTCCGGCACACACACGTTCTCTACGACAAGGCTCACTTTATCTGCCATCATGTTCAAAAAGGCATCGAACACTTTGTCTGCGACGGCAATCACACACTGCATCATCCCTGCAACGAGAGAGAGGGGTTCCTGCAGATCAGGTACAGCAACAGAAAGGGACCAAGCTCAGATATTTTCAAACTTTTCATTTTGAAATAATTTTAGACTTACAGAAGAGTTCCAAAGACAGTACACAGAGTTCTCCTATATCCTTCCCCTAGCTTTCCATAATGTCAACATCTGACCATTGAGCACATGTCAAAACTAACAATGATTCAAAACTGTTACTTAAAATTTCCCCATTTTCCCACTAATGTCCCTTTTCTGATCCAGGATCCAATCTGGGATACCATGCTGAGTTTAGTCATTAGGTCTCCTTTGTCTCCTCCAATCTGTGTTGGACCCTTAGCCTTTCCTTGCTCTGAGGACCTTGACACGTTTGAAGGGCATAGGTGTTTTGCCAAATGCCCTCAATTTAGGTTTGTCGGATGCATTCTTGCGAATAGACTATGGTTATAGGTTTTGGGGATGAGTATGACAGAGAAGCTGGGCTCTCCTGGTCAAATCGTATCAAGCGTACAGGACTGTCTTCTCACTGAGGATGTTTACCTCGTGCACCTGGTTGAGGTGGTATCTCCAGGTTTCTCCACTACTAAGTCACTGTTTTCCTCTTTCTGTATTCTATTCTTTAGAAGAGAGCCACCAGATCCAGCTCACAGTCAAGGGGAGAGGAAATAGAGCTATCTCCTGAAGAGAATTTGTGGACATGTGTTAAAACTGCCACAGCAGCTGATAAATATGTTGGGAGAGATATTTTGAGGTGATGCAGACATTGACATCTCATTTCTCTCTTTTTTAAAAAAAGATTTTAGTTATTCCCGCCCCACTCATTGTTTGCACTCGCTGTCTGCTCTCTGTATCCATTTGCTTTGTGCTGTGTCTGCTCGTCTTCTCTTTAGGAGGCACTGGGAACTGAACCTGGGACCTCCCATGTGGGAGAGTGGAGCTCAATCACTTGAGCCACCTCTGCTCCCTGCTTTGTTGTGTCTCTCATTGTGTTTCCTCTTCGTGTCTTGTTGTGTCAGCCTGCCATGCCAGCCCATTGCGCCAGCTCACTGTCTTGCTCGTGTCTTGCTCCCATATGGTAAGTGGGAGCTCAATCGCTTGAGTCACACCCGCTCCCCCCCATTCTTTTTAATTTTTGTCCACTAATTTTAGCATCCATCAGTGGATTCTGCCTGTAGCAATTATTACTGTGGTGTTCTAATGGTGATTTTCTATTTTCCTCACTCCTTCCCTTTTTGGTAATTGGAATTCTTATCTAAGGATGGTTCGTCTCTTTTCTCTTTTTGTATTTATTCAATCACCTACTTATATCAGTTTGACTCAAGGATATTTATTTTATCCTTTGGATTACAATCCAATACTATTGTTATTTATTTTATTGCTCAAATTGTTCAAGCTCTTTTAGGTTGGCTCCTGGGTCCTTACGACAGGTGTATTTTTAAATTTTTTATTTATTTTTTAAAAGCACTTACTTTCTGGCAGTACAAGATGCTCCAGACTTATCTTGTATTCTCCCTGCCCCAGCCTTAGAATTACCTATTTCTCCAAAGAATCCTGCTTCCTTTTACTGCAGAATGCTATTTAGAAAGCACGATCTGCAACACGCAAAAATCAGTAATGTTTTTGTACACTAGTACTGAACAATCTGAGGAGGAAATCAGGAGGAAAATTCCATTTTCAATAGCAACTAAAAGACTCAAATACCTAGGAGTTAATTTAACCAAGGAAGTATAGGACCTATATGCAGAAAACTACAAAACAATGCTGAAAGAAATTATAAAAGACCTAAACAAATGGAAAGACATTCCGTGTTCATGGATTGGAAGAATAAATATCGTGAAGATGTCAATCTTGCCCAAACTGATTTATAGATTCAATGCAATACCAATCAAAATCCCAACAGCTTACTTTACAGAATTAGAGAAGGCAATTACCAAATTCATCTGGCAGGGTAAGTGCACCCGAATAGCCAAAAGTATTCTAAAAAAGAAGAGCAAGATGGGAGGAATTTCGCTGCCTGACCTTGAAACATATTACAAAGCTACAGTGGTCAAAACAGCATGGTACTGGCATAAAGATAGACACATCGATCAGTGGAATAGAATTGAGAATCCAGAAATATACCCTCACCTATACAGTCAACTGGTTTTTGACAAACCTACCAAGCCCACGCTGATGGGAAAAAACAGTCTCTTCAACAAATGGTGTTGGGAGAACTGGATATCTATAACCAAAAGAATGAAAGAGGACCCCTATCTCACCCCCTATACAAGAATCAACTCAAAATGGATCAAAGATCTGAATATAAAAGCCAGGACCATAAAACTACTAGAAGAAAATGTAGGGAAACATCTTCAAGACCTTGTCGGAGGTGGTGGTTTCTTGAACCTCACACCCAAAGCACGTGCAACAAAAGAAAAAGTAGATAAATGGGACCTCCTCAAAATTAAACACTTTTGCACCTCACAGGACTTTGTCAGAAGGGTGAAAAGTCAGCCAACTCGATGGGAAAAAATATTTGGAAATCACATATCTGATAAGGGTTTAATATCCAGGATATATAAAGAGATGTTACAACTCAACAATAAAAAGACAAATGACCCAATTAAAAAATGGGCCAAAGACTTGAATAGACATTTCTCTGAAGGAGAAATACAAATGGCAAAAAAACACATGAAGAAATGCTCAACATCACTCATGATTAGGGAAATGCAAATCAAAACTACAATGAGATATCATTTCACACCTATCAGAATGGCCACAATGAAAAAGACAGAGAACTACAAGTGTTGGAGAGGATGTGGAGAGATAGGAACACTTCTTCACTGTTGGTGGGAATGCAGGATGGTACAACCACTATGGAGGACTGTTTGGCAGTTCCTAAAGAAGTTGAATATAGACTTGCCATGTGACCCTGCAATACCACTACTGGGTATATACCCAGAAGAACTGAGAGCAGTGACACGAACAGACATCTGCACACCGATGTTCATAGCCACATAATTCACCATTGCCAAAAGCTGGAAACAACCCAGGTGTCCATCAACAGATGAATGGATAAACAAACTGTGGTCTATTCACACGATGGAATATTATGCAGCTGTAAGAAGAAATGAAGTCGTAAAGCATATGGCAACATGGATGAACCTGGAGGACATTATGTTGAGTGAAGCAAGCCAGACACAAAAGGACAAATACTGTATGAATGCATTACTAAGGACCAAATATATTGTGTAATATATTGTTTGATTCACACACAAAAAAACAAAAAAACAAACAAAAAACAAAACAACAAAAAAATTTACATGTATCCATTACATTTGAGAAATGTATATATTTATTCATCTGTGTTTACTTTTTTTTTTTTTTTTTAAAGATTTTATTTATTTATTCATTTATCCCCCCCTTGCTGCTTGTGTTCGCTGGGTCAGCTAACCACGCCGTGCGGGCGGGCTTGCCTTCACCAGGAGGCCCCGGGAAACGAACCCGGGGCCTCCCATATGGTAAACGGGAGCCCTACTGATTGAGCCACAGCCGCTTCCCCTGTGTTTACTTTTTAGTTTTTAATTGCTTATGTTTTCAGTTACTAAATGTACAAAATAAAGTTAAAAAAAAAAAAAAAAAGAAAGCACGATCTGGGCACTGGGGGTGCTCATTGTTACTGGGGTGCAATAGCAGATTTTAAAAGCAATAAAAAACAGTGAGAATCACAGTGTGGGTGCAAGGGCCATTACAAGATGCCAATTCATACTCCACAATGCTATTCCATTTATCTAGATAGCTAAGTAACAGGACTGCAAGACCTTCAGGGATAGAATCTAGGCAGGTGGTAGCAATTAAATGTAAGGTAGTTTCTTTTTTTTTTTTTTTTTAAAGATTTTATTTATTTATTCATTTATCCCCCCCTTGCTGCTTGTGCTCGCTGGGTCAGCCAACCACGCCACACGGGCGGGCCTGCCCTCACCAGGAGGCCCCGGGAACCGAACCCGGGGCCTCCCATATGGCAAGCGGGAGCCCTACTGATTGAGCCACAGCCGCTTCCCGTAAGGTAGTTTCTTAAGAGGCTGAGTGTGGGAGATGAAATTTTATTTTTGGAGTGTGCATGTCATGTGATATTTTTTCAGATTGCTGTTAGGTAATGAAACCAAGTTCCTAATAAGTAACAATTCAGTGGTGGTCAGAGGCCAATCATTATCATGTAGTAGCATCTAAGTTCATCTTTACTACTCAGGGCAAGTTACAGGATTACCTGTAACCGGCTAATTGGGTGGCTGGCAGTTGAGTGGAAGATTCCTGCGCTCACCTTCCTGCCACATCCAGGACCACAAAGAGGCTTGGCTTGTGGCTGCACACAGGAGGTTGAAGTCCTTCCCTTCAGGGGGCTGCTATATGTTTTATAAAACCTCTCTCCTGGCTGATTTAGAAAATTCATGAATATATGTTTCCAAAGATTGGAAAATACATCAGGACTTTTCTCCCCACATCTTATGTTTTAGGAGAGAAAAGGAAGAGGGAGTAAATGCAATAGCAACACACTTATTAGCTTAAACACTCAGAAGACAAACAAATATAATAATCAATTTGAGGGAAGCGGCTGTGGCTCAATCAGTAGGGCTCCCGTTTACCATATGGGAGGCCCCGGGTTCGGTTCCCGGGGCCTCCTGGTGAAGGCAGGCCCGCCCGCATGGCGTGGTTAGCTGACCCAGCGAGCACAAGCAGCAAGGGGGGGATAAATGAATAAATAAATAAAATCTTAAAAAAAAAAAAAAAATAATCAATTTGAAATCATGTGGAAGAGTACAAGGTACTGGGACAATTAAAAGGGTCTGAAGAATTCCCAATATAATTAAATTGTCTGCTCTCTGTCCTAGAACCAAAGACTCTCAGGGTGACTCAATCGTCAAGCACAAATCTTGCCACAAAATAGCTGCTTAATAAATAAACAATGGCTGGATCCACAAGAGAAATTAATCAATGAAAAGCTCAGCCAGTAGTCAAAACATCTGTTCTATATCCCAAGTGGTCCTAGGGTGTGCAAGTGTGCCCTCTGGGCATGGGGCTCCACCTCTGCTGAATCCTGCACCCCTAGTGGCAGAGGCTTCCTTCTGTCCAGTCTGCTGCCTGGACCGACTGTGCCTGGCCACTACCTGTCTCCTAGCTCACCCCAATCCTTCCCCCACACTGCCAGAAGAGGGAGCTTCCAAAAATCTCACAACATCCTTCCTTACCAGGCCCCACTGGCTCCCAGATGCAAAAATAAATTCATATAGTATTAAGTGTTCAAGAAGCATGATGTATACAATCTACTCTCAAATGTTTAGAAAACAGGCAGATAGAAAGATGGCTGGCTGGCTGGGTAAATGTGCCCAAATGGTAAAAGTTGGTGGATCTGGGTATCTGGGTGGGGAGTATATTAGACTTCTCTGTAAATCTGAAATTATTTCAAAATAAAAAGTATTAAAAATAAATTCATACACCTAATTTCTTGACTCTTGCACAGGAGTAAGAATTGCTTGGCAAAATATTTTTTGGATGAAGGTTTTACATAAATGGCATCTCTCAAGAATCCCTGGAGTGATTATTTAAAGAGATTTCTTCAAGCACTGATTTTTCTCCACACACACACACAAAAAAATGGTACCGAAAGTATCTGAGGTTTATTTCCTCCTCTGGCATGAACCATGATGATCGCTACTAGTTGTGCTTTATTAATACTTAATTTATTCATCTTAATTTATCAATCAGCATTCCTCAAAATACCCACAGTTAATTAAAATAATAGATCTGATCAAATAAATTCCTTCAAATATTTAAACATGATTACAAAATTAATCAAATTCTTCTAAGCATTTAATTAAAATCATAGGTCTAATATTTCAGTCTAAGTTTTTAAACATCTTATAAATTAGCACAGATGAATACAAATATGTGAAAACTTATCAGTGCCCTCACCCTAAAACTGGTCAACAAGTACCTAAACTATGGATTTAGGTCTTTTTCCTTGCTGTCTCTATTTTAATACTTCTTACTTTAATTCCTATTCTTCCCTTAGGTCTGCCTTTCTAGGGTTTCAGTAATTGTAATATTTGTGTTCCTTCCTAAGGTTTCAATAATTTTTCTGTCTTCCTAGGAGTTTGGTAATCTTGGCTGGGATTGGTCATAGTTGAGACCCCATGTGCTCAGGGTCTGGGACGTGCTGCATTATGGACTTGAGAGTCTTTGTCATTCTCAGAGATTCTACTGTTCTGAAACTTCCCTGGAGGTGACACAGTCTCTACACGGAAATGTCCATAGACCCTGACCTGCTGCCTTGGCATCTGACCCGTCCTGATGGTGTCAATGACAGTCGTAGCCCAAATGGGGTCGCAACACAACCAGCAGGGCTGTTACCGAGGCGGGGCAGGGGCCCCCCGCCGGTGAGCCCTTGTTTCACAGCACACTCGCTAATAAGCACTTGGCTAATTGAGTCCACACTTGATCAGTACTTAGTGGAAGAAACAAGTTATATATATCCAAATATATCCATCTTTCTTTTGTAATCACAACTCTCTACTTGTGCATTTTTAAAATCAAATCTTGCTTTTTTTGGAGTATTGTTATGAACCTTTCAAAAATGAAATTTGTTTCAATTTTACCAAAGTAATAAGAATATTATGACCACTGCCCACTGCAAGCCCCTTTAAATTGGTTCCTTGGCCCTTTCAACCTGCTCCTGGCATTTTAAACAAGCAATTGCTCCCCAGAAACAATAAGATGTTCCAGTCCCTCAATAACTGTCTATGGAGCCCTGGTTCCTTTTAAGGACCAAAACTTGGGTGCTAGAGTGTACTCAAGAGGTAAAGGTGGGCTAAGGTGCTGCTGCTTTTGCACCTGGGCCCCCCTCAGCAGTGGCAGAGCCAAAATGCCGGTTCTTTTTACGGTTATATGTTTTATACTGATTGTTCCAATGTAGTATGTAGCTTCACAATACTATTTTCTCCAGGTAGACAGAAAAATAGGGAGGAGTTATCTCTTTTATGATATTAAAGTTCAATATGTCATGACAGTACCATGATGATAAGCTTACCAGATTTGTCTTTCTGAATAGCTTTATCCTCAAAGTAGCAGAACATTACCTGGAAGCGATCGGGATCTGTTGAACGCAGTACCCTAATAGGGAGAACAGTGTTAAATACATTTTTAAAAATCCAGGCCCTTTCTAGTTCAAATTTGATAAGAACCAGAAATGGTATGTCTGTGATGAACAGAAAATTTAGAAATA
This sequence comes from Tolypeutes matacus, assembly GCA_026826555.1. Lineage (NCBI taxonomy): Eukaryota > Metazoa > Chordata > Mammalia > Cingulata > Chlamyphoridae > Tolypeutes > Tolypeutes matacus. The sequence goes on from JAKSZT010054557.1 coordinate 2,079,158, forward strand.
AATTATAAAGAGAAGTGAACTTTCTAGCAGGTGACGTCCACTGTCGGCGCTAACAGTTCCACACTGTAAACAGTTCCACATGGCTCCACCAAGAGCATCTATATTATGGAAATTACATGCACAGGGACCAAACCCTCAAACAGCATTGTCTGCATTGTCTGAGATGCCCACAATTTAATGTTCCTCAATGGGGGACTGGTCAGATAAATCAAAGCACATCCGTTCAATGCCATATCATGCAGCCACGAAAATGATAGGTAGCTCTATAGGGGCTTTTATGGGAAAACATCCAACATATACTGTTAAGTGAAAATCACAAGGTGCAGGGAAGACATGCAGGGCCTGGCCTTGCTGGCAGTTTTTCTAAAGGCCTTCAGTGTGTGGTGTGCATGTAAGACACACATGCTTGCATATGCAGAGAAAATGTCTAGAAGAAAAATAAGAGGCCATTAACACTGGGTATCTCTGGATAGTAGAAATGAGAGACTAAGGGCTAGGAAAGTTAAGACTTGTGTTATATATTATAGATACTTTTAGAGTGAAAATATAAACCTTTAACCTTGGGGGGAAAAAAAGGAGGAAAAAGGAAAGAAATACATGCCTCTTAACAATGGCCCCTGGGAAGGGCTTCCCAGAGAGTCCATTTGGTCACACACTCAGATAGGCAGCCTTTGGCAGCCATGTGTGGCCCGACAGCTTCTGTGACTGTCTTTCACTATTTAAGTCTAAGTAGGGCAGGCCAGATTGCTTTAAGCACATGCATTCTCGAGTGCTCACATGCACATGTGCATGCAGCTTGAAAGCAATTTTGAAAGTTCTCCCAATAACCCAAAAGCCAAGAATCTAAGCCAGGTTCTTGGATAAAGGCGCCTGGTTTGTTTCTCGTGGCTCACAGGACCTGGCTGGGTGCCCTGGCCGCAGCCTGGGGCAGGATTGGGTACATGTGAGCCTGTGGCCCACCCCTTTCATCTTCCTCTGCCCCAAGAACCATGTATACACCATTCAGGGGACACTTGTGGGGCAGCAGGTGATAGTCCTGCCTTTGTGCAGATGACGCTGGAAGGAAATTGTTCTAAAATTTTTTGTGGTGATGAATGCACACCATTGTGATTATATGAAAAGCCATTGATTATACACTTTGGATAGACAGTATGGTATGTGACTATATCTCAATAAAACTGCTTTAAATAAAAACAGAGATCTCTTTTAACCACACATGCTACGAATAAAACTGTTTCTGTCCTGTTTTGGTTTGTTTTTCTTTGAAAATATATTCTTTGGGGAAGGGACTAGAGGGAGCTATTATACTAATGTGCTATAGGAAATGGAAGTGAGATCAGTGGTTTTTTTCCTCCTCCACCTATTTCCATGTTTTTGTGTAATGTACTCACATTACTTCCATAATTGAAAAAAATGCATTTATGGTGAAAAAGGAAAAGAAAGTCAAAGCTGCCTGGCTTTGTGGGGTTCTGGGCAATGGGTCATTGGGGATCGCTAGTTCTCAAATTCTGCCGTGGGGCCCAAGGAGCTGCCAAGAGACAGGGAAAAGACGACGGAGAGGGAGGGTGGGGGGCTCATGCCATTTCAACCAAATGACTGATTTCATGTGTTTGATATACTGAAGTTCAAAGTAAGATCTGTTATACCAAAGGGTTTCAAGGCACCAAAACAGGTTAAGACACTGTTGCTTTTCAAGTATCCCTCTTTTTCTAACTTATCATATCTCTCTTGGGAGCTAAACAAGCCGGGTGTAATCTGACCTATATTTTAGTGGCATGGGACCATCCATCATTCTGTAGCTGGCACATGGGGCGGCAGCCGAGGGGTGCCCTCAGGCCCCATCACGGAGGGTCTGTAGAATCCTGTGCATCCTGGATGCTTCTCACAGCCTTCATTTTTTACAAGAGGCAGCAGGACACAGAGGTTAAGAAACTGGGTTTGACTCCAAGTCAGGGGTCATAACCTTGGGCAATTTATTTACCTGCTCAGCGTCTCAGTTTCCTCGTCTGTAAAACAGGTCTCTAAGAGGGCCTACCTCAGAGGGCTCAGTGCAGGGCATGAGCACTCAAATCATGGAAACTACTGACATTAACATGAAGCAATCACAGATCAGAACAATTACGCTGTTAGGGCCGGCGTGGTGACAGATGCTTCCTGAGTCAGACTGCCTAGAGGGTTGGTTTGGAGCAGGCCTCTTCCACTTTGCATTTGTTGTTTGTACTTAATGCCAGTTCTGGGAATCAGCTCAGTGAGCTTCTCAGAACTACTCTCAAAGAGGGCTGGCTCCTGAGAGGTGCTCTTGCCCAGTTACATGGATGATTTTGCAACATCGATTGTGATGAGCCTGGTCCATGTAGGATGGGGGATGATAACAGAGTGCAGATAACATGTGTGGTTGTTAGATGTGGTGCCTGGTGCCCAAGAAAAGCACAGAGTACAGAAATTAAAAATCAGCAGAAGCGTGGGTGTGCAGGGTAGCGAAGGCTGGCATACCTCATGTATTCTAGGCGGTAAACTGACAGGAGATAGGTGGACATGGCAAAGTCCAGCTTGTTGATGAGGGCGGACACTTCGGGGGGAGGGTCTAGTAGGTTGATGATAGTGCTGCGGAGCTCACTCAGCTCAGCCTAGAGGGGAATAAACATTCTCCAGGACTCCAGGGCTACCCAGAGGGGAATGCTCCCCTCCCTCAGGAGCAATGGACCCCCCACAGGTTAACAACACAGGTTAAAAAGGGTGAAGAAAGGGGAGTGGATGTGGTTCAAGCAATTGAGTGCCCACCTCCCACATGGGAGGTCCCAGGCTTGATTCCTAGTGCCTCCTGAAAAAACAAAAACAAATAACAAGCAAAACAAATGAAAAAAAAAAACAACTCAGGAAAGCTTATGTGGCTCAGTGGTTGAGTGCTGGCTTTCCACATACGAGGTCCTGGGTTCAATCCCCCAGCCCCCACTATCTCAAAAAAAAAAAAAAAAAAGTGTAGAAAGGACCTGCTCTACTTGTTCACAAGAGTGGAGCAAGACCCTGCCCTTCACTGCTTGTTCCCAGGGGGGAGTAGGGCAGAATGAGGATCCTTACGGGGGTGACAGTGTCATTCTTCATGGCTGAGTTATACTGTAGGACAGACCGCAGCGGCTCTTTACTGGGGAAGGTGAGCAGGGGAGACTTGGTGGCGATTTCACAGACCCCTTCGTACCACTCCTCCGGCCAAAGTCCTGGAAGAGAGTGAAAGTGACTGAGGTTGCCCGCTGGTCGTGAGGCGCCGCGGTGGGGCAGGTGTTGACCACTTCTACAGTCTGGGTCCTTTGAGCCAGCCACCCCAACGAGGGGACGCAGAAACCAGTCTGTCATCTGAGTTGGGTGGCATTTTCAACAATCCTAAACTACATCTGGGAAATGCCACATCTGCAAATGCTTTTGGAGAAGCAGCTGCATTTGGACTAATTTTGAATTCACAATCAGGCCAAGTCCCGGATCACCTTTGTTTTCGCGCTGCATTCTGTCTTTCCTGGGTGAGAGGATGCCTCCTACCTGACCCCTCCACAGCGAATCCCATCAGCACAGAGTAGAGCCAGAAGTCCCGGAAGAGCTTCTGTAAGCGAGGCTTAGCTTCCTTGATGGGCGGCAGTCGTCGGGTGAGCTGTGTGACAAGGAGAGAGACAGGGAGTTCATTCGCTGTGGAACCCTAAAACCTGCAGGTGTAAAATCAACCACAGATTCATTCTCCAACACCACTCTCAGAGACTGGGCTAAGAGTTGCCCACCACTTCTTGACAATTTCTCCCATAAATGTTCAGCAGTTCACCTGTTTGTTTATTCATGTGGCAAACATTCACTGAATACCTAATGAGTGCCAGGTGCTAGGACCAGGAAGGAAAAAAGCCCTGTTCCTCCACTCAAAGGGCTTTCCATCTGGTTTGGAAGCAGAGACGCACACAATGACAGTGTGGTGGGGTTCTCAGAAAGATGGCATGGCTCCCAATCCTAAAAGGAGAGGCATGGGATAGCAGGGAAATAGTCCTACACTTCAGGAGACAGAAAGGAGTTGAGGCATTCTAGAAAACGGTCATGAAGCTCCTTCCTAAAAAGTTCAGGTCAGGGAAAAAATGGGAGGACTGAAACAGATCAAGGAGGCTAAAGAAAGATAATATCCAAACGCAATGACGAACTCTGGCTGGATCCCAGATTTTTAAAAGAAGCTATAATAGGGCATTTTTTAAACTATTTGACCTATTAGAGAAATTGGATTATGGATTGAATGTTCAGTGATATGAGAGAATGAACTTTCTCAGGTGTGGCAGTAGTACCAAGGGGTGTTGGGGACCCTGGTGTTTAAGAGATGCAGGCCCAGGACTTCTGGGAAGATGGTGGACTAGTAAGACACGGGAATCTCTTCTCCAGAAAAATAGCTAGAAGCCAGGATGAAACAGCCCCGAAAAAGGACAGCAGGTGAAGGATGCACACCACCCAGAGGAGAGAGGGACAAAAGAGGGAAATCGCAAGGACAGAACCGTGTGTTGGAACCGGCAGCAGCTGCTGCCAGCACCCACCCCCAGAGGCCAAAATTCTCCGGCCTCTGGGCCTGCAACTACAGACAAAGGGGGCTCCAGGGATCTACCACCTCAGGAAAGGGGAGAGAGAGGGACACAGCCTAAGGCTGACTTAGGTTCTGACCCTCAAATTTGGGCTGTGGTGCCCCACGAGCCCTTCCAGGCTAGGTGGGAACACAGGGTGGTTTGCCCTGGGAGCCAGAGAAGGACTGGAGAAATCCGACCCTGGCAATCTCCCTCTTTTCTAGACTAATTGTTGGGGACTCCACAGGAAAGGGGAGAGAGAGCCTGGGGCTGACTTGGCTTTTGACTTGCAGGTTTGGTCTGCTAAACCTGTCTAGTCCCCAGAGCCCTTCCAGGCCGGGTTGGGCTGCGCCATTGTTTGCCTTGGAGCCTGCCAGGGGCTAAAGATATACAAACCTCCCAATCTCCTCCTCTACTAATAGGGACTGATTGTTGAGGTCTCAGAGGGGAGTGGAAATATTTCCTAGCTGGGAAAAGGGAGGGGGCTGCCAGAGAAGACTGGAGAACTGTCTCAGAAAGTTTGAATTACAAGGCTCTTAGCCTCCAGACAGGAAGCTCTATCACATTGATCTGGTCTGTGTCACAACAAATACACTCCAACCAGGCATTCAATTGAGGGCTACCAAAGAGCACCATCTCCTGGCAGACCAAGGAAGTGCACATAAGAAAATTAAAATTAAGTAGGAGAGGCTTTTCCTGGCCTCTATAACCTCCCTGCCCAAGGCCCTAGGAAGCGACTCTACAACCAATTACTGCGTCCAGTGCCCAGTTTTGAGCAACCAGCAGAACAATCCTAACAATCCAGGTCAAGCCAAAAATCAAAGAGCTGTGGTAACTCATAGCCTCCTGCCACTAAATCCCTATAAAAGAGAAAGAGATTGAGCATCTGAGTAAACTACGTCCTAACCAGATGCCTAAACACCAGCAAAAAATTACGAGCCATACTAAGAAAATAGAAGACATGGCCCAAAAAAAGGAATACATCAAACTCCCAGAAGAGATACAGAATTTGAGAGAACTAATCAGCGAGATGAGCACAAATTTCCAAAGCCAAATTAATGAGTTGAAACACAATATAGTTAAAGAGATAAATGACATCAAGAAGACATTGAGTGAACGCAAAGATGAATTTGGAATCCTGAACAGAAAAGTAACGGAGTTCATGGGAATGAAAGACACAATAGGTGAGGTCAAAAATACATTTGAGGGGAAACGGATGTGGCTCAAATGGTTCAGTGTCCGTCTACCATATGGAGGGACCGGGGTTCGATCCCCAGGACCTCCCAGTTTAAGGAAAAAAAACAAAACAAAACAAAAAACAAACAAACATTTGAGGCATACAACAGCAGACTCGAAATGATTGAAGAAAGAGTAAGTGATACCAAAGACAGAGCAGCTAAAATTGAAGAGAGAAAAGAACAGAGAAAAGAATGAAAAAAATTGAGCAGGGGCTCAGAGAGTTGAATGACAACACAAAACGCAAAAACATACGTGCCATGGGAGTTCCAGAAGGGGAAAAGAAGGGAAAAGGGGCAGAAAGAGTATTTGAGGAAATAATAGCTGAAAACTTCCCAACTCTCACAAAAGAAATGAACTTACTTACATGACCAAGAAGCACACTGTACCCCGATCAGAATAAATCCAAATAGACCTGCATCAAGGCACATACTACTCAGAATGTCAAATGTCAAAGATAAAGAGAAAATTCTCAGAGCAGCAAGAAAGAAGCAAACAATCACATACAAAGTATGTCCAGTAAGACTTTGTGCAGATTTCTCTTCAGAAACCATGGAGGCAAGAAGACAGTGGTATTACACATTTAGGAAACTGAAAGAAAAGAACTGCCAGCCGAGAATTATTTATCCCGCAAAACTGTCCTTCAAATAGGAAGGTGAGTATAAAATATTCACAAACAAACAGAAACTAAGAGAGTATGTAAAAAAGAAGCCACCTGTGCAGGAGATATTAAAGGAAGCCTTAGAACCTGAAAGAAAAAGACAGGAGAGAGAGGTTTGGAGGAGAGTATAGAAGAAAGAATAGCAGAAAGGATAACCAAGAGAGTAAAAAGAGAGACAAAAACAAGATGACACATGAAAACCAAAGAATAAAATGGAGGAAGTAAATAGTGCATTTACAGTAATATCACTGAATGTGAATGGATTAAACTCACCAATCAAAAGATAGAGGCTGATAGAGTAGATAAAAAAACATAAGCCAAGGGAAGCGGCTGTGGCTCAATCAGTAGGGCTCCCGTTTACCATATGGGAGGCCCCGGGTTCGGTTCCCGGGAACTCCTGGTGAAGGCAAGCCCGACCGCACGGCGTGGTTAGCTGACCCAGCGAGCACAAGCAGCAAGGGGGGGGATAAATGAATAAATAAATAAAAAAAATCTTTAAAAAAAAAAAACACATAAGCCATCCATATGCTGCTTACAAGAAACTCACCTTAGACCCAGGGATACAAACCGGCTGAAAGTGAAAGGTTGGAAAAAGGTACTCCACGCGAATAGTAACCAGAAAAGAGCAGGGGTAGCTATACTAATATCAGACAAAACAGACTTCAAATGCAAAAAAGTTATGAGATACAGAAGGCCATTATATATTAATAAAAGGGACAATCCACCAGGAAGATATAACAGTCATAAATATCTAAGCACCTAACGAGGGTGCCCCAAAATACAGGGGACAAACTCTGGCAAAACTGAAGGGAGAAATAGACATTTCTACAATAATCGTTGGAGACTTCAACACCCCACTCACTTCATTAGATAGAACAACTAGACAGAAGATCAACAAGGAAACAGAGAACTTGAACAATATGATAAACAAGTTAGACCTAACAGACATATACAGAACACTGCATCCAAACTCAGCGGGTTATATATTCTTCTCAAGTGCCCATGGATCTTTCTCCAGGGTAGACCACATGTTAGGTCACAATTCAGCTCTCAATAAATACAAAAAGATTGAAATTACACAAAGAACCTTCTCAGATCATAATGGAATGAAACTAGAAATCAATAATAGACAGGAAAAAAGTAAATTTGCAAATGTGTGGAGACTGAACAACACACTCCTAAACAATCTGTGGGTCAAAGAAGAAATTGCAAGTGAAATCAGTAAATATATTGAGACAAATGAAACTGAGAACACAATATATCAAAATTTATGGGATATAGCGAAGGCAGTCTTTTTTTTTTTTTTTTTTTACAATTTAGACGATACAGTTTAATAAGTTTTGATGATATTTACCATGTTCTGTGTCCATTACCGCAAGGTAATGAAAAATCTTTCCCATGACCACTAAATACCCCATTAGATCTTAACTGTTCCTTCCTCCCCAGCCCCCTGGGGCATATGACACTACCCTCTCTTGACTCATGGAATGTCCTATCCTTCAATATGCAACTATACTCTATCCCTTTACCATAGATTATATCCATATGGGTGATGGCTCAAAGCCTGCTCTTCTCTTACTCTCCCTTGTTAACCTATCTTTCACACAATGGTTCTCAGAGACTGCTCACTTTCCTCAGTTCAAATCAGCGAGGTCATATACTGTTGAAGGCAGTCTTGAGAGGGAAATTTATAGCCCTAAATGCCTATATTAAAAAACAAGAAAGAGTTAAACTCAAAGATTTAACTGAACAACTAGAGAAACTAGAAAAAGAACAGCAAACCAATCCCAAAGCAAGCAGAAGGAAAGAAATAAGAAAGACTAGAGCAGAAATAAATGAAAATGAGAACAACAAAAAAAAATAGAGAAAATCAACAAAATCAAACACCCTAAGCTAGACTAACAAAGAAAAAAAGAGAGAAGATGCAAATAAATACAATCAGAAATGAATGGGGACAAGTTACAAATGACCTCACAGAAATAAAAAGAATCATAAGAAGATATTATGAGAAACTATATGCCGACAAACTAGACAAGCTAGATGAAATGGACAAATTTCTAGAAATGCACAACCAGCCTACGCTGACACTACAAAAAAAATTCAAGAACTTAACAAACCAGTCACATTTAAGGAGATTGAATCTGTCATCAAAATTCCCCTAGCAAAGAAAAGTCCAGGACCAGATGGCTTCACAGGGGAATTCTACCAAGCATTTCAAAAAGAATTAACACCAATCCTGTTTAAACTATTCCAAAAAAATTGAAGAGGAGGGAAAATTACCCCACACATTTTATGAAGCCAACATCACCCTAACACAAAGCCAGATAAAGATTCTACAAGAAAAGAAAATTACAGATCAATCTCTCTAATGAACATAGATGCAAAAATTCTCATCAAAATACTTGCAAATCGAATCCAACAGCATATCAAAAGACTTATACATCACAACCAATGGTGTTGGGAGAACTGGATATCTATAACCAAAAGAATGAAAGAGGACCCCTATCTCACCCCCTATACAAGAATCAACTCAAAATGGATCAAAGATCTAAATATAAAAGCCAGGACCATAAAACTACTAGAAGAAAATGTAGGGAAACATCTTCAAGACCTTGTCGTAGGTGGTGGTTTCTTGAACCTCACACCCAAAGCACGTGCAACAAAAGAAAAAGTAGATAAATGGGACCTCCTCAAAATTAAACACTTTTGCACCTCACAGGACTTTGTCAGAAGGGTGAAAAGTCAGCCAACTCGATGGGAAAAAATATTTGGAAATCACATATCTGATAAGGGTTTAATATCCAGGATATATAAAGAGATGTTACAACTCAACAATAAAAAGACAAATGACCCAATTTAAAAATGGGCCAAAGACTTGAATAGACATTTCTCTGAAGGAGAAATACAAATGGCAAAAAAACACATGAAGAAATGCTCAACATCACTCATGATTAGGGAAATGCAAATCAAAACTACAATGAGATATCATTTCACACCTATCAGAATGGCCACTATTAAAAAGACAGAGAACTACAAGTGTTGGAGAGGATGTGGAGAGATAGGAACACTTCTTCACTGTTGGTGGGAATGCAGGATGGTACAACCACTATGGAGGACTGTTTGGCAGTTCCTAAAGAAGTTGAATATAGACTTGCCATGTGACCCTGCAATACCACTACTGGGTATATACCCAGAAGAACTGAGAGCAGTGACACAAACAGACATCTGCACACCGATGTTCATAGCCACATTATTCACCATTGCCAAAAGGTGGAAACAACCCAGGTGTCCATCAACAGATGAATGGATAAACAAACGGGTCTATTCACACGATGGAATATTATGCAGCTGTAATATGACATGGATGAACCTGGAGGACATTATGTTGAGTGAAGCAAGCCAGACACAAAAGGACAAATACTGTATGAATGCATTACTATGAACCAAATATATTGTGTAAAATATTGTTTGATTCACACACACAAAAAAACAAAAAAAACAAAAAACAAAACAAAAAATTTTACATGTATCCATTACATTTAATTGAGAAATGTATATATTTATTCATCTGTATGTTTACTTTTTAGTTTTTAATTGCTTATGTTTTTAATTATTAAATGTACAAAATAGTTAAAAAAAAAAAAGGACAAATACTGTATGAATGCGTTACTATGAACCAAATATATTGTGTAACATATTGTTTGATTAAAAAAAAATTTATATGTATTCATTACATTTAATTGAGAAATGTAAATATTTATTCATCTGTCTACTTTTTAGTTTTTAATTGTTTATATTTTCAATTATTAAAAGTACAAAATAAAGTAAAAAAAAAAAAAAAAGAAGAGCGAGATGAAGGCCCAGGAGCTCAGGGTGGAAGTGTCCCACTGTCCTCAGTCACTGAGCCCCGTCCACACTCTCATGCATCCAGATGGAGATTAAGCCAGTATGGCAAAACATTAACTATTTTATCTAGATTGTTGGTATATGGATGTTCATCATTCAATTCTTCCAACTTCCCTTGTATATTTTAAAATTTCATAATAAAAAGTTGGAAAATACCTAACTATGAGGCAAGCCTTGAAACTGGCAGAAAACAAAGCAGCGTGTGTGACAGAAGGCCTGTGTTGCTACAGCAGGTGCAGAAACCACATACAGTCTGTTACTTCTAAGAGGGGCAGACCGAAAAATATTGTCAAGGAGGGTTGAAATCCAGGTTTTCAATAGTGGGTAATGTGATCAGAAATGCACACATGCAGGAAAACGGGGAGTCTGGACAAAGGAAACAGTCTCCTGAGGCTACCATTGGGGCACCCATGTTGAAGATGAAATACTGAGTAGGACGGATGAAGGCTCTGACACCAAAGCTACTGAGCGCTAAACCAGACCAAAACCCAGCATGCTCTCTGTGTGTGGAAGAGTGGGCAGCCTGCTACGCAGAACTTCTCAAGCCTGAGCAACCCACGGATAACCCCTACAAACCCCTTGTACACCTGCAGCTCTGCCAGTCTGAGAGTCATGCTCTAACTTTGACAGTTTCTGGGCACCAGCACCACCAAGCACACCTTGGGTACTGAAATTGGGGAGCAGCATTACTGTTATAGGTTGGCTGCTAGATAATCCAGAATATCCTTATAGTGCTTTTTTAGGTCATAAAAGTAAAAAAAAAATTTAAAACAAAATTATCAGAGCCCCACGGATCCCCATAGACTTGAGTTCAAGTAATAGCCTATCTCTTCTCCAATGGACATGAGCTTGGTAGCAAGTTAAGTCCAAGAACACAGCTACCTTTGACTGAAGAAAGGTACTGCTCTTTGGTATACTTAAAAAGCTCTAACACTTGTCTCATTCTTTCTCCTCCACTTTTTTTTTTTCCTTATTCTTTTTTCTCCTCCACTTTTAACTGAGTAACAAGGTGAAGGGTGGGTGTCTGAACCAGCCACGTTGATCCTGGAGACTAGGGTGAGGTCAGGAGCTCACTCTGGAGGGAGAACAAATTCTCAGAAGGCAGATTGTGGCCTCTACTTTCAGGGGAGTGTTACAGCTCCTGCAAAGCCACTTTATCACCTGGAACTCTGAAGAGTGTTTCAGTTACGTGGTGACTTGGGTGAGATGACCCGATCCTATGCCCTGTAAGCACATCGACACGTCAACAGTCCTATGTTCACAATGTCAGCTAAGTGAGAACGGAGCTGAGTCGTCACAAGTCACTTAGCAGTCATCACAGATGCAGCTGAAGGGATTTGTGCTGACAAAGCGAGTTAGGCAGTATTTGATTTGGGACATATTTACTTTGGAAAATATGCAACAACAGCCCAGCACCAAAGTTCACATTGAAATTCCACTGGTGGCCTTGGTGTATTTTATCTCTGCAACAGTACTTCTCAGAAGCACAGAGGTAAGTTTGGTTTCTAACATTTCTGCCGATTAATCTGGTTGTGAAGTTTAGAGCTGGGTAACTGCTGCATTTCTCCATCAAACTACAGATTCAAAAGCTTTCTACACTAACTTAGAAACGCAAAAAAAATTTTAACTTACCTACTGTATAATTCTATCAGTTACATTATTGGGACAACTGATGACACTAGAATAGGAACTGTGGAATAGATTTATATATTGTATCAATGTTAAATTATTTGAATTCGATTAACTGTACTGTGGTTACATGTGAGAGTATCTTGTTCTTAGGCAGCTTTTCCTGAAGTATTAGTATAAGGGTTAGAGGGACATGACTTATGCAACCTATTCTCAAATGACTCAGAACAAAAGAAATAATATGTTTGTGTGTGTGTGTGTGTGTGTGTACACGCACCTCTATAAACATATTTGGAGAAAGAGAGAAAGTTGAAGCCAATTTCCAATATGTAAAAACCTGATGAATGTAAGTAAAGAGTATACAGGAGCTGTTCACTATATTATCCTTGTAACTTTTCTCCAAGTTTGAAATTATTTCAAAACAAAAATTTTTTTTAGAAACCTTCTCTCCTATCATATATGCTCTATTTGGGCCTGGAGACAAGAAGCCAGGAGGGGCCAAGGGAGCCAGGTGTTATGCTCTGACATACCACCAAAAAGTCCGACGCTGCTCCATGGAGTTAACAGGAGAAGGCATCATGTGAAATCCCCATAAAAACAAACTTTTGAATGATTTTCCTTTTAAAGATATTGCTTCTCTTCCAAGGTGGTAATCTAGATTTAAATACAACTTAAGTAAAGTTTAAAAATGTCACATATAATTGTTGTTGTACTAAATAGCAAAACAATAGGAAGATTTACCTTTTGGAACCTTAATTTCTATCTATAGAAAATAGCAGTGATATATTCTCCTTCTTCTAACAAGGGAGTAATAAAAATTATTTTCATCGTAGGATGTAGGAACAGAGTATAAGATGCTTCCAGATATATGATCTGAATACCAGAATAAAAACATGAATGTTTTCACCCGTGGCTCCCTATCTGCTCTTGGACTCATTTTCCTCAACTCTTATTTACTCATGTTTTTTTAAATCTTATTTCCACCCAAGAGGGACACTTTTTTTTTTGAGGTACCAGGGCTGGGGATTGAACCCGGGATGTCGTATGGGGGAAGCTGGCACTCAACCACTGAACCACATCAGCTCCCCTGAGTTGGTTTTTCCTCATTTGTTTGCTTACTGTTTGTTTTGTTTTTTTGTTTTCAGGAGGCACCGGGAACTGAACCCGGGACCTTCCCATGTGGGAAGCAGGTGCTCAACTGCTTGAGCCACATCCACTCCCCCAAGAGGGATACTTTTAAGTGCAGCCTAGCAAGGAAACTTCCACCAGGTTGCTTCCTTTCTTTTCTAACTTTAAAAAACGTATTGTCATTAATACCCACACCCAAGTCTACTTAGGAATGAAGCCTTCTGCTATATGGCAGCCAGAAACGTAAGTGATGGTGTCACAAGTAGGGGCTGAGTGTGAGGCATTGCAGTGCTGTATTGAGAGGGAGGCTGGGAAAAGATAACAGATATTTTTTAAAATACAGAGTACATGACTTACTCTCTCAAAAACGTGTAATCCAAAAACCTCTCAGTGGTGATTAAAAAGAAGTCTGAGCTGACTATTTTAATAGCACTGTTGGGGGAAGGGGACCAGGTAGAAATCGATTGCCAAAATGCAGGCAGGTAGTAGGGGTGCTGCCCATCACGTGGTCCGTTAGCACAAGGGAGGGTCCTGGTGGTCCAAGGGACACAAGGGCTCAACACCCAAGGCTTGGGAGTCCAACCAACTTGGTTTGGATCCAGCCACTGCCACTCAGGAGCGATGTCAGGCTCAGTTTCCTGATGTGTCAGAGGGTGAGAGTAATGCTGTAGGGATTAAATTTAAGTTACATAGATAAAGCGTCTTGCACAGCGCTCAGCATCTGACAGAGACTCAGTCAATAGTCATTGCCATTATTAACACCAATAAAAGTGACAGCATTTCAAGCAGGGTATCTGTACCATTAGCCCCACTGCCAGGCCTAACAACTTCAAATGTTTGCTTAACAGGAGCCAGTAACCCTTATTTGGCCTAGCCTGGAAGCAGATATTCTGGCCCTCAAATATCTACCTAACAGGGAGAGATCATTTATTTAACAATGCCCAATTCTTTCCGGGGATCAGAAGCCACGTTGGGACTTGTACGCTACTTGCTGGGTCAATGTTATAAATGCCAACTGGGCAGAACATGGAGGCATCATCTGCCAGGGTAACTGCTCATCTACCCAGGAGAAGTTAATAATCTTGTAGCAAGCAAAAGCAGAGCAAAGCCATTTAGCATTCAAAACTGATTTGACAAGCCAACTCAAATCCCTCCTTGGAACAAGGCAGGGGATAAACAGATAAATACAGGCTTGCTGTAAAGTCAGAAAAACCTATTTTGCTGACTTAAACAAAGGGATAGGCTTTATTAAGAACTTTCTGGCTTTACTCTCACCCAGAAGTTATAAGTATGATGAGATTATTTCCAACCCCCTGTTATAAAAAGCAAAGTAGAAAAGATTTAGTTCTTCCCGAGGGCAGTGGGAGCCAACTGTCTAAGAGACACAAGGGAGAAAAAGCGTACCTACGGCTAAGAGGCTAACCCAGTAGCCACTGGGGACTGCCAGGGAAGAACGGCCACCAGCCACCTTGCGCTGGCCCCAGCACTATACTGTAGTACAGATGCGCCAAAGTGTATGCAAATAAACAACCCAGAATGACTGCACAGACTTTAAGTATCTTTAGAAAGCCTGGCACAGGACCTGTTCTTCAGTATCTACACCCCAAAGGTGGAGAAGTTTGGTCTCAGGGGCAGGGCTAAGTGCCTTTGCTGGGAAGTCCCCTCTCTGTGAGGAGGATACCAACCCTCATCAATAAATCCAAGAGCCCGCTTGAGCCTAACTTCCTTTGAGAAGCTTCCCTGGGCCCCTCAGGCCCCAGTCCCCAGTACACAGAGGCTAGGCAGTACCCCTGCTAGAGCTGTGGTAGTGTTACTAGGAAAACCCCCACTTCACTGCATGTCTCTCCCAACTGGCTCATTAGTTCCTCATGTGGGAGAGGACACGGCCTCTCAAGTGTCAACGTTGTCTGGAGCCAGGAGAACCTTAATGTTTCATGAACCCTGGGATTCTAGATGGTTAGGGTTTTGCAAATATTTAAAGCAGGGATTCTAATTTAGGAGTCAGAGATTCTCCAGGGAGGTGTTTGAAGCCCACACAAATTGTCAAGTACATGTTATCTTCATGAGGTTCTTTGAAAGTCCATACTACAAAAGGGCCCGTGTCTGCTCGAAGCTTCAGGGAACCTGCCGTGAGGTCCTGTGGCAGGCACTCAGCTGTGCCACCTCTCATTGTGTCGTGTGTTCCCTCCCACCCTGACAGCTCTAGCTCTGCCAACATGAACCTCCTGTTACAGTCACTTGTTGTGTCTCTCGTCATAACATCTGCCTGTGGTGGGAACCAAGGCCTTGTGGATCAGCTTGAAAAAGGAGAGAGGAATTCCAAGTCCGTGGGCACTGGCTGGGGAAAGGTAAGCAATGAAAATCTGAGCATGCCCCTTCTCCCTGCCGACTTCCACAAGGAAAACACGGTCACCAATGACTGGATGACAGAAGGGGAAGAAGACGACTACCTGGATCTGGACAAGATCCTCAGGGAGGATGATGACTACATTGACATCATCGACGCAGTCTCACCAATAGACTCAGAAGCAAGTGCCGGGAACATCCTCCAGCTCTTCCAAGGCAAGAGCCGGATCCAGCGTCTTAACATTCTCAATGCAAAGTTCGCTTTCAACCTTTACCGGGCGCTGAAGGACCGGGCCGACAATTCTGACAACATCTTCATAGCCCCTGTTGGCATTTCAACTGCAATGGGGATGATTTCCTTAGGCCTGAGGGGAGAAACCCATGATGAAGTGCACTCAATTCTGCACTTTCAAGACTTTGTTAATGCAAGCAGCAAGTATGAGATTGCAACAATTCATAACCTCTTCCGGAAGCTGACTCACCGCCTCTTCAGGAGGAATTTTGGGTACACGCTGCGGTCAGTCAATGACCTTTATATCCAGAAACAATTCCCAATCCTGGATGACTTCAAAACTAAAGTGAAAGAGTACTACTTTGCTGAGGCACAGTTGGCTAACTTCTCAGACCCTGCCTTCATCTCGAAAACGAACAACCACATTCTCAAGCTCACCAAGGGCCTCATAAAAGAAGCACTAGTCAACATAGACCCAGCTACTCAGATGATGATTCTAAACTGCATCTACTTTAAAGGTAAGAGAGAGCTATAAGTTTTCGGAAGCAAATTTGTGATATACTCTTTTAGTACATGGGTGGGATGAACATCAAGAATTGTATTCTAGTGTAATTTATGCAGGAGACTGAGACACAAGGTCACCTTATAGGTAGAGGAGTCAAGGAAGGTTGGGATCAGGTGACATGGAGCCCTGATTCCATGCTCTGAACTCGTTTAGTTTCCACCATAATCCTGTGAGGCATCACTATTATTAGCGTCCCCATTTTACAGATGAAGGCACCAGTTCACAGAGAAGTGAACAGATGCCCTAAGGACACACAATCTAGTAAAGGACAGGGCCACGACAAGACCCAGGCAGGCAGGCTCTAGCTTCTGAACTTTTAACCACTTTGCTAAATTGCAAGACATAAGGCTAAAATCATTTAGCATTTGGCCAGAATGGATTTGAGGTTTTTTATTTCCTTTCCCAATTATCAGTAGGCAGGAATATGGATAAAAGGCTAGAAATATGTCAGGAAACTGTCTGGCTTGAGAAACTGACAGTAACACCTAGGCCTTTTCAGGACAGTTCTGCACTAATGGGCAGTGGGAGTGGAGAAATAAAGGAATGTTTCTCAAGCAGCTAGACTGAGCCAGGCAACAGGGCACTTTTTAAGCAGGATACCTCCCACAGACGACCCCCGGAATCCTAGGAACAAATGGTTTGGATTTGTAAAAACCAGAACTTCTCTTTATTTAAAAATTTTTTTTTAATAATTAAAGATTTTATTTTCACATGTATACTGTGTTATTTCAGATTTCTAGTTTCCAAATAGAACCTCTCTTTAAAAACATCCTCACTGCGAAATAAGAACCCTTGTACACTGCTGGTGTGCCTGCTGTGGAAAATATTTTGGTGTTTCCTCAGAAAACTCAGTACAGAATTAGCATATAACCCGGCAATCCCGCTTCTTGGTATATACGCTGAAGAAACAAAAGCAGGGACTTAGACATTTGCACACCAGTGTTCACAGGAGCATTATTCACAATAGCCAAAAGGTGGAAGCAGCACAAGTGTCCCGATGAGTAGATAAACAAAATGTAGTACATCCACACAATGGAATATTATTCAGCCATAAAAAGAAATAAAATGCTGGTACATGTTACAACATGTATGAAGCTTGAAGACTTCATCCTGAATGAAATAAGCCAGACACAAAAGGACAAATAGTGTACAATTTCTCTTATATGAAAATACTTAGAATAAGCAAATTCAGAGAAACAGAATGCAGAAAAGTGGTTACCAGAGGCTGTGGGGGTGCAGAATGGGAGTTATTGCTTAATGGGTATGAATTTCTGTTCAGGATGATGAAAATGTTCTGGAATTAGATAGTGGTGAAAGTAATACAACATTGTCAATATAACTACATTGTCAATATTATTAATGTCACAGAATTGTCACTTAAAATGGTTAAAATGATTTTTATATTATATATATTTTACCACAATAAAAAAATTGAAGAGAGTGGCTTAAGAGATACAGCAATCAAAAAAAAAAAAGAAAAGCCCTCACTGGGACCTGAACCAGAAGAATCTCTACTTCACTCCACAAGCCTAGGGAGACACAAGAAAGGGATCATCAGAACTAGTCATGGCAATATAGAACCACACAACATCTTCTCTTTGTCACCAATAACTCCAGTACCAGTATAGTCAGTCCCTAAGGCCTCAGGGGACCAACCATTTCTGGGATAGTGAGCTACAGCTACTGTTTTACAGCAGCACAGGGATGTAGAGGACAGAAACCTCTCACTGGCGTCTGCCTTTGGGAAGTGGGCTCAGAGCCCCTCTCAACTGGCAAGTACACCTGTACTGTGCCCAAATCTCTGCAAAGCAGGCATTCTGCCAGATGGGAAACAGAGGGCAGAAGAAGCCAAGACCACAGGTTTGGCATCGAGTGGTGAGATCTGAATCCAGAATTTCTCACCCCAAGCTCTAGGCACAATGCCTGCTTCTTGGTGGGTAGAATCATAGGGTGAGGTTCTAACAGGCTTGTGACACATGCACACTCTAAAAAGACAAATAAAATATCCTTTTTATCACCAGTTATAAGTGCAAGTTTTGGAACTGAGCAAATCTGGTTTCTCCACTTTTTATCTGTGTGAGCTTGTGCAAGGCATTTGACTCTATGACTTGGTTTCCTCATCCTTATCATGGAGATAACACCTGCTCAGAGGGAACTGTGGTGACTATGAGAGAATGATGCAATGCTTGACCTAGGGCATGGCCTCTGGTGCTAGCTCAATGAACTCAAAGGAGTAAAATCGTATTATAATATGATATTAATTACATATAGTATTCTACTTACATTTATCTTTTTTTTTTTTTTTTAAAGATTTTATTTATTTATCCATTCATCCCCCCCTTGCTGCTTGCGCTCGCTGGGTCAGCTAACCACGCCGTGCGGGCGGGCCTGCCCCCACCAGGAGGCTCCGGGAACGAAACCTGGGGCCTCCCACATGGCAAACGGGAGCCCCACTGATTGAGCCACAGCCGCTTCCCCATTTATCTTAATTATATGAGCAATTCATCTATGTTTAGGGATGATTTTTGAACATGCAAGCAGAAAGCAAGTGGAAGACAGACCAACTGGTCTGACAGGTGCCCCCAGAAGCATCCAAGAACCTCTGCTTTAGCCCTGGCTGGATGAGGGGCAGGCAGAGGAGATCAGCAAGCCATGGCTGCTGGCAAGGGCCTGGAGAAATGCTCCATTTATCAGTTCCTGAACATAGTAACTAGTGCCTCACCAGAGGGTAAAAAACGCCAAATACATGTTCTCCCATCATATTGAAAAGATCATTTGATTTAGCGGTGGGAATCGGAAGGGATCAATTGCTGGAAACAATCTTTCATGGATGCTTATCAAAGGAGAATTGAGTCTAGAAACGTAATTTTAATTTCTAGCTCCCAAATCTATTACTAATTTGATTAGAATTTCAAATGTTATAATCAGTTTAAAATCCACAATAAAAATAAGAGGTTAAGCCTCAGGAGGAATCCAGAGGAAAGAATCTCACAAAACATGGTAGAGCAGTGATTCGCACCTGGAAAAATTTGTGGTTGTCACAACTTGGGGGGCTTGGGCATAGTGCTACTGGCATTTGGTGGGTAGAGGCCTGGGATGCTAATAAACATCCTACACTGCACAGGACAGCCCCCACAAGAGTGAACTATCCAGTCCCAGTGTCAACTGCACTGTTGTTGAGAAACATCAGCTGGAGGCAGAGAGTCAGGGGGAAAGAAGCTATAGACAAGTGGCTCAAAGCCATCTGGATATTTAAACCTCCTCCCAAGGAACCACCTGCTCATCTCCTACCAGTTGCTCTACCCACCAGCTGGAAACTCTGAACAAGTGACTTCACTTTTTGGTCCCTGTTTCATCCCCTGTAAAGTGAGGATGACAATAAAAAAGCACCTGCCTCAATCTCATTGTCGGGAGGACAAAATGCAATAATCCAGGAAAGGTGCTTAGGAGAGATCCTGACACATTGCCAGATAGCAGCTGTTGATCACCTACCTTTGTAATTCACTAGCATCTTAAACGTGGTTTTCTGAGCTGAAATAGGTATTTACTCATTCCTGGATACACAGCACTGCTTCCAAATGCAAAGTAAAGATCTTGGCAGCAAGTTTAGCCCATGTGTTCTGCTGGTCAGTACAATCCGTGTGATGGAAGAAAACCTCCACAACAGAGTGGAGATGAGCACAAAGCTCCTCGTTTCACAGGCCCAGGCAAGTTAAGTGTCTTGCCAGGGTCAAGCAACTATAGTTAGTGTCAGAATCTCATCAAGAACTCATTCCTGTTTATTTAACCTCTCTGCCTTCTCATGCCTTCTGTGAGAAGGTTGGCATTCTGACCTTCTTAGAATCCTTTAAATCCATGATTCTGAGTGTGGGCCCTGGTTACACTTGGAACCTATTAGAAATACATTCTTGGCCCTGCCCCAGGTCTTTGGGATCAGACTCTGGGGATCAGGCCCTGAAGTTTGCTTTTGAACAAGTCCCTCCAGGGAATTCTGATGATGCTCAAGAGTGAAAACCTATGGTCTAAAATACTGTTTTGTTCCTGTCAAATTCATAGGCTCCTGGGTGAATAAATTCCCAGTAGAGAGGACATACAACCAAAACTTTCGGTTGAATGAGCGAGAGGTGGTCAAGGTTTCCATGATGCAGACCAAGGGGAAGTTCCTTGCGGCAAATGACCAGGAGCTGGACTGTGATGTCCTCCAGCTGGAGTATGTGGGGGGCATCAGCATGATGATTGTGGTCCCACACAAGCTGTCTGGCATGAAGACCCTTGAAACACAGCTGACGCCCCAGGTGGTGGAGAGATGGCAAAAAAGCATGACAAACAGGTATGTTGTGTGTTTGTTCTTTTGGGGGTTGGGGGTGTCCAGGAATACTGGAACTTTAATTTTAAGAAAAAGGGAGAAGTATGCAAAAATACCCAGAAATTGCCATCAATACTGGGCCGGTCTCTGTTAATTTAGCCCAAATGTCTTGCTTATTGAGAGATGATCAGAGAGCCGTTTATGAGAAACACACCTGTTCTCTATGATGACATTTTCAAAAGTTAGGGACAAGTGACTTTTTAGAGCACTTCTGGAAATAATCTGGGCTCTGCCACACACTTGCTTTGTGGCTTTGAGCCCTAGCCTTGTCACCTGTAAGATGAGGGTAATCCCATTACTTCCCAGGATTGTTCTGATTAACAGTAAAAGAACCTCACAGTGCCTGGAACGTAGATGCTGTTCAACAGAGATTAGCTCTTTCTTTCTCTGAGAAATCCCAAGGTTCTCTTAACTCACGAAAGATATGTCATTCATAATTTTCCTCTAGTTAAAACTACAGGTTTTAAAATATATCCTAAGATTATTGCTGGATCATGGCAGAAAGGATGGGGAAGTCAAGTCCTCTTCCTGTTTCACTGGATCTTGGTTAGACCCATAAGAAGAAGTCAATTCTGGTTTGGGTCTCCTTACATAATAAGAACAGAAATGCAGCAAACAATGGAGATTCTGAGAGGAAGGCTTGCCCGGGCAGCCAATTAGTAGCAAAGCTCTGTTGATTCTTCCTTTAAAATGTCCCTTCTGTGACCACCAGATGAGTGTTCCCAAGACACTGCTATGATGGCTTTCCATGGCCTCTTGGCCTGGCACGCAGACACCAGTCCCCGTCAGCCTGGGCTATTCCTACCCCCTGCTCTCGCTGCTACTGCCACCTTCCAAACCTTTGGCATTTGGTCAAGGCCGTGGGAAGATTCCTCTTGGAAGTCTCCAGTAGCTGAGATCTGTTCTAGTCACTCTGGTCTTTTTGTTTGTTAGTTTGTTTTGAGATACTGGGGCCAGGGATTGAACCTGGGACCTTGTATGTGGGAAGCCAGCACTTAACCACTAAGCTATATTGGCTCCCCCAAGCTGGTTTCCTCGTTTGTTTTTGTTTTTAGGAGGTACCTGGGGATCAAACCTGGGACCTCATACATGGGAAGCAGGTGCTCAACCAATGAGCTACAGCCACTCCCCGAGTCATTCAGATCTTAACGTACTGTCTTTGCTGTTCACTGCTTCACATGTGTGAAAGCAGCCTCCTGAGAATGGCAACTACAACTCAAATCTCTTTATCACTCTCCAAAGTGCTAAGTCAATTAATCAATTAATCAGTAGCCGCATGGACCATTCTGTCAATTAAGGACTAGACAGAGAGCTGAGGCCAAGACTGAGACTGTTTTGCACTGTTCGACTGACAAAGGGTTTTTATTAAGTACGCTGATTAGATATTCAGCTCCTTACTTAACAAAATAAGAAAAGTCTGACATCGGAGAACCAAACCAGAGAATGATTTCAGATATCTTCTCAGACCATGAACTCTATATAATCCAGTAAAAGTTCTGCCATTGACCCTGAAGGTAGGAACCGAATCACACAGTGTCAAGGAAATGACCACACAACTATAAACACGTTAAATTTTAAGTAACTAGAATTACAATGGGATGATCTTTCCAAAACCCTCAAGTGGTGGTACCAGAATACACTGAGTTTTAATAAGTGCCGTGTCAATTCTGTGGTAAAAGAAACCCAGAAGGGTACAGGTTATGAACATTTAAAAGGAAAAACATGATTTTTTTGGTAACTTGTGAAGCTACATTTGACAATAAAACTGGGGTTTCTTCCTTATCTAATCAGAACAAGAGAGGTGTTTCTGCCTAAATTCAAGCTGGAGAAGAATTACAATCTGGTGGAGGCTCTTAAATCAATGGGGATTACAGCATTGTTTGACGGAAATGGTGACATGTCAGCCATCTCGCCCCAGAAGGTTGCCATCAACCTGGTAATCTCTCCCTCATCTGCCATTGCCCCCCACCCTAGCTCTGCCCCACTTCAGGTCTGCTCCCAGCCCGCCCATGCCCCAGGCCAGTAGGGGGGTGAGTCTTGCTCTTGCTGAGTATGGCTATTGTGCAGGAATGAGAGCAGGCTCAGGTCCACAGGGGCCAGGCAGGGGCCACTGCATTTGCCTGGGAAGGCCAAGGCTACATGTGCAATGGGCAGGGCAGGCACAGGGAGCGGCCTCGGAGCAAGCCCTGGGCCAGGGACCATGGAGTGGGAGGAGACGCACATGCTGCTGAAATGTGACAGCACTGCTAAATGCATTCAGTGAAACAGCACAGCTCACTCGCTTCCCTTATGCCATCCATCACAGGCATCCAGCCCCAAGAACGCAGCAGATGAGGTCCCTGCCCTCCTCACAGAAGTGCACCCCAGGGTGTGGGCATGAGATGGGGGGTAGTGATGAATATGCCATCCTGGCTCCACAGGCCTCTCTTTCTGTGGGTGTTGCCCAGAGTGCATATGATGCTAGAGTTTGAGGGTGAGGTTCTTTACAAGACATGACCTCTTTGTACAATTATGGTTCTTGACAAGTGAGGAAAGGTATTTTCGAAGGTAATTTTGATCAGTTGTCTCTGCACGTTCTTTGAATGAAATGAGACTATCCTTTCTGTGTGCCAGCCTACACACTGACAACTCCTCCTTCCATTTTGAAACAGTTCAAGCACCAAGGCACCATCACGGTAAATGAAGAGGGCACCCAGGCTGCAGCTGTGACCACGGTGGGCTTCATGCCACTTTCCACCCAAGTCCGATTTGTCGTCGACCGCCCTTTCCTGTTTCTCATTTATGAGCAACGCACCAGCTGTCTGCTCTTCATGGGGAGAGTTGCCAACCCCCTAAAGTCTTAAGGGAGGAGGCCTGGGCACTCTGTAATTCTGCTTCACTTATAACAAGAACAGATGTTTTGGCATCATGACTTTTGAGATTTATGCTACCAATACGAAACTAAGGGAAAAATGAGAGAAGAAATCTGTTAACCCTTGAAAAACACGTTGGAATCAATTCTAAGTGGTAAACAATGGCATAAGTTCACAGAAGTTCACTTAATTTAGGCATGTTAGGTGTGACCTAGCGAACAAGGTATAGACAAGTCTCACTACCTGCCTCTTCAGAGCAAACTGCCCCTCTGAACCCCACCCTTGCACACCTGTTTCTCTCACTCAAAGCCTTTCTCAAACCCAGCTCCTTGAAACACAGATTGCAGAAAATGAGTTACATGATAGTTTCTCAGACCTCCCAAGGATGGTAAACAACTGGCACCATTCCCAATATGCAGGAGAGAGGTGACCTCATGACATACACAGATTTTAATTCTCTCGAGGCCATCTATACCTCCTCCCATTCCCTCACTGCCACCAGAGGACAGTGTGTCTACATGGCCATGTTTCCCACCCTAGAGATAAATGAATAAAGCCACTTTGTGTATCTGCGATGATTCTTTCTCTTTTTAAAACAAGTAACTAACAAAGGCCAAATGCAAAACAACTGAAATCCACATGAATGATAAAGGCAAAAATTAGCTGACTAATGTGCATATTTTCAGAATCAGAACATACTGTGTTTTGCTGAGTCCTGGGTGCAGTGCTGTGGTGGATGGGGTTTCAGAATCTGCCTGAGAAAGCACTTGAGGCCAGACCATGCTGGGACTATGCGAACGGGCCAGATTCATGCCATGCTCTGTGCGTGAGCAGCCTTTGCCTGGAGCATAAGCTGAGGTGGTCAGCCCTGGGACGTAGTGAGACCCTTAGATACTGTATTGCCATCTGGTTTAGCTGAGGAAGGTGGTGTCTGAGGAAGAGGTTTCTGATCAGCAGTAATGGGGACTGCAGGCACAGGCTTGGTGCAAGTGTGCCAAGCCTAACTGCCACGGCCCTACAGGAGGGTTTTCATTTCCCCCATTTTGCAGATGAGGGAAACGAGGTTTGGAAAGATTCCGAAACTAGCCGGGCTGCCATTGCAGTGAGTGGTGGTGCCAGGGTTCCGGGGCAGGTTGGCCCAACCCAGTGTCCATGCTCCCATCCCTGAATGCTTCCGACCTGATGATACCAATACTAGTAGCAGGAGCAGCAAGGCAGAGAGCTGAGTGCTTACTGATGCCACGGCAGGTACTGTGAAGTGAGCCCACGGAATGTCTTGCCAAGTTCTCACAAGACCCTGTGAGGGAGGTGCTGCTGTCACCCCTTTCTCCCAGCTGACAAAATAGTCGAAGCTCTCAGAGGAAGAGGGTTTGCCCCAGGACCCAGACTCAGCTTGTGATGAGGCCTGGATTCTAGCTTGGGCCAGTGGAACCTGGAGCCCACCCTCTTAGCCTCATCCCTTCTCCATTCCTACATCAGGGCCTCTGTCCCAGGCCTCTGCTGAGATGAGATGACCAGCCTGAGGTTGAGGCTGGCTATTCCCCATCACACCCTCCTGAGCTCTTGGTGAAACCTGATGCTGCTGATAACTCACGCCTTGAATCGTCTCTCTAATTCACTTCAAGAACGTTCTTCTTTCCTCGTGCTTTTCCTATCCTGTATTTGTAAACACACATTCTCATCTGGCTGCTGGTTTTGTTCCTCCTCCTTCTATTCCTAACTGTTCTGTCTTTGGCTCTTTGCAATGGTCTTGCTTCTGGTGTCACTTAGCCCTCCTCCCTAGCCAGCCTGGGTCCTCCATGGGCATTTCAAATGCACTCCAATCTCCAGGCTTCTGTTCATTTATATCCAGGCAGAAGGCCCCTGGATCCTTCACAAAGGTGATGGACAAAGATCTTGTTACTCTAAGCACAGAGGTGCCTCAAGGGCCATGTGATCCAGCCTCTAGGTTCCCAAGGTCACTCTGATAAGGGAACAGCAGCAGGAGTACCAAAACCCAGGCTTCCTGCCTGGAACCCACTAGTCATTCCACCAAACTAATTCAAGACTCTTTATCATCAAAAGACCAAAAACAGAGTATATTTTTGTTTTTCTTGGGGAGGAGGGACAGGAAGTAAAACAACACATTAAAAAAGTTTGAAATGAGAGTCTCCCAAAAGGTCCAAGGGGTAACCATAAAGCAAATATAAGAACTCATGAGCTCTGTGTTCTTTGTTGAGCAATGAAATCAAATATTTGTTTCCTCCCCTACAATATAACCATTAACTTTTGTTAAAAATACAGTAATTCTTCCCTTCACGTAAAAGGTCACAGCAGCGAGGAAACAAGTCCTGAAGTCAGTCCATCTAATCTCTCTCAGGTAACAGACTAGCCCTAGCTACGCCATGGTGACCCTGTGCTGGCTCTTTGCAGGGTCCTCTCCGTCATCCCAGGAAACCTGCTGGGTGAGTATCACCTCCGCTCCAAAGGAAAAGACACAAGGGATGGAGAGGCCGGGGTACTCACATGGGTCCCACACACAGCACCAGGACTCAAAGCCCAGCTTGGGCAGTTCCGAGTGCTCTCAACCATACCAACGGATGCGCCCCCCAAAGTGGAAAGTGCCCTCTAGAGATTTTCTCTATGCATTTACTAAACTCTAAATGACAACCACTAGACATGTTTGAAAGCTCCCAAACATCACAGAACTCACTGACTGAGGATTACCCCAAACGTCGCCCTCTTCATCCTAAAGCCTGCCCTCCTGTGGAGCCTGCCACTGGCCAGGTCCCTTGCAACCATGGAATCTGAGGCCCTCACCGTTCCCTCCAGGTCCAACAAGAGCTGCACATACACTGGCACTTCTAAGGCACAACCATACACTAGTCAATATTAACTATGAAGTGAAAAAAATTTTTTTTCAAATTAGCCACTGGGGGTGTCAATGACAAATACCATTGTAGAGAGCCCTGGCACTCCTCAAGTCATCATAGGGCTGTGTGTGTATACCTGATTGCAGAGACAAAGGTGGTCAGATCCCCAGGGGACTCACAAAAGCCACGTGGCAGTAGTTCTACACCATCACACGGCAGGCCCCACCACCTCAAGGCCACTCACACACCTTCCAACCCATTCATGAAGACAGACGTAGGAGGGGGAGCAAGCAGATTGCTCCCTCCTCCTGATCGCCCACCTCACTGGGGGAAGGGAAAGGAGAGAAAAGGATAGCATGTGGGCAGGAGGAAGGTGTTCTAGAAACAAGATGTTCCATACAACACGATATGTGATGTTTGACTATTAAACATAAATAATGAACCAGGCAGTAACTCTCTTCCATCCATCTTAGCCAGATCAAATTGGACTCCCTAAAGATCCCCAAATTCAAACTAATAATGAACACTCCAATGGTGTAAGTGTAAAATCTGCTTTGCTGAGATGGGAAGCGGTGCCTTTCTGTACAAGCGATGCCACCTGCTTGCCTGTGTCTGGGCCTGAGTCTCCCCTGCATCTCTGCCATGGGGTGAGTCTCACGTGGCCCTTCCACAGTCACCCTCTGGTGTCCCATGCGAAGCGACACACCTGTAAATGCTGAGGCCTGAACTACTGGGGGTGAGGTGGTGAGGAATTGGAAAGCTGAAGTGAATGGGCTAAGTAGAAGACAGTGAGCAACAGATGAAAACAAATGCTACAACACAGGGGTCCTGGGCTTAGGACTGAAGAGTGAACAACTTCTATAAAGATCATGTGGGAAGAAATGGAAACAGGCTGACAACTGCACACAACAGAAGAGGGCTCTCTAACACTGTGGCTGGAGGCAGAGCCTGGCCCAGGAGCAGTGTTGCACCGTAGTGGATGGGGCTGGCCCCCAAAGTCTGACCGGCCATGCCCTGCCAACAACGCCCCCAGAGGAGATGGAGAGCTGCAGCAAGTGGGCCAACAAGCAGAGGAGGGCGGGAGTAGGGCACCAGCCCCAGCATTCACCAGATCCCGGGGCCTGAGAACCGGGGGATGAATGCAGAAGGCGGACAGCAACCCTGGGCACCACATGAAAAGGGGACCAGAACATGTTCTTTGGCCAGTCAGCGAGGAGGTTCGGGGAGGGTGCTGACATGGGGAGTGGCACAGTGTGGCCACAGCAGGCACATGCCTATGGGGCTGCCACAGAAAAGCTGGTGGGGGCTGATAAACAGCTACTTCTACACAATCACTGGAGCATCAAAACAGCATTTTCCTATGGAATTTTCTGGGTGTCAGTAGGGAACAGTCATATTTGAGCACAGGATTTGGAGCTTTAAGCCACATGTCAGTGAATACTCACCACTGCTATCACAGGAATGAGTACTCCCAAGTTCCCTGCACTGCTCGAAGCCTAGAAAAGGACACAATCGTCATCACTGAAGAACATGTGTTTCTTTTATTTAAAAACAAAAAAACACAACTAAGTATTATGCAGAGCTAGAATTCCTTAATCTACAAGAAAGGAGGATACATACATAGATACATGTATAAAGGTGTTCATCCAGCTGAATTTTTATAGTAAAAAAAATGGAAACAATGTCCAAAAGTAGGACAATTATGAGCCATCATGACATTTCTGAACAATTAAATACCATTAAGCTGTTAAAAAGATATGTTTCTGAAAAACAGTCACCTTACAAAGTGCCCACAGGAAATGTTCAATTAAAAAAATAAAAAATAAAAAATGAGGGGGTGTATGTGGTTCAAGTGGTTGAGCATCCATCTCCCACACGGGAGGTCCTAGGTTCAGTTCCTAGTGTCTCCTAAAAAAAAAAACAAATAAGCAAAACAAATGAAAAAGCCAACTCAAGGAAGCTGATGTGGCTCAGTGGTTAAGTGCTAGCTTCCTACAAACGAGGTCCGGGGTTTAATCCCTGGCTCCCGGTACCTCAAAAAAATAAAATTAAATTAAAAAAAAAAAAAAATCAAGATTTAAAAGAGTATGCCATGGTATGATCCCAATTACATAAAATATATATGCATAAAAATATCTAGGGGGAAATTTGTGAAACAATGGTTGTATCCGGGTAGAGAGATTGTGGATGATTTTTACTTTATTTTTCATAGGTTTCTGTATCTTTTCTACCATAAACATACTTTCTTTAAAGTTGGTGAAACACTTGGAAGGTAGGCTTCCTGGCTAGACATGAAAACCTGTTTGACCCACAACGTGGCTGATCCATGAACATAAGAGAATGGGCAAAGATCCAGAGCAGGCTTCTCAGCATCTCAACTGCTGCTCCAGTGGGAAAACGGGGGTGTGGGTTGCTTGCCAAGGCCACAAGTCTGCCCAGAAGTGGAAACAGAATTCCCACCAGCCACCTCAGTGGAGTCTTGCTCCAAAGCCCTGCCTACTCCACTCTGGGGAAGGCTTAGGGCCCTGCCGAGGACTGAAACGATTCACGTTCCTTCGTTTAATTTATAACCACTGCCCCTATGCTCTTCAACAGGATGGCGACTTGCCAGGCCCTCTCACCATCCCTCCAAGCTCCCATACTCTCAGAGACCTGATCTGGCAGGGTGCGGGGCTGAACGACAGTAGTTGTTAAGGAAACACTTGCTTATTCACTGCTTGTTGGGAAAGAGGAACTACTCTTCAAAGAATACAGTTCCCAAAGGATAGCAATGGGCCCCCAGTGCTCCCAAGGCACAGCGTCAGCCGCAGTCGGACAATGAGACATTCATCCTGAGCATCTTGAGGCTGTTAATGTGTAGTGAGAGTAGGCAGGGGTGAGCAGCCTTGAGGTCGAAGGATGCATTCTTGCTGGCATGGGGCAGAACTCCCCAGGAGAGAAGGAAAACGGCCCCGGAAATGCTCCAGAGACAGTTGGAGCACCCCCTTTCTCAGGTGCCAAGCGCCTCTTGAGCCGTCAAGAAGGCCCTCCTCATCCTGAGGCTTGCTGGAACATGGATGCACTTCTCCCCCACTTCGGGAATGGTGCTAAGCTGTGGCCATCCTCGGGAGGATTGAGAAATGTCATGCAAGTTAGACACAACACATTTTTGGGAGGACCCAGCCAAGGAAGGCTGGATTTGAGCATTCTGCACATCTGTCAAGGGTCTTAAGACCCTTTTTGGCACCAGCCCAGGGCACAAATGGTTCCTTCCTTTGGATTTCAATTTAGATGTCACCTCCTCAGAAAGGCATCATCACCAGCCCCTCACAGTGCCCTGTTCTATTCCCACTGTCTCCTATCACTAAACACTAGGAGTAGGGGTCTCCTCTCTCCTGCTCACAGGTCTCCTGGAATGCAGCCATATCCCTTCATGTACATCTAGCCTGTGGCTGCTTCTCCCTACCACTGCAAAGTGGGGTGGTTGCAACAGAGACCTAGGGCCTGCAAAGCCTGAAACACTTACAGTCTGGCCCTTTACAGAAAAAGCGTGCTGACCCCTGACCTAGGACAGTCCCTGGCAACACAGTAAGTGAACAATGACTGCCGGAGGGAGGGGAGAGGAGTAGAGGGGGGAAGGGACAAAGGGAAGAAAAGACAAAGGACGAGAAAGGTGGTGAAAAAGGAGAAACTGGTGCCCATGTGACCCGTACAAAGGGAGATGATGGGGTAAGAAATTTAACCTGCCTTGACCTCCCCCCGCCCCCTCAATCTGTCTATTTGGGGATTCAAGGCATGACATTTTGTATGTCCCTGTGGGCCTATCTCCCTTGGACAGCCTGGGATTGGTCAAATCTGGCCTTCTCATGCTGTCACTGTGTCCCCTTGACGGGCTCAAGTCCACCCTGGGCACAGCCACCGGAACAGGCTACATCATGGCTGAGGCAGAGAGAGAGAGGAGTCCAGGAGGAAGTTGCCCACCCTTACCTCCTGCTGGCACCCCTGAAAAGGAAAGAAGCCTCCCTTTCCTCCTGCCCTCGGCCTACCTTTAGGGCGGGCCCCTTCTCGCTGGCCCTCTCGCTGGCCCGCTTGCCTTCCAGCCCCAGCTGCACAAACAGCTCCAGCAGGTTCATGAGCAGCTCATCCACCAGGTGCTCGTCCCGGATGTTGGCCGCGATGTTGGCCAGAGCGTTGATAACCGCCAGGGAGCAGTGCCTGAGGGAGGGGCGTCGCAGGGTGAGGTTGCAGCCCCACCACACCTCAATGCTTTCCTCACCCTCCACTGGCTTCCAGTCCCTTCTCTGCTTCTGCCAAGGCAGCCCCCTAAATATGCTGGACTGTCCTCCCTGCCCTGCACCCAGGCAACAGCAACAGCTCTGGGGGTCTGCTAGCCCCACCCTGCCCACTCTCCTGCTGCACCACAGGGCGGGGGCCAGCCCAAGCCTCCTTTGGCACCTAACCTCTCACAGAACATACAAACTCACGGATATGAGGCCGCTCCCCAACATGCTACCCGACATTCTCAAAATCACCTGCTGCTCTTTACTTCTCAGCACACGGAGCTGTTTCTCCTTTCTGTGCCTCTTCATACACTGTTTCTTTGAGGAGCCATCCTCCTGGGGATGCCCACTCCCTCTGAAGGGGCAGGGGGTGCAGAGGGTACAAAGGAGAACACTGAGCCGGACTCCCCCAGGAAGGGTGGGGGATTCAAAGGGTACAAAGGGGAGCTCTTGCGCCGGCTGCCCAGCTGACCCCCAGCCAGCACCTCTCTGGGCCTCAGGATGTCTTGAGGACTAGAGAAGGCAGGGCAGGAAAGCATCTGGGAGGGTGCCAAGCGCCGCCTCTGCAGTAGCAGTTATTAAAGCCCTTTGTGTGACACCTCTCCTGACCCCAGGCAGTATGGACTACCTGTCCTTCGTGCTCACATTCTAGTTGCCCACATGGCTTTTCTAACCCAGGAATCATACTGCATCGTTGCCCACTGTATGTGCTCCCCAGGGACTATGTTTTTCTGTACTCCAGCACCAACGCAGGGCCAGGCACTCAGCAGACCTTCTAAAAAAGGAGCAAATGGGTCCAAGAAGTGACAAACAACAAAGGTAACAGGAGCCCAAAGCACTGCTACAAGCCCAAGGTCCCCGTGGGCTGCTCACCCTGCTAGAGGGGCCTGCAGGCACAGCCTCCAGCCCAGCATTGTTGCTGACACCACCGCCCAGAAATGGCAAGAACCCAAACATCAAGTGAGACTGTTTCTTGGGGAGGGGAAGCTCAGCTGAGCAACTGGTGTGAAGACTAGACTTCCATCTGAGAGCCCTCAGATTTTTAAAAGACCAAAACAAAATGATTTGACAAGTGCCACATGTCAAACAGACTTCAAGTTCAACACCGCTGAATTCAGCATGCTCTTTTGAGAGAGCTGGTGTCAGAGGCTCTGAGGAGGAGCAGGGCTGAAGGGAGGAGGGCTGGCCACAATAGGCAGGGCAGTGAGGGGGCTCAGGCTCAAGCTCCAAGCAGCCAGGCAGCTGGCTAAACACGGGGCACATTGATATGCCCAAGACATTCTAGTCCTGTGCCTCAGCCAACAGGGAGTCTTATGCATAAAAGAGGAAACTTTCAGCACTGCCACCCACGCCCGCTGGCATCTCAGGAACTCTGCTCCATGCACCAAGATGCTCATCCAAGATCTGACTGAACTTTCCTAGGGGCCTGGTGCTCCTCAGAGTCAGGTCTTGTTCACTCACATAAGAGCACAAAATCAAACTATCCAGAGAGGCTAATGAAAGGAAAAGTGGTCTCTGCCTGAGACTGCCATCTCCTCAGGACCTCCTCATGCAGAAGGCTGTGCCGCATCCATATCAGCCTCTTGACAAAGGATGCCATGAGCAGGAGAGCTGTCAGAGAACAACTTTGCATGAAGCCAAGGTGCTCTGTAAGTTTGGAATGTTAAAATGACCCTGAAGGCGGTGGGAACCCCTGCACTGGTAGGTAGATAATGGGGGTGGGCTGGGTTTGGGCCACATTGCCCTGGGCCTCAAGTGGCCTCACCATAAGCAAAGGAATTTTCTAGATGTGATAAAATGTCTTTGCGAAAAACAGGCACTAAAAGAAAAGCCCCTGGTTTAGAAGTGAACGTGTAGGGAAGTGGCTGTGGCTCAGTCGGTGGGGCTCCCGTTTACCATATGGAACTTAACGGTCCCCTTGAGGCCTTATTATATCTCATGAGACACGTACACGTTCACTTCTTTTTTTTTTTTTTTTTTTTTTAAGATTTTATTTATTTATTCATTTACCCCCCTGTTGCTGCTCGTGCTCGCCGGGCCAGCCAACCACGCCGTGCGGGCGGGCTTGCCTTCACCAGGAGGCCCCGGGAACCGAACCCGGGGCCTCCCATATGGTAAACGGGAGCCCCACTGATTGAGCCACAGCCGCCTCCCCAAGAGTCTTTTACAGTAGAGGTACACTCACATCTGAACATCCGAGGGCCTGGGAAGGTCTCAGCACACTTCCCTTGTGAATGCCAAGGGTCTAGTGCTCAAAATGCAATTCCTCATTCCTAGGCATTTCCTAGATGGATTTTGCTTTTACCCCTCAATTTATAGATGGCCTTAATTCATTATTGCCATCCATAAAGCTTTCGTCTGATGCCCAGCTGCTTCCCAATATTCCCTCCACCTTGGGGCTGTTATCAGCACTACCTTCCATTGAACGCTTGGGAAGCAATGTGTGGCCCGGACCATCGACCTGAGGTGGCCAGCCCCACGCAAACTCCAGACACGAAGTTGACATTGCCCACTCAACAACAGACACCTCGAGCCAGCCAGGCTGCTCGGCTCCTTCCGTGGGAGCTGGAGGCAGCCGGATTCTGCCACTTACATGTTATGTAGCCTTGAGTAAACAGCTAAGTCTCTAAGCCTCAGTTTCTTCCTAAGTAAAACAAGGATAGCAATTCCCTCTCCATAGGGTTGTGGCAGGAATTAAATGCTCTGAATGATGCATTCAGCACCAGGTCTAGCACCCAGGAATCATGAAGCAAGTGAGAGCCATGATCAAAAGGCACTCCTTACAGGAAGATAAATGCCTGCAAGGTGAGGGCAAACAAATGGCAATGTGTGCTTCCACTGGCAAGGATGAGGACGATCATTCTGGATGGCCGTGTCAGAAAAGGCTTTAGGGAGAAGGAGGCTATTTGAGCTGGAAGTTAGAGAGTTGGCAGACATGAAGAATGGGAACCCTGCACACAAGAAGGGAAAGAAAGGCAAGACAGAGGAGAGGGTCCAAAGGAAAATGGCAGGAGCAAAAACAGAGAGGCAGGAATTGTGAGGGCTCAGGGAGTGCAAGAGACACTGGCCCTCAGAGCAAGGAAGAGATGTGGGGAAGAGGCACTGGCTGTATGTTAGTTTTGCTGCAGAGACCAGGATGAGATAGGAAGGAGAGGAAGCCTGGCCTCCTCACCCAGGTCAGGCAGTCATCAGGCCGTTAGGCATCCCGGGCTCACAATGGTGGCAGGGAGAAGGCAGAAGGCACGTCAACAATAAAAAATAAAAAAATACCTTCAATAGTCAGCATTGGAGGCGTATATTATGCCAGACACTATTTTAAACATTTTAGAGATGTTATCTACTGAACCCACCCAACTGGAGAGAGGTACCCTTGTGAGATCCTCCAAGCATGGATAAATATGTCCCTGTCTCCAAGGCATTCCCAGGTCAGGGCAAGGAACAGACAAGGAAGCATATCTACCTCAGCTGGCCAGGAAAAGCGGTCAAACTTTATAAAAGCTGGAAAAACTCCCTACCTCCCAGGCAAAGGGACTGGCTATGTGAGCACAACACTGCTCTAGAACTGAAACCATCTGGGCATTAAAGGGGACGAATATGGGAATGCATGTGGCGTGGCTGACATGCCACAGAAAAGGGCAAGCCACCAGCAGGCAGAGCTGGCCATTCAGAAGGAGGCAGGAAGGCCTGAGTTCATGGGCACCGAGACCCAGCAGCCAGTTCCAGTGGTGCCACGTGCGTACTTTTCATTTCCTGCCTTGTCTGGACACATATTTGTAGCATATATTGCTTTTGTAAAAAGAAGAGGATATTGGAAAGCCTAATTCCCAAACCTTATGTTTTCAAAGGATGTTGAATGCTATCGTGGTCTAAAGTGAGGGTGAGGCCCAGATGAATGACCTGTAGCCGTGGTCCTTGTAGTCTTTCGTGGCTGAGTACACGACCGAGCTGGCCTTTACACTAATCTGCTGGAAGAGATTCCACACCTCCTGATAAATGTATTGCTGGAAAGAAACAAGGGACACCATTACCATGTTGTGATCATGTCCCCAAAATACCTCCTCAGAGCAAAGAGGAGGCTCCTCCTATCATCAGATCATAAGGGCCTAAAATACCTTCAAAGGCCTCTATTTCTAAAGCTCTAAGCAAACCTCAAATCAAATCCTGTTACATGTGACTAATGTTGACAAGAGATTAGTCGAAACCTCTTTTTTTCCCTTAGCACTCATGGAACCACTTACATTCTTCTCTTTAATTTGAAAAATCTCATTATTCCGTGTTAAGATCAAGATGAGCATATAACCTGTCTGCAGGGCACAATTAAACCTGTACTTTGACATGCTTCATGATCAAGAGTTTCATGAGGCTTCCAGGTGAGCGAGTTTCAGGGCCCTGGTCTCACAGCCAGAGGCTTTCCTTACATTTCCAGTGATGACCAGGCAGCCCAGCTGATCGATGATGAGCACGTCGAGGGAGGAGGGTGGCTGACAGAACTTCTGCTGCAGGATCTGCAGGATGGGCTCCATGACCTTTGGCGTATCCCTCAGAGCCACCGCGATGTGTCCCAGGGCCCGGATGGTGTGGTCGGGGATCAGGTGTGCATCTCTGCAAGAGTGAGAAGCAGATGCGCGTTAAGGACGGCCCTCCAGCATGCGGTGGAGACGCAGCTCTCAGGGAGCCCCTGAACTGTGCCAGCTCAGTTCCAGGCCTCAGCCTGGGAATGACAGCTGGGAACTTTAGCCCTGGGCACTGGGTTGGGGGACAAAGATCTTCCTCTACCCCCAGATGGTGTCCAGGACCTACATTCCAAGGTGACTTCACCTTAAATCCCATGACAAGCCCACCCACAAACAGACAGTGAGAGGAAAGCAGCACAGAGGTGCGTGGCTCCAGGTGCCCCCTGCCTAGAGGGCTAGGGCCATACCCAGGGTCAGGGACGTACTTGTCACTCTCCTGTGAGATGTAGAGCCGGTTGGAAAGGCTGGCCAGGAAGGCCTCCACAATCACTGGGTCTACCGTCAGGCCGGCCTTCAGGCACCTGAGGGGGAGGGGCCAGGAAACCACATGGCATTAGGCAGTAAAACCACTCAGTGTTTAATTTTTCCTTTCTCAGTTCTACAAAGTTAAAGCACTGCTCTGAACTTTCCCCAGAAATCTGAATGAAAGCCATTACATAGAATGAATTCAAAGCATTGTGACAGACTTTGACCACTTGATAAATATCTTAACTGAAAACAATAGCTTCATTATTCTGCCCAAAAGTTTCCTTTGGAATATCACACTAAACCTAATTCCAATTTTCAAATTTCTTGTACCATTCCTTAACAAAATTCACAGTAACTGATTCAAAAGAGAAATGGCCCCAAGGCAGCTGAGGGAATGTTAAAATTACATATCAAGATTTTACTAGTGGAGAGAAATGCTTACGTTATAAAGAGAAGTGAAAACCTGAAAAGCCCATCAGAATGTAAAGCCCTCTGAGATGTCTCTCACACTCTGTGTCAGTGTCTGGATTCGGTGGCTGAGAGCAAGGAGCCATAATTCAAAGAGGGATAGATGCATTTTGATTTAAATCTGAATGGAGGTTGTTCCCAAGTTTGGAGATAAAGTGTGCACATGGCAGTAAAGGATACTTGATCATATAAAATTCTGCATTCATGTTAAAAATAATAATTCTTAAAATAATAACTCTACAATAAGCATTTTTATTATGTATACAATCAGGAAAAAAATGACAGAAGTTTCATTTTTAAAAATACGTAACAGGGAAGCGGATTAGGCTCAAGCATTTGGGTTCCTGCCTACCACATGAGAGGTCCTGGGTTTGGTTCCCGGTGCCTCCTAGAGAAGACAAGCAAGACACAGAGCTGACCTTAAGGGCTGGCATGACGGGCTGGTACGGCGAGCTGACACAAGATGACTCAACAAGGAGACACAAAGAGGAAACACAATGAGAGACACAACAAAGCAGGGAGCGGAAGTGGCTCAAGCAAATGAGCGCCTCTCCCTCACATGGGAGGTCCCGGCTTCAGTCCCCAGTGTCTCCTACAGAGAAGACGAACAGACACAGAGAGTGCACAACGAATGGACACAGAGAACAGACAGCAAGTACAAACAGTGGGGGTGGGGATGGGGGTGGGGGATAATAAAATAAATCTTAAAAAAATAATAATAACAACAATTCCTTTCTTTTTTTTTTTTTTTTTTAAAGATTTTATTTATTTATTCATTCATTCCCCCCCCCCCGCTGCTTGTGCTCGCTGGGTCAGCCAACCACGCTGTGCGGGCGGGCCTGCCCCCACCAGGAGGCCCCGGGAACCGAACCTGAGGCCTCCCATATGGTAAACGGGAGCCCTACTGATTGAGCCACAGCCGCTTCCCAACAATTCCTTTCTTTATGTTAAGTGTAGATTTGAAAGAGTCAGAGAAAAACTTTAATATATTAAAGAAATTTCCTATTTTGCAAGAAGCCTATGTCTGGCAGTTCTCTTCCTCCCCACAGCACGTCCCTCCCCAGGGCCAGTCTCCCACCTGCAGATGTTGTCAATGGCGATGTCTCGGAGCTGCTCATACATGGAGGGCTGGCTCTTCTTCCCTGACATGACACTCAGGGTCGGCTCGGCATGCTCGTTGGTTACGCTGATTTTTATATCGTTGCCAGCAACTAAATGTAAAGCCAAATACGTAACTGGGTATTCCTGTCACTTTCTGTCCTCTGCTTTGCACTTCAAAGGCTAAGTATATGCTAACCATGCTTAGTTTATAAAAGCAATCACTATAAAAACCAAACATTTCAGACACAGAAGAGTCTGAGACCCACACAAAGGATAGAGTGAACACACTCAAATCAGAAGGAGGCATACTTAGTTTACAAAGTAGCAGGTAAAACTGGCAAATTCCTAACAAATCGTTCCAAAGTACTGATGAGAGCCCACGAGAGATGTAGTCCTGTCCTTGAGGTGTCATTTAGCTGATGAAAGGGAATGAACGTGCACAAAGCCATGAGGGTGAAGATGTGTGAGAGAACAGAGGCCTCAGAGCCACAGGCTCCTCGGTCACTACAGGGGCAAGTCTGTCCACTGCTTGGAGTTGGGGCTTTCTTCGTCTGAAAGGTAAGGATAGAAACGCCCACCTTCCTAGGACTGCAGCTAGGATAAGCGACACGGAAGCCCCTTGCTCATGCAGGTGTTTAATTAGTATTAGTAGTTACTGGGTCACCAGACTTGCTGTGAGCCAGTCTTTCCGTCTGTAAAAACCTAACAACCTACTCTCACCCGGGTGGTGGGAGATTCAGTGAGAGGACAGATGAAGCTCTCAGCTCAGTGTGGAGGACACGTAAGACACTTTAGTACAGTGAAAGCAGGTATCATAAAGAATGCGGGGTGAGAGCAGGGCCTTCAGTAGTGGCAGGAATTACAAGGGGAAGGGGGAGGGGGAAAGGCCTGAGATGGGAGGTGGACGTATAGGAGAGGCACGAGCGAACGCCTGGAGCAGGAATGGGCCCAAGGACAGGGCAGTGAGCACAGCGCTGGCCCACGATGTTGACAGTTTTCAAAACTTGCGGGGCTCCTACCAAAAGTCACAAGGTTGTCTTCTTAGACCCTTGAGGGCACCTGAGACTAGACCCTGCACACTGGGCTCTCTGTTACCTGTGTGGTACTGACTGTGGTACTTGTAGAGCTTCACCAGCACTGGGGACGGAATGACCAGGAAGTCTCGCAAGGATGGTGTGACCGAGTGTACCACCACTGGGAACCTCTCGCACAGGCGGCCTAGACCCTGCAAAATTACACACACCCCCATCACCAGTTCAAACAAGGAGACTCAGCTCTTCATAGAGACCTGAGCCTGACTAAAAACACCCAAGGTGGACATTCCCAGTGGCCATTTGGGGATAAATGTGTTCATTTCTTCTGAAAGCAAATTAAGTGAGCAAAGGCACAAAATCTGATCTGGGGACCACAGCTGATGTGGAGTTGCTGGAATTTGAGACAAGGGAGGAGTCTTGGTCAATCAGAGCTAAGCCCTGCTAGCCCGAGGAGACATCCTACTACATGGCACAAACTACCTTCACCTGCTGGCCTTGGGAACGGCCCAGCAAGGACACAGCAACCTCACAAGAAAAGAGGGCCTGGTGGCTCTCTTGGGGGACACCTGCACCTGGGCCGACCCTTGCAGAAACCCCTGCTATGCTATAGGACCCGGGTTACGCTCATGGTGAACCATGTCCCAAAGACAATAGTTCAGACTACATTGGCTCTGCTGCTAGTGCAGCACATTTGCCAACCACAGCTTGAACAATATGACTAGAAAAAGGCCCTGATGATGGTATCAAAGTCTCCAATGTCAGGGAAACTGACCTGCAGGCAGCAGATAAGCAAGGGTAAATGAGCAATGATGACTTTGCTGGACGTCTTGGACTGCAGCTTCTCAGAAAGCTTGAGGCAGAGATTTTCTGCACCTTAATTCAAAATCAGAGGAGGGCACAAATGGTTAACAAGTCCAATATTTAAAAAACACTCATCAATTAATCATGTAATTTAATTAAACCTCTGAGAGATTATACCAGGAAGTGCTTTGAGGTAAAAGTGCCTTAACTCAAACCTCATCTGTGCTACTTTAAAAACCCTTTTCCTGCAGTGTGGTCGATTCCCCTCTCCTCTCTGCTGGCCCACAAGCCTCTGTCCCCCATGGAATTGTGTGCACAGTAGGCATTCCACAAATACTGCTGAATGCTTTGCATTCTGCTACTCAACCTAGACAAACACTCTCTCCTCCAGCACTGAGCTCCCACTTCTCTTCTTACAAACTTAAAGAACCCTCAAGAAGTAGTGGGGAAATCACATAGGCCCTTATGGCCCTGGGTGTGTTCCCATCCTCCCAAGACTGGCTTCCTCAGAGGTAGGCCAGGACCCTAGGCCACCCTCTGCATGGGCTGCTAGACACGGCAGAGGCTGACGCTCAGCCCTGCACATGCCCAGGGCTGGCCGCTCCCAACTTGACTGCTTGTGCTGGTAACAGAGCCAAGCGTTTTAGAAGCTGTTTCTGAGAATCTGTGTTAAGAACAACTCCGAGGCCTACCCTGAGCTCACACAGAGAGTGGCCCTGGCTGTGTGCAGGGTCAGGTGGCTTGGCTCACCCTGCTCATCCTTCACGGCCCACACCATGAGGTCCACACAGGCAGCGTTGGCCTGGCAGCGCAGCTTGAGGGGGCTCAATTCATTGTGGACCCGGTCTGCATCATGCAGAATCTTCTGCAGCTCCCCCTGGCTCGTATTGAACTGCTCCAGTACAAAATCGTGGATCTCCTTCACAAACGAGGTTGGGAGGTCTGTGGGGAAGGAGAATAGGCATCGCAGTTGGAGACCAAGCAACACTACACCAAAATACAGGCAGTGGTGGCATGAACACCTTTTCCCTCTCAGACAAAAACCCAAAAGTAGCATTTGCAGCCAGCTACTGTGGTTCTAAGAACACCCGCTGGCCTGGAAAGGCCAGGACCAGTCATTCCTCTATACATATTTTCTGGCAATCAGAGGAAAGTGAGAGCCATGCTGGGTGTTATGGAATCAGTACACTAAAACCTGAATTTATGAAACACATAAATTAGGATGTATCATCACTGGAACTGGTTCCACTGACCAAGGGAAGTCAGTGAGGTTTAAAAAAAAAATCACATTTTCATTTATCAGATAAGGGCAGAAACTGGTTACAGTTCATAACAGAGCATTTCCTGGCTACAAGGCTGGATCTTGAGGGCACCCACAGTTGGCAGTCTTTTCAAACGCTCATCCTTGGGGTATGAAAACTCCAAGAGAACCACTGTGATGGGCACAAGTCAGAACCAGTTGAGGAAGCAAGCAGCACACTACATTCCTACAAGGGCAAGAAGGGAGGATTCAAGGGACTCCTGAGGGTCAGGCTGGGTGCCTCTGCTTAACAAACCTAAATCCCTTCAGTGGTCCTGACCAGACTCAAATTCCCAGGAACTCTGCATTGTATTAGGAAAATGGTTGGGTAAAACATGGTACCTCTATGTTACAGAATATTATATGGTCATCAAAAATTACATTTATGAATAATATTTAATGCCGTGATGGAAAAGCTTAGGAAAAATAGCAACCAAAAAAAATGCACAAAAGTGAGACTGGAAGGAAATGTGCTAAACTTATCTGGGTGCATGCTGAAGTATAACATCTGAGTTATAAGAGTATGAGTGCCTCCTTTTTTTATTTTTTTAATCTTCCAGAATTTCTAAAATAGACAGGTAATACTGCATGCATGGGGGGCAGATGTGGCTCAAATGGTTGGGCATCCGTCTCCCATATGGAGGGACCTGGGTTCGATACCCAGGACCTCCCAGTAAAATAAAGAAAAATATAGAAGGTGTCTGGGCCACCACGTCCTGCGCATGGGCGAGCTCCTAGGCCCCGCATGTGGGGCATGCCAGGTCTCATCAAGCCACGCAGCAAGATGATGACGTAACAGGAGAGCGTCACAAGAAAGAGCCAAGATGAGACGTGCCGAAAAACCAGGAACTGAGGTGGCGCAGGTGGCAGAAGGCCTCTCTCCCACATTAGAGGTTCCCAGGATAGAATCCCGGTGAAGACAGGAGAAGGAGAATGAGAAGAGAAGGCAGGAAACAGACACAGAGAATTGCCCAGTGAATGGACACAAAACAGCAAAAACGTGTGTGTGTGTGTGTTTAAAATGGATAAAAACTAACTAAATAAAAAATAATCTTAAAAAAAAAAACAAAAAAAAAACTGCATGCATGATTATGACCAACAAATACATGTTTCAACGACATCCTGAGAAGCACACCAGAGAGGTTCCATTGACGGTATTGGGGTCGCATGATCAGGGAGAGATTGTTTTGTTTTTTCTTCAATTTGCTTTTACCCAATTTCAGTAATGTGATTATGTTACTCGTATGGATCTTTTGGGTGGCTCCAGCAGAAGGAAGCACAAACCTGCGGCGGTAGCCGTGAGACCCCAGACTCAATGCACTTACACAGTGTGTGCACAGTCCTCACCCTTCATGTAGTACAGTGTGTCCCGCAGCATCTTGAACATGGCCACGTAGAGGGGGTCGCTGAAGGTCGTGTAGTAGAGGTCAGCGGCGGGGTTGGCCTACAGGGAAAGGCGAGGCACATGACCACAAAGCAGAAGCTCTCATCTGAACCTCCTTTCTCTTTCAGCATTTATTATATTTGTGACTCAGCATCAAACACCGGAAAACCATTTATCATGACCCATCACTATTTGCCGCACAAAGCAGGGGTTCATAACCAGAGGTCCATGAGCTTGAACTGAAATTCAAAAACACATTATTCTTGTGGGGACGTGTTGGTGTGGGTGTGATATATTTATTAAATAACACATAGTATAGTTAGTAAGGGGTCCGTGGTTTTCACCTGACTGGCAGATGGGTCCGTGGAACAAAAAAGGTTAGGGACCCCTGGCCAAGGAAAGCAGGAGGCTCATACAGTCTAGGGATGGCTGTGGGGGAACCAGGCATCTACACTCTTGAAGTGAGAACCACGTTCCTCTCACTGCAAGATCACCTTCTCTGACCTAAAGGAGCAGGAGGAAGACAGCAAGGAATCGACCTGATCAGTGGACTCAACCCTGTCCCTCATCAAGTAAGAGTCATGACAGCCAGAGCACCTTCATATTCGGCTAACATTTGTAATTAAAACATTTTAAAAAATTTATTCAGACATCATACAAAACTCATTTTAAATTATCCTTCAGCAATCTAAAATGTGGCACTATTTCTCTGCCAGGAAAAAAAATTCCTACAAGGCCTAATAATGCCATCCTTAACTTGAATACATTCCCAGTTTAGCAGGACAGT
This sequence comes from Tolypeutes matacus, assembly GCA_026826555.1. Lineage (NCBI taxonomy): Eukaryota > Metazoa > Chordata > Mammalia > Cingulata > Chlamyphoridae > Tolypeutes > Tolypeutes matacus. The sequence goes on from JAKSZT010054557.1 coordinate 2,121,621, forward strand.
TAGACACGATGAGTTATCATTCTTGATGTGCATTAGAACTGACACATGTAAAGGTACAGGCTAGAGAGATGAAGCGGCAGGTGGGCAGAGGCGGTGGGAAGGGGCATGTGGTACCAGGCTGGAGGAAGGCGTGGGAACCACGTGGGTTTGCAGGGGCACTGGCGATGAGAGCTGCTGTTAACAGAATGCCTTTGATGAGCACGGCTATAAAAACTTTACTGAGACTCATCTTGTGCAACCCTCACAACCTCTCCAAAAGGATGGAAGACAAGTTAGGAAAGTGCCAAGCACAACTCGGAGAGTTACAGGAACTGTGCTCCTCAGATAAGAACCAGCTTAGACGGTCCATCTAATATCTGTCAATGGCTCGCTGACAGCCAGTGCAGAGCTCTTCAGCACGGATAGGTCCCTGCCATTTCCCTCTCACTACATCCCTAAGTCCCAGGAGTGTCAGGGGCTGTGAGTTTCATAATCCAGTAAGAGAGAAAACACTAAGCTTAAACAAGGAAATCTGGATCCAGCACAGAGCCGAGGCAATAATCACCCTCGTAGATGGGAATCTCTCTGGAATCTTATGCTAAAAAAGAGGACTGACCCAAATGTTCCCTGAGATTTTCAGATCTCCTGGCACAATGATTGAATGATTTTATGAATAATGCTGTAGTTCTTGATTCCAAGAACATTAAAGACAAAAGTTCCCTAGGCACACACCTCTCACACTTAAAAGCCAGGGACCGTTGTGCCTGGAGAGTGCAGCTCCCAGACCAGAGAAGGGGCCCTGGAAGTGCTGAAGAAGCAAGGGAAATAAGCGAGCACAGCCTCAAGTCAAACAGGCACAGTCAGATCCCTGCTCCCAGCTGTGAGCAAGTGAGGGTACACTAGCTGGGCCTGACTTCTTGTCTTACCTGTAAGATGGAGACACTGACTCCCTTTAAGAGGGACTGCAAGGCAATGTATATATAAGAGCTTGGCACAGTACCTGGTGGAGAGCAAGCTCTCAGGTGGCAGGTGTGAGGTTACGATGCATAACAAGGGAAATGGAACTGAAAACTCGCTGCCAAACCTCATTCATTCTGGCCCCCACACAAAGTCTTCTTGTGTTTTGCTCATGGGTGTTTAATCAGGCCAATCTCACCATGATGCCCTCCAAGGTACTTACCTCTAAAACGCTGGCCACCACAGAATCCAAGGATTTGAGGACAAGCTCTTCCACAATCTTCTTCACCTATCAAGGAAACAAAAGCTCATGAACTGCCTGACAGTACAGTGACAGAGACAGGAATGCCAGCTCCTTTACCAAAGAACGGACTGTGTGGACCGATGAAGTCACAGAAGTTCGTGTGGTGAAGAAGGTGATGGAAATAAGAGGCCAGCAACATAAAAATGGTAGGTACATATGAAATTATGCATACAAAATGCCCTTAAATCTGCTGTCACTTGGGATTTTTCTTACCCTAGATCCAAAATGATATAAAAAGAGAGAAAAGGAACCTGCTCCCTCAAGTTTGCTGATAGTGGATTTTCACTTCCTGGATGTAGAAGTGTTCATACTGGAGGTACTAATGGCATTGTACCCACTCAGTGCTAAGCATGGTTGTGACAAAGCCTCCCCAATATGTAGGACACTGTCTCAGCCAGTCCTCAGGTGCCAAAAGCTCCCTCTCCTCCCCCTGGGCCTGGCTGCACTGGCCCTTTGATGCCACGTAAGTACCTGTCCCCAGATACTCCCTCTTAACTTCTAATAGAAGCAATTATTTCCACCCATTCTCTGTATCTGCATTTGGCACAGGAATAAACTGTTCTCTCAGAGGCAGAACCACCTGATGAAAGTGCTGTCCAACTGTAGTATTTCAAAATGTAGATATGATGATAAACAACATGCCAGAAGAAAGGAAAAAAAATTGCCTAATAGAAAACCTAAATTTGAAAAGATAAAATATACTGGAGAAAATAATTCCACTCAGTCTGCCTTCAGTTCTAATTTTCTGATACTCTAGTAGGAAGAGCCATCTGAGAAGGCCATGGCCCACTCAAGCCACCATTCCATCTGGACATTGGCACTGAGGAGCATTTTAAGGAGAGTCTTCCTTCTTGATTTCAACTTTGAAAGTGAGGGACATGCTGCAAAACATCCTAATTATTTAATAATTCACTTTGGCCCCACCCTTACTAATTATCATCTCTGTTTTAACGTCCTCTTACAGCTACAGCCTGAAGCCTTTCTCTTTGGGTGCTGGCTACTGCTAACACATCACACAGAGGGAACAGAGCTGCTCTCTCCAGCACAGGGCTCCATAACAAGTCCACGTCATCCCATGTGAAGCATACCTCACTCTCAGAGCTGTTTTCATTCCCTCCCATACTCTCCAAAACAGAAAGTCTGACCATTAGAGTCTGTTCTTGATGATATCTCACCCCTGCCCACTCAAATCTGCTTTGTACCAACTCAAGCTCAATCATAATGTGAACCTCAGAGCTCCTGGATCTGACTTATAACCTGACCATTTCAGGACTTTGGCGATTGCACCAGTACCTTCTCTGGCTCCACCTCCTTACTGCCCACACATGAAATATTTAGGTTCTTTATGAATCCAAACAGCAAATCCTGAGTGGTAGTAAGGTATGATGGGAAAGCAATGGCCTTGGCATCAGAACCACTGGGATGAGCCCTGGCTCTGCCCTTGAACTGAGTGCTCTTGGATCTAACCTTGATTTTCCTTACCTTTAAAATGCTGATACATGGTCCACTCCCCTACACGGATGCTGGAAGAATTAAATGACAAAGTACTGCATACTGAGTCCATGAATGTTACCCTCTTTCCTTCTTCAGCCTGCAAGCTTATGACTACTAAATTGTCTTTTGAAATACTGGTGCTTTGAATTTTTCTTTTAAAAAATACAGGTTTTTGCCACTAGCAATTTTACTGATTGATATATGGATAATCTCTTTATCCATCCATGCTCTGCTTACCAGGTTCAAGAGTTCCCGAAGCATTTCTAGCGGAATATCAAACTCCTTATAGGTAATGCCATTGTAAAGAGGAGAAACTGAGAAGCTGGAACTGATGGTGGAGAAATAGTAATCTGGCTCCAGGGCACTTCCATCAGGCAGATAAGAGACTGACAGGAGAAAAAAAGGTAAGTATTGTGGTCACTCAGGACCAGGAAGGCTTTCTCAAGCTGTTTTACTCAATAACAAACAAATGTCTAGATTCTGCTTTTGTTTACACTCTATCCTCATTTGCTTTTTTTTTTTAGTGGTACCTGGGCTGGGGATTGAACCTGGGACCTTGTATTTGGGAAGCCAGTGCTCAACCACTGAACCACATCAGCTTCCCTAGGGTGGTTTTTTCATTTGTTTTGCTTGTTTGTTTGTTTTTTAGGAGGCACCGGGAACTGAACCCAGGACCCCCCAAGTGGGAAGCAGGTGCTCAACTGCTTGAGCCACACCCACTCCCCATCATTGGCTTTTTAATTATGAAGTAAAAACTGGATTACAAATCATCATGAGGGGCAGGGGGCACCTCTCTGGTATTTCAGATTAAGGCTCAGATATATGATCATGTTCTATATTTTCAACTCAGACAAAATAAGTTAACGTGTGTGTGTGGGGGAGAATTACATGTTTTTAAAGGTTGACACATCCACAAGATTTTAAAGATATTTTTTTGCCAAAATTAGAACAAATGCACACACTATGAAAAATTCCAAAATCAGAAAAATAAAGACATTCAGTCATCCAGCACTTCTTACTAAATATGAAACATAAATCATACACTTGTTTGAAAATAATGTAGTAGTAAAAAAAAAAAAAAAGAAGAAAAAATTACAGTGGAGGAGGGATGGGGGAAGATGGCAGAGTAGGAAGCTCTAGGAATCAGCACCCCTATGAAAACAACTATTAAAGATTATGAAAAAGTCCTAATTATGTTCAAAGAGCTAAAGGAAAACATGGACAAAGAACTAAAGGAATCAGGAAAATAATAGATGAGTATAAAGAAAATATCAATAGGGAGATGGAAATTATGAAAAAGAAATCAGGGAAGCGGCTGTGGCTCAATCAGTGGGGCTCCCGTTTACCATATGGGAGGCCCCGGGTTCGGTTCCCGGGGCCTCCTGGTGAGGGCGGGCCCGCCCGCGCGGCGTGGTTGGCTGACCCGGCGAGCACAGGCAGCAAGGGGGTGTAAATGAATAAATAAATAAAATCTTTAAAAAAAAAAAAAAAAAAAAGAAAAAGAAATCAAACAGTAAAAGAAATTAAATATTTCTTAGAGGGGTATAACAGCAGATTGGAACTGCCAGAAGAATCAGAGAACTTGATAATAAGCCAACCGAAATCATTCAGTCTGAGAAGCAGAAAGAAGAATGAAAAAAAGTAAAAAGAGCCTGAGAACATGTTGGACACCATTAAGCATACATATATATGTATGTGTAATGGGAATCCCAGAAGGAGAAGAAAGGAAGGGGCAGAGAGAATATTCAAAGAAATAATGGCTTAAAACTTCCCAAATTTAACAAAAGACATGAATATATACATCCAAGACACTCAAGGAACTCCAAACAGGATAAACTCAAATAGACCCATACCACGGCATATTATAATCAAACTGTCAAATGTCAGTGATAAAAAAAGAATTCTGAAAGCTGCGAGAGAGAAGCAACCTGCCAGGTTCAAGGGGGCCTCAATAAGATTAACTGCCAATTTCTCACTGGAAACCATGGAAGCAAAAAGGTAGTGGAATGACAAATTTAAAGTGCTGAAATTCAGCAAAAAACTGTCAACCAAGAATTCTATATCTGGTAAGACTGTCTTTCAAAACGGGGGGAGAGATTGAGATATTTCCAGATAAACAAAAGCTGAGAGAGTTCATCATCATTAGACAAGCCCTATAGGTGATGCTAAAGAGAGTTCTGCAGGTTGAAAAGAAAGGACAAGAGACAAAAGATGAAAGCCACAATAAATTAAAATTTCCAGTGAAGGTAATGATATGGGTAAATATAAATACCAGTACTAGGGGAAGTGGATGTGGTTCAAGCAACTGAGCCTACCACATGGGAGATTCCAGGTTCGGTTCCCGGTGCCTCCTAGAAAAGATAAGCAAGACAGTGAGCTGGTGCGATGGGTTGGTGTGGCGAGGTGACACAACAAGATGTCACAACAAGGAGACACAAAGGGGAAACACAATGAGAAAGACAACAAAGCAGGGAGCAGAGACACTCAAGAGATTGAGTGTCTCTCTCCCACACGGGAGGTTCCCAGGTTCGATTCCTGGTACCTCCTAAAGAGAAGAGGAGCAGACTCAGAGAACACACAGCAAATGGACACAGAGAGCAGAGAGCAAGCGCCAACAATGGGGGGAAGGGGAAATAAGTAAATAAAATAAATCTTAAAAAAAAAAAAAAAAAAAAAAAAAATACCAGTACTACTGTATTTTTGGTTTACAACTATACTTTTTTTTTTTTTTTTTTTTAAGATTTTATTTATTTATTCATTTATCTCCCCCTTGCTGCTTGTGCTCACTGGGTCAGCCAACCACGCCATGCGGGCGGGCCCGCCTTCACCAGGAGGCCCCGGGAACCGAACCCGGGGCCTCCCATATGGTAAACGGGAGCCCTACTGATTGAGCCACAGCCGCTTCCCAAACAACTATACTTTTTACTTCCTACAGGACCTAAAAGGCAAACACATAAAATATGTTAAATCAGTGGTTCCTGACTCATAATATAAAAATGTGTTATTTGTGACAAGAACTATATAGAGGTGGGGGATGGAGGAGTATAGGAACAGAGTTTGTATACTACTGAATTTAAGTTTGTATCAAAGCGAACAAGATAGTTACACTTGTAGGATGTGAAATTTAAACCCCATGGTAACTACAAAGAAAATATCAGAGAACATGCAAGCTCACGGAGACCAAATTAGAATACAGGTCAACAGTGATGGGCGGCAAGGGGAATGGGGAGTTAATGCGTAAGGTTTGGGGTGATGGGAAAGTTTTGGTAATGGAAGGTGGTGAGGGTACTGCAATATTGTGAAAGTGATTAATCCCACTGAACGTTATGCTTGGCAGCGACTGAGATGGAAGAGATTATGTTGTATGTAATAGTCTCACAATTTAAAAAGAGAGAGAGCAACTAAAAAAACAATAGAAATTAAATGGAATACATGATCCTGGATGGGATCTAGCAAGGGAAGAGAAAGGCTCAAAGGGACATTATTAGGACATATGAAAAAAAAAAGGAATATAGACCGTAAGTTTTATACTAATATTAAATTTCTTGAACTTGATAATTGTACTTAAGATGGTAACATAATTGAATATCCTGGTTCTTAGGAAATGTACATGGCAGTATTAAGTGTTCAAGGAGCATAATATATAAAACCTATAAAACCTATACTCAAGTGTTTAGTAAATGATTTCATAAATAAATAGGCAGATAGGTAGGTAGATAGATGGATCAATAGTAGAATGATATGTCAAGTGTGGCAAAATGTTAAAATTGGTGGAGCTGGGTGATAGGGGTATTTTGGCATTCTCTGTTTGGGGTCTGTATCATTTTTCTCACTGTCCTGTAAGTTTTAAAGCATTTCAAACAAAAAAAGGTAGGGGAAAAAAAGAAGGCGGAATTTAAGACTTTTACAGATAAAAACTGAAAGTTCATTACCAGAAGATGAGCCCTACAAGAAATGCTAACAGGTGTTGTTCAGGCTGAAATAAAAGGACACTAGACAGTAAACTGAAGCCATAAGAAAAAACTTGGTAAAGGTAACTACACATGTACATTACAATATTTTAAAAAACTGAAATCAGAAATAATTACATCAAACTGCCACATTCCACCCTCTGAATTCCAAAAATACATTACAATATTTTAAAAAACTGAAATCAGAAATAATTACATCAAACGTAACTACACATGTAAAGTCCTGTATTATTATACTTTACTTTGTAACTGCATTTCCCTCCTAAATGACTTAACAGGAAAACGTGTAAAATAACATTCAAAATCTATGTTAATGGGCATATAAAATGTAAAAATGTAATCTGAGACAGTATGAACGGGGAGGGAAGGAGATACGTAGGAGTAAAGAGTTTGAATACTACTGAAACTAGGTTGGTACTAATCAGATTAGGTTATTATTAGCTTAAGATGTTCATTGTAATTACAAAGGGAACCAGTAAGAAAATAAGAAATATTGAGAAAAGCAAAGAAAAAGGGAATCAAAGGGAACAAAAAACAACCAAATACAAAAAAGGGCAGTAACGGAGTAATCAAGGAACAAAAAAACATACAAGACATATAGAAAACAAATAGTTAAACGGCAGAAGTAACACCTTCCTTTTCAGTTATTATCTTAAATGCCAATGGAATAAACTACCCTATTAAAATGCAGAGACTGGTAGATCGGATGAAAAAGCATGCTCCATCTATATGCTGACTACAAGAGACTCACTTTAGGTACAAAGACACAAGGAGGTTGAGGGTAAAAGGGTGGGAGAAGATATTTCATGGAAACCATAATCAAAAGAGAGCCAGAGTAGCTACATTATTCTCAGACAAAATAAAATTTAAGTGAAAAAAGATTACAAGAGACAAAGAAGGATATTATATATTGATAAAAAGTTCAATCCATCAAGAAGATATAACAATTATAAACATATATGAACCTCACAACAGAGCCCCAGATTTAGGAAGCAAAAATTGACAGAATTGAAGGGAAAAATAGTTCTATAATAATAGTTGAAGACATCACTACATCACTTTTAAAAACTGCTAGAACATGTAAAGAGAAGATCAGTAAAGAAAAAGAGAACTTGACCAACACTATTAACCAATTAGATCTAATAGACATATATAGAATGATCCAACCAACAACAGAATACACATTCTTCTCAAGTGCACATGGAACATTTTCCAGGATAGACCACATTAGGCCACAAATCAAATCTTAATTAAAAAAAATTTTTTTGAGATACCGGGGGCCGGGGATTGAACGCTGGACCTTGTCTGTGGGAAGCCAGCACTCAACTACTGAGCCACATCAGCTTCCCTGAGTTGGTTTTTTCGTTTGTTACTTGTTTTTGTTTTTTCAGGAGACACTGGGAACCCAACCTGGGACCTCCCATGTGAGCCACATCTGCTCCCCTTAATACATTTTAAAATATTGAAATCATACACAGTATCTTCTCAGACCACAGTGGAATAAAGCTAGAACCCAATAATAGAAGGAAAATGAAAATTTGTAAGTATGTGGAGATTATTAAACAACCAATGGGTCAAAGAAGAAATCACAAAGGAAACTAGGAAATAGCTTAAGACAAACAAAAACACAACATACCAAAACATATGGGATGCAGTCAAGGCAGGGCTCAGAGGGCAATTTATAACTAAATGCCTACGTTAAAAAAAGAAGAAAGATCACAATAACCTAACTTCACAATTCAAAACACTAGAACAATCAAAACCCAAAGTTAGGAGAAGGAAGGAAATAGTAAAGATTTGAGCAGAGAAAAATGAAATAGAGAATAGAAAAATAATAAAGGGGAAAAAAAAGCAATAAAATCGACAAACCTTTAGCTTGACTACCAAAGGAAGAGAGAAGACACAAATAACTATAGTCAGGAATAAAAGTGGGGACATTACTAACAACCTTACATAATAAAAAGGATGATAAGAGGATTCTATGAACAATTATAGGCCAATAAATTAGAAAACCTGGATGAAATGACCAAATTCCTGGAAATATACAAATTATCTAAGCTGATGCAAGAAGAAAATAGAAAATCTCAACACACCTATAACAAGTAAAGAGACTGAATCTGTAAGTAAAAACCTCCCAACAAAAAAAGTCCAGGGGAGAGCGGATGTAGCTCAAGTTTGCACTCCTGCTTCCCATGACAAGGTCCCAGGTTCGATCCCCAGTACCTCCTAAAAACAAAAAACAAATGAAAAAACCTATCTTATTGGGGAGTGGATGTAGCTCAGTGGTTGAGTGCCTGCTTCCCATGTATGAAGTCCTGGGTTCAATCCCCAGTACCTCCTTAAAAAAAAAAAAAAAATTCTAGGACAGGATGTTTTTGCTGTTGAATTCTACCAAACATTTAAAGAAGATTTAATACCAATCCTTCTCAAATTCTTCCAAAGAAGCAAAAGAGGAGCGCTACTACCTAATTCATTGTTTGAGGTCAGCATTACCTGATACCAAAGCCAAACAAAGACAGTACAAGAAAAGAAAATTACAGACCAAAATTCCTATGAATACAGATAGAAAAGTCTTCAACAAAATACTGGCTAACTGAATTCAACAGCATATTAAAAAGACCACATGGGATTTATTCCAGGAACACAAGGATGGTTCAACATAGGAACATCAATTAATAAATATCATATTAATAGAATGAAAGAAAAAAAAACACCACATGATCTCAATTGACGCAGAAAGGCATTTGACAAAATCCAAAATCCTTTCATGATAACACTCAGAAAACTAGGAATAGAAGGGCACTTTCTCAACATGATACAGGACATTAAAAAAAAAAAAAAAAATTTGGCTAGAATGTATGATATGTGAATATATCTCAATTAAAAAAAGAAAAAGAAAAACTCACAGCAAATATCATACTAAATGCTGAAAGACTAAAAGCTTTCCCCCTAAAGGTCAGAAACAAGACAAGGATGTCTGCCTATCCCCATTATTATTCAACATTGAACTGGAAGTTCTAGGTAGAGTAATCAGAAAAGAGGTAAAAGGCATTCAAATTGGAAAGAAAGAAGTAAAAAGTTCTTATTTGTAGATGACATGATCCTATGTATAGAAAATCCCAAAGAATCAACAAGAAAGCTACTAGAATTAATAAACAAATTCAGCAAAGGTGCAGGATACAAGATAACCATGCAGAAGTCAGTTGGATTATATACACCAGTAATGAACAATCCAAAAAGAAATCAAGAAAAACAATTCATTTACAATAGCATTTAAAAGAATAAAATATCTAGGAATAAATCTAACCAAGGATGTGAAAGATTGGCTCACTAAAAATTATAATATGTTGCTAAAATAAATTAAAGAGGACCTAAATAAATGCAAAGACATCCCATAGTCATGGATTGGAAGACTTAATATGGTTAAGATGTCAATACTGCCTAATGCGATCTACAAATTCAATGTAATCCCTATCAGACTTCCAGCAGCCATTTTTTGTCTGTTTTGTTTTTCTAAAGATTTATTGAAGCAGAAAAGTTGGTCAGATAATTGCTGGGAAAAAGCAGCTTAATGGCATTCAAAAATACTTTTGCAAGACTATTCTGGCACAAGACTTCTTTGTAAACTAGTTTATGTTGTAAACTTTTTTCTGAATCTTTAAGGAGTGTAGGTTCTTAAGAACTAGAGGGAAGCGGCTGTGGCTCAATCAGTAGGGCTCCCGTTTACCATATGGGAGGCCCCGGGTTCGGTTCCCGGGGCCTCCTGGTGAAGGCAAGCCCGCCCGCATGGCGTGGTTAGCTGACCCAGTGAGCACAAGCAGCAAGGGGGGGATAAATGAATAAATAAATAAAATCTTAAAAAAAAAAAAAAGAACTAGAGTATGCTGCTATTCCAAATCTATCTTGCACTCCTAAAAAACTGCAGAAAGGCATTTGAAAGCTATTTCTTTAAGATAGGAATTTCCTGCTGGTAATACTACATTGCAGCACAAAGTGTGTGCAATTTTCATTGAAGATCATCATGTTGGTGAAAAGTTTTGTTGATAACCTGCCCATCTCTAATTTCAATTGTCTTAATCAGGAGTATACTTTTGGAGTAAGAGTCAACCAGAGGGCTTGACTCCAGATTGGTTTCCCTCAGGTTCAGGAAAGAGAGTTTGGAAGAGGCAGAGAAATCCTGCTTTCCTCACCCTCCAGCAGCTTCCTGTAGGTGGCGATTTCAATGTTAAACGTCATCTTGACATTTAGCAGGTCTTGGCATTCGTGAAGGTGCCAAGTCATCTCCACCTTCATGTTCTGAATCTCATCCTGCAGGCAGCCAATAGTATCTTGGTAGTCAGCAGCTTCAAGAGCAAAGTTCTCTTCCCTTTCATGCATCTGGAGCTCCAGGGACTTGCTGGTACCTTTGAGTACATCCACCTCGCAGGTGAGGGACTGCACCTGTCCCCTGTACTAGTTTGACTCCTGTTTTGCCTGGCACCGTGCATCATTATTCCAGCTGACAGCCTCAGACAGGTCAGCAAACTTGGATCTGTACCATTCCTCAGCCTTCTGTAGGTTCTTGGCAGCTATGCTCTCATACTGCTGGCACACGTCACGCAGGGTGGCTGTGAGGTCAGGCTTGGAAACATCCATATCGATCTGGACAAGCTCCTCCTGAATCTGAATCTGCAGCTCCTGGATTTCCTCATTGTGCAGTTTCTTCAAAAAGGCAATCTCTTCCTGCAAAGATTCCACTTAATGTTTAAGGTGAAGACGTGCCAAAGAAGCACTGTCAACATCCTGAAGGCATGACTGCAGGGTACTCTCAGCTTCCTCTCTCTGAAGCATATTGTCCTGCAACTTCTCCCGCAGCTGCTGGATGTCCTCGGCCAAGATGTTGTACTTCACCTCGATGTGCACCTTGTTGTTGGTGACCTGGTCCAGCTGCTGGTGCAGCTCACACATCTCCTCCTCATAGAGGTTGCTCAGGTACGAATAACCCTGGCCCTTGAGCTGCTCGAGCTGGGCCAGCAGGATCTTATATTGGTGCTCCAGGAAGCACACCTTATCAATGCAGTTGGCAAAGCAGTTGGTGAGCTCCTGCAGTTCTACCTTCTCATTGGTGTGCAAGTTCCTGAACTCGGTGTTGATGATGTCAGCCAGCAAGAAGTCCACAGTATTTTGCAGCAGCCGTGGGCCGGGACCCCTGCTCTGGAGGTGCAGAGCGGAGGTGCACATAGTGTAGACACTGGGGGATGTGGTGTAGAGGCTGCAGCTGGCGCTGGGGTGCAGGGTGCTGCCCAGGCTATACATGTGCATGGACATGGTCATGTACCTGCGGCTGGAGCTAGGCCAGCTTACGGTGATGGGGCCACTGAACATCCTGCAGGATGAGACAAGGACACTGAGTGGGTGGACATGGCTGCAATGGGCAGGTCTGTGTGCAGCAGGTTCTGGGCACAGGACCAGAGCAGGAAAGGCAGAGCCCAGCAGCTGTTTTTGCAGAAATGGAAGATCTGATCCTCAAATTCATGTGGGACACTGAATAGTCAAAACAGTCTCGAAAAAGAACAAAAATGGAGGACTCACATGTCCCAATTTCAAAACTTACTATAAAGCTACAGTAATTAAAATAGTATGGGGAAGTGGATGTGGCTCAAGCTGTTGTGCTCCTGCTTCCCACATGGGAGGTCCCAGGTTCAATCCCTGATGCCTCCTAAAAACAAAAAAAGCAAGCAACAAACAAAAAAAAAACCAACTCAAGGGAGCCAATGTGGCTCAGTGGTTGAGTATCAACTTCCCACCATACAAGGTCCCAGGTTCAATCCCTGGTCCTGGTACCTCCAGAAAAAATGTGCATTATCAAGAAAGTAAAAAGAGGGAAGCGGCTGTGGCTCAATCAGTAGGGCTCCTGTTTGCCATATGGGAGGCCCCAGGTTCGGTTCCCGGGGCCTCCTGGTGGAGGCGGGCCCGCCCGCACGGCGTGGTTAGCTGACCCAGCGAGCACGAGCAGCAAGGGGGGGATAAATGAATAAATAAATAAAATCTTAAAAAAAAAAAAGAAAGTAAAAAGACAATCTACAGAATGGGAGAAAATATTTGGAAACCATATATCTGGTAAGGTTTTACCATCTAGAATATAGAAACTACAATGCAATCATACAAGATAAACCCAATTTTTAAAAACTGGCCAAAAATTTGAATAGTCATTTCTTTCTAGAAGATATTCAACCAAGAAGTATATGAAAAGACACTAAACATCAACAGCCGTTGAAGAATTGCAAATTAAAACTACAACATATCACTTCACACACACTAGGATAGCTACCTGAAAATAACAAGGATGCAAAGAAATAGGAATCGTCACACATTGTTGGTGGGAATGTAAAATGGTACAATCACTGTGGAAAACATTTTGGCAGTTTCTCAGAAAGTTAAACAAAGAATTACCTTATGACCTGGCAAATCCACTCCTAGGTATATACCCAAAAGAACTGAAAGCAAGGACTCAGACGACATTTGCACACTGATGTTCATAGTGGCCTTATTCACAACAGCTAAAAGGTGTAAGCTACCCAAGTGTCCATCAGCAGATGAATGAATAAACAAAATGTGGAATATCCACACAAGGGAATATTATTTAGCCATAGAAAAGTGAAGTGCTGGTACATGCTACAACATGGATGAACCTTGAAGCCATCCTATTGTTAGAAAAATAGCCAGACATCAAAGGGCAAATATTGTATAAGCTCTCTTATATGAAATACTTAAAACAATCCAATTCATAGAGACAGAAAGCAGAAGAGTGGTTATAAGGGGTGGGGGGAGTGGGAAATGGGGAATTATTGCTAAATGAGTATGAGTTCGGTTTTGGGTAATGAAAACAGTCTGGAAATAGAGTATTGTCTATGTACTTAATGTAAAAGAATTGTTTACTTAAAGTGGTTAAAATGATTTTTATATTATGTATATTTTATCAATTAAAAATAAATAATTTTTTAAAAAACCATGACAAAAGACAATGATTGCAAAATAAACAAGTTGGTGATATTTTCACATTAAACAACATTAGGGGGGCGGATGTGGCTCAAATGGTTGGGCGTTCGTCTGCCATATGGAGGGACCTGGGTTCGATCCCCGGGACCTCCCGGTAAAATAAAAAATATATATATAGAAGGCGCATGGGCTGCCAGGCTCTGTGTGCCAGTGAGCCACCAGGCCCCGGGAGCCATGGAGCAAGATGATGACGTAACAAGAGAGAGATGCAGGGGAGAGACAAGACGAGATGCTCCGAAAGCCAGGAACTAAGGTGGTGCAGGTGGCAGAACACCTCTCTCCTACATTGGAGGTCTCCAGGATCGAATCCTGGTGAAGACTGGAGGAGGAGGATGAGAAGAGATGGCAGGAAACAGATATAGAGAATTGCCCAGCAAATGGACACAAAACAGCAAATGGGGATGGGGGGGGTTTTAAATGGATAAAATAAATAAATAAATCTTTAAAAAAATAAATAAAATAAAAATAAAAATAAATAAATAAATAAACAACATTAGTATGAATAAGGACCAAATACATTTTCTGACCTTCTCGAGCTGCTAGAGCAGACCTGAGTTTACCTTGTGTCACAGCTGGTATGTAGTCCTCTGACAGTGGAAGCACACTGCTGAATGACTAAAGATGGGTCTAAAAAGGAAGCAAGCCAGCCACTTACAACAGAAAAGGATGAGCAGTAATACCGAAAGGGGCTGAAACCCTGGAAGTCTCTATGATATAAACGGCAGTGAAGAAGTGAATGAATAAGAAAAGAAGGCTGGGAGGGGACAAAGCCGGAATTAAGACAGTAGACTGGGTAAATGTGAGATTCTGTGGTCAGAGATTATTGCCCAGAGAGACAACAAGAAATGTGAATGAAGTCCTATAGGCTGACGCCATGTGTGGTAAATAGAAACGGAGGCAGAGTCCAGAACCACAGAAATTAAGCGATATCAGGTTTAAGATTTATGCAGGGGTGGTGCTAAAAGTTTTTAAGCAGGAAATTAAACAATTGGACTTTTGCTTTAAAAAAAAAAAATGTTACGGTGCTGTGGAAGAGGAACTGGAAAGGGAGGAGCGACGGTGAGAAAGGTCTGAGGCTTGTGGGCAGAGGAGGAGGCAGCAGTGTGTTTACTGTCCGTCTCCTCTACAAGGAGATGAGAGCAGAAAAGTGTCTGTCCTGCTCTCCCTTGCAGGAGAGAGGGCCGGCAGAGAATCGGGGCTCAGCCTGCAGGTGCAGAATGAGCAAATGAAGTGGAGTAGGCACCTGTGCTCACAGTCAGCCTGCACCTGACCTGTTGCAATCCTGGCACGCACTGGAAGTGGCTTGTGACACACTGGAAGGAGCTCAGATGGGCAGCCACCATGGTGAGGGCCCCAATTCCCAGGTGAATGGAGAGCTGCTGATCAGTTGCTAATCAGCTACAAGAGAAGCCTTCGGAGGAGAGCAGATACAGCTCAAGCAGTTGAGTTCTTCAGGAGAACCAAAGGCAGTTCTCCTACCTTTACCGCTTAAGCAGGAAGTTTTTAATTTCCTGCTTAAAAACTTTTAGCACCACCCCTGCATAAATCTCAAACCTGAATCGACCTATATGAGGTCCCAGGTTTGATCCCACTACCTCCTAAAAACAAACTAAAAAATTCTAACTGGGGAGCAGGTGTGGGTCAGTGGTTGAGTGCCTGCTTCCCATGTACGTGGTCCTGGGTTCAATGCCCAGTACCTACTTAAAAAAAAAGTCTTCGAAGGCACAACACCCTTGTCTTCAAATGCCCTGAAGGCAGGGACCTTTTTAAAGCCCTGAGCTATATATTCTACACTTCACCAAGGGGCCTTGCTGGGAGGTGAGATTTGGAGTGGTGGGGAATTAGACTTTATAATTCTAACATGTTATGGGTCTATGGGAGATACCATATGCAGTTTCCTATATTTATTTGCGTTTAACTCCTTGTTTGTTTTTTTATTCTCTCTCACATGTCTCAAGATCCTCTTGAGAAATGCTCTTTTAGCAATTAGCATCATCAGACACTGGAATACACTGCATTATGAGGCATGGAATTCTGGCTTCTCCATTTCCTATCACTTAAATGGTAGTAATTTTAAAGTGTGTGACAGTGCACTGGGTGGCCATTTGACTCAAAGTCCATAAAATATGTAAAAGGACTTTGTGAACAACCCTATAAACAGTAGCATTAGTAATCCTACTATTACATTCTTACTATTATCTACATAATGTTGTTAAAAAACAAATGAGGGGGACGGATGTGGCTCAAATGTTTGGGCGTCCGTCTCCCATATGGAGCGACCTGGGTTCGATCCCCGGGACCTCCCGGTAAAAGAAAAAAAAAAAAGAAAAAAAAAAAAACAAATGAACACAAAAAGTGCCACTGGCAGTTCTCCTACCTACAAGCCAGAGACCCCAGAGGGCTGGCACACAGCACAGTACACCTGGAGGGCAGCTGTGAGGTCGGATGTTATTTTCTCTATGTACGGAATAGTTTTAAATTAAAATATTAGCAGTTTAAATGAAAATAGAAAATAAATGATTTCCAAAGGTTTGGCATCCTAGACCCATGAAAAGAAAGCTACTATATCATCCTTAATATCACAAGAAGTCCTTTTGAGCCTGCCATCCAAGTGTTAGGTCAATGTTCTTGGCAGAAAGGCGAAGCCCACCTTCAAAGTACTGGAAGGCAGATCCTCCAGGGGAGTTGGGAGGAGGCATCCCACGTTCAGGGCTGACCTGAAACATCAACCACAGTTACAGATCAGAGAAGGCCAGTCAACCTCCATTAGACTCATCTTGAGAACACACTCTCTGCTAGTCTACCATTTGTACTTCAAGTCCTGGTTCAAACTTCACCCCTTCCCTGAAGCCCATCACAGAGCAGCTTTCTCTACTATCTACTTTGTCACAAAATTCTTCATATTTGACCACAGAGTTTATATATGATACTGAGCGAATTGTTCTGTGTTTCGTGTTTTCATCTTTTCTTCCACGAGTCAATTATATACTCCTTAAGGACACAACCTGTCTCCTCCTCAGAACAAAGTTTGGCACCCAAAATATAGGAGACAAATACTTTTTGTGACTAGGAAATGAAATGGCTTCTAGCACTTAAAAAAGGCCAAGACAAGCCTTCATATTAAAGGGAATTCCCTGGGAAGCGGCTGTGGCTCAATCAGTGGGGCTCCCGTTTACCATATGGGAGGCCCCGGGTTCGGTTCCCGGGGCCTCCTGGTGAGGGCGGGCCCGCCTACACGGTGTGGTTGGCTGGCCCAGTGAGCGCAAGCAGCGGGGGGGGGGGGGGGGGGG